>JARLTB010000186.1:6242500-6842500 GCA_030141615.1 Unio pictorum
ATATACTTCTTGATCTAAATCGCGATATCGCTCGCGATTTCAAGCCACTTCCCGCTATCATATTTGCAGTAATATTATCCTGGACGCTGCTCAGTGATTTTTTGATCCACTGCGTTATTTATCATTTCTCTACTACTTGCAGGCATAATTTCCGTAGATGGTAGTTTCTCTAGTGATTTTATCACTGATGACGAAGTCATTGTTGGTTTCTTTCGTCGCCGAACTCACGCTAATGCTTTCCCGGCAACATCACCAACAGCGCTAATGCTCTTATCACGAATAACATCAATAGCTTTCATTGATGACTGCTTTGCAATTGGTGCTATTTTTGAAGCCATTCTTGCAAATAACCCTGCAATGGTATTGCCGAGACCATTTCCATAGTACGCTCTATAAACTTGCAATCGTTAATTTACTACATAGACCATGGTTGGTTTGTTGTGGTTGTAGTGTATGATCATCTTATTTCAATGACATTTATCTAATCGTAAATTGCTAGCAATTTCAGTAATTTAATCACTGTGGTAACCGTCCGCTAGCTCATCAATAAACTCTCGATATATACCAATATCCATTATACCGCCCTCATATAGTCGTCTACAGATATCAGCTGCCTCATTAATTACTTCCGGTGAGTTATTTACAGCTCGTCTCCCTCCTATGAGAATTTCTAATCGTGATATATCCCCGAGAATACTATTAGGACAACGAACTAGACCACTACCTGAAAACCCTCTTGGATATCCACCTGCGAATTTTTCAGTTGTACCAGTTGCACCTTGTCTGGGATCAACTTCTGCCATTATTTTTATTTCGGGGTGTGGGGTGTGGAAGGGCATATGGTGGTGGTGAAACACCTTTTATAATATATATTTTATTCATATAACTCCTAAAATCCTCCTCCTCTTTGATTCTAATTCCACCGTGATTCGCCAAATATATTTTTCTATACCAGGTGTCAGCGTTTTTTTTATAGTCTTCAAATCCATCTTTATACATTGCTCCCTCGTCTTCTTTAAAAATGAATTAGCAGCACAATTAGCTAATTTATCATCCGTGGAAATTTTTTAAATTGTATTCATTGCCTCATTCGTAAATATTTTTTCAGGTGAATATTTTTGATCTCTCGAAATTTATTCTTCTTCAATTTGTTGTTGTTGTTGTTCCTGAAGTCGTACAGCTTCTTCTTGTTCTCGTTGTTCTAGTCGTTCTTGTTTTCGTTGTTCTTGTTGTCGTTGTTTCTGAAGTCGTGCAGCGGCTATTATATCACCAGAAAGTGTTTTTAAAGATTCCTTTGTTTGCTTGGATCTCTTTGCTATTTTTTAAAGTACAGGAAGAAAGGGTGTTTTTTTTCCCTCGTTGTTCCTCAGGAATATCTCCCCATATGGCTTTCTTCAGTGGTCGATACGACTTTCTAAGTTGCAGTGGTTATTGGTTAGAATAATTGTTTGGTTCCTGTTGTGCAACCAGTTTGAAATTCTTGTCTCGGTTGGAGCTTATTTCGAACGGAATTACGAATCGGAATAAATTTCTTAATCGCAGCTAATTGTTCGCGTGCTAATTTAGTTGTTAGGGCTTCACCTACCATTATAAATATAATATACGATCTAAATTGTAAGTGAAAACTCACCCGCGACACTGTGTTCATTACTTCCGCGTAGTGATAAATCACCGAACACTATCTTACCTGTCTATAGAATTTCAACTCATACAAATTCGTTCTATGCGAGTAAGTGCATACCTGTCTATATAATTATTTGTCAATGGGGCTTTATTGTATGCGGATTACTCACCTGCAACGGGTTGGACATTAGAGATTTTTCATTGTGTTGATGTAACCAAAGGGGATTTTTATTTTGTCTGATGATTTCTTCTCTTATTGTTTTGATTTTCGAGTTTATTGTGCGTTTGATTTCATATTCTTTGCCCAATTCACTTATGACCCTTTCGACAGCAATGAACAGCGGGATAAATTTGTTGATGTCATTACAAAATGCAAGTGAGTCATGTACAGCTTGCTGAATTCTCTTTATAAAAGAATAGGATTTCGGTAACACATATGTATTATTCCGAGCGCTATCATCAATATCTTGAAAATCTGAAAGAAACCTGGAATTCTGACTGGGATTGACAAACCGTATTACGAGACATCCTATCCTGTAACCGTGGTTGTTTATGGGATCTATCCGATAAATGATAAACCGAGTATTGAAAAATTAAAACCCATGAAATATTCTTGGTTGAATTGTGTAGCAGAACGAATAATAGAGCATTTTACAAATGCGTTGCGTGGAAACAAATTGACGGATCCAAGACGCAAAAAAATAAATGAATGGGGATTAACAGTGATGGAGAGCGGAGCAACAATTCAAAATGTGGTCACGTTAGAGCGGATACTAAAATTCCCAATATCCGTAGAGACAGTAACAAGCGAGATATTATATGAACCGAAATATAAATCAAGAGGATCTCCAATCAAAATTATTGACCATAATGCACACGCTTGGACCTCCGCAGTAACAATATTTCCGCGGGATAGAACAATAAAATACTGCACGGGAAATTTATTTGATTTTATTTCTCAGTCAAGTAAAAACGATCCTGTGTCAGTGTGGTTATTTCAGAGTTTTGAAGACGAAGATGGTAAATTCGATCAATTTGTAAAACCCAGTGGCGAATTATATCGTACTGAAGCCCTCCACAATGAGATGAAAAAACTAGCTAGTGGTTTTTCAACGGAACACGACGAACAATAACTAACAAACTGTTTTACAATACCGCCAGTTGCAGCTCATTTCACGAGAAAGAGAAATCTATGGAAACCAACAAGAGCAGAATTTCTCTCGGATATCCAAGATAGATGTGTTGATTATGGCCATCGTGGATTATGAAATGCAAAATACGACCTTGAAAGTATTATTTCGGTTGATATGATTGCATGTTATCCAGGGAGTTTTCTCGGGTACGGAGAGTGTTCTGAGTATTTTAAACGATGTGGGCATCCTACACATGAGATGACCCGTGTTGCGATTAATGGACCACTGCCTGATTTTGATTTAACCGGATTCGCTCGTGTGGTATCATTTGAATTGGCCGAAGGACTTCATCCGTGTTGTTATGTTTGATTGGTAGACACATCTCTGAAAAATACTGGATGCCAATAGTGTTATTACGGTATATGATTGATTCTAAAATGCTAATATCGCTGATTGTCAGTGAAGCATTTATATGATATCGAAAACAAACTGAAGTCTGGTTACCATAACCCGATAGTCTACATAGTATAATCACCGCAAACAAAAACAATTCCCCGATCTGGACGAAGAATATAGACGTAAAACATAAAGAAGCAGTGGCTGAATTCACTAATTTAGACGAGAGTTGGGGATCATGGATAATTAAAAAGGAAATACTGCGTGATTACTCCAAATCAGCAGATGTTAGAATTGAAAACAATTACTTGAAAAATTAATCAGATATGTTCCGATCCAATATGTAGATATAAAACCAGTTACTTAAACGGCTGTGGTGGGTCAGGGAAGACGACTCGTACGATTAAATTATTCAAACATGATTGTGCTAACACCAACACTCAGACATGCAAGAGAGATGAAACAACGAGGAATTAATGCTTGCACTTATCACAGTTTCTTTCGATGGAAAGGTGATGAATTATTATTTCCTGTTGGGGAATAATAAATAGATTCCATGATGTTATTAATTACCAGCATCCAACATCAATTTACTTTTCATCGCCGATTTTATCAACCATGAAGCCAATTTTTCTTTTATCAGTGATAAAATTCAACGCATGAATTAATTTCACATCTGCAATATGTCTGTGTTGCAGATTACTGCTTTTATAAGCAACATCATGAGCACGACATGCCTTATCAATAGCGTTTATTGGGTTTTCACTGGGTCGGGGTTGGTTTTGATCATCAAGTCAGGTCCCGGGTCCACAATAACTATATACTGCAAGGTGTTTTTCTCCTGGATATTTTGTCCATGGTGTTCCTAGGAGTTTTACTAACTTCGATGCAATATCACCTCCTCGTCTTTTTAAAAAAGATCTCCAGATTTCATAGAAACAAATCTAATTTTTTGGTACCACATTCTACACACTTACCAGCAAGTGCTGATCTGTTATTTTTAGTTGTAATTGTCGTCAAGTCGTTTGTGCTAGTACGCTTCTTACATTTCACACAATATAGATTCATAATTTATTTATAATAACATGAAGGTAATTAATTTTTCGGCGACAAAAACACGAGAACCAGTTAAGCATCATGCAGCGCTACCAAATTCTATTCGCATGATTATAATCGGACCATCTGGAAGTGGAAGACACAACTGCTACTTAATTTGATAAAGTGATTGATGAAATGGGACAAGTTATATTTAGTAGCCCCGAGTGTAGACGATCAGCGATGTTACGAGGTGTTAAAGGGTTTTAACGAAAAAGCAAAATCGGAAATCGATGAGGATATTATTGAGTTTATAACCGATATCGAGGAAGCACCGAGCATTGATGATATTGATGGAAGTATTAACAATTTAGTCGTATATGATGATGTCATGTTAGATAATCGAAAGAATCCCGCTAGGATATTTTCAAGAGGTAAGCATACAAATACCGATGTGATATATGTCACTCAACGATACACTCAAATACCAAAAGTGATCAGAGATAACTGCAATATTCTTGCTGTATTTAATGGAGTAGACACACATACGCTGCGAAATATTCACCAGACTTGGTGCAGTGGAGATATGGATTATAATCTCTTTAGAAATTTCTTTAGTCACGCTCAGTCAATTCCACATGGATTTGTAACGATAAATTTGCACGACCCGAGATCAAGATATCGTATCGGACTTGATCAAATATTCGATTGAAACAATTCGTCTCCGCAGCGACATCAGTGCCGGGTCTGTAGCGTAAAATCCTAAAGGATTTATCTTTTTTTTGTCTGCCTGAATTGGTTTCGGTTTGCTTGAAATAGTTTCGGCCTGTCCACCCCTTCTCTGTTTGTAAAATGGAAAACCACATGCAACCCTTTAATTGAAAAAATAAGTCTCCGTGGAAGGCTTATTTCGACTTGAAAACTTGGTCTGTCCACCCTCTTTGCTGCTGCTTTGGTCAGCTTATGGCATCTGCAAAAATATATTTTTTTTGAAGTGTTCTCTGTTGTCTTCATGAAGCAGTTCATTAGAAATTCCCTCGAAAAAAAAGGTGAGCGAAATGCTTTCCATCCGTTTTGTCAAATCTCTATCTTGGCATAGTTGTTGTTTTATTTATATGAGTTTTCGTGCTGAGAGTGATCAATACAAGGACGTGGTCACTTCCTAAAGTACTTGATTGATGATCTTCCCAGTGCACTTTCTACTATCTTTGGTGCTGAAGGTGTATATAATTAAATCAATTGCTGACAGTGCTGCGTTTTCTGGATGTATTCTAGTATGGGCATCCAGATTTAATACTTCTAGGGTAGGCTTTGTTACCCACCTTTTCATGTTCCTCCATCTGCTGTTCAAGGGTTTTCTCAATGGTTCGCTTTTGGCATTAAACTTTCAACATATATTAGTTCAACTACTTTACCTATAATATTATGGTAAGTTTCAAGTTGTGTGACTTGACTCCATCTTATAAAACAGCTCTTTATTTGTTTTTATTTTCATTGTCTGGTTTTAGGGTATTCTGTCCGTGTTTTGTGGTTGTTTAGTGTTGCCCACTTCCCCACTCGAGCGGGCGTCGCTGACAAAGGTTGCCAGTCCACCTTCCTTATTTCCCTTGGATCTACGTTTAGAGGATCATGTTGAGCATCCCGGGATTAGTTATGGAGTGTGTTTAGAGTTATCGTTTTAGTGGATCTCGTGGCTGCAAAAACATCCGTTTTCTTTGTTTTATTTTTTAATACTTTTATTGTAAGTTCTGGGATATTCTGGTCTAGTCTTCTACAGTCTCACTACCAAATATGTATAAAGTTGTTGTTATGATTATTTACTAATGAATATTGGATCGGATTGTCAGTTGTTAGTCTGTCTTCCTTAGAATTTAATTGTATTTTTAACAGGAAGTTTATTAGGGTACATATTTGGTATACGCGTCTGACATTATTGAGTTTTGTAACCCCGTCGTGTATATCCAGGTTAAGGTTTATCACTTTATTAAGTAGGATATGCCTAATTAAGTTTCATTTATTTATTATTTAGATATGTTTGAGTGGTTTTGGATTTGGGTTGAGTTTTTTTAAATCTAGGTTTGGATTATTTGGTTTATGATTCTTGCTTTTGGGGTTTATCTCGAGAGTGTTTGGAGTTCTTTTGTTTATCGTTGTTTAGGGTTAGGGTCAGATTTATTATGGTGGTGGGTTCTTTAATCTTTTAGGTCTTCATCTTCGCTTTTTTCTCACTTTTATAGGTAACGTTATTTTGTGTCATATAGTGAATGTTTTCTAATGATATAAGTGTTTTCAGACAATTTCGTTAGTCGTTATAATAAGGAATATGACAGTTGGTGGACTTTTGCGCTACATAACTGCATTCTCCTAAGTGATTTCCCCCCTCCACATTTGTCACATATCTGTTTCAATCTACATTTACTGGGGAACCCTTTGGATTTATTACAGAAGTGTGTTTTGGGATTTTTTTCTTACAAAATGAAAAGCGCTATCTAAGTCTTGTCTGACCAGTAAATGACGTTTTTCATAGAAGTCCAAAAAAGTGGTGGGAGGTAGCACTTCCCCGTTCTTGTTCTTGAGTCGGGCAGACTTAGCTTCTTCATTATCATATTTTCGAAGTTCTAATAATATTTGTTTTTGTTTCTTTGACCATCTTTTCGTCTTAGGTAATGCAGTTTTCGTTCGTCCTTTTTTGTGTCGAGTTTGCAGGTTTAATACATGTGTGTCGAGTGTCATTCTGCAAAGGCCAGTCTTGGATATTTCGGTGAATTGGGCTACATTTTGGCTGGTGGTACACCTAACAATGACAGATTCATTTGGGTGAATAATTATACAATATCCTCCATGGGTTTTTAGAAGCTTTGTCACGATGTTCTTATCGCTGATTCTGTTGATCTGAGTATCTATACTCATTATGAATATAGTTAATTCTTAGGGATGTAACTGCTGTTTTGTGTTCGCTAGGGGTCATTTTATGTCTGCGTGTGCTGGTGGTAGACCCTCTGGTTATTTATCCAGCAGACTTGATGATGCTGTAGCTGCTGCTGTTGCTGATGGTGCTGCTAGTTATGCGGGTTGAGCATTTTTTGCTTCTCGAACATCGCATTAGACTCTTGTGTCCCTCGTTGGTGTTTCTGTTTCTCCTTCGTCTTCACCCTAGCCAGACACCTTGTTGATTAGTAAGTACTTTTTGTGCTTGTAAGGATTGTATTCCAGATTCAGTAACTTTAGCTGGTGGTGGTGGATGTGAGTTGATACGCTATGAGATATAGGAGTACTCTCGGGGATGTTACCTTAGCAGGTGTCTGGTACCAGTTGGGTCTGCATAGTGTTTCCTCTTCGGTTTTCAGATTCTCTCTTGATTAGTAATTACCTTTTGTGCTTGTACGGATTGTACTCCAGATTCAGTAACGTTATCTGGTGGTGGTGGTGTATGTGAGTTGATACTCTTGGAGATATGTCACTCACACATATTTATTGGAGAACGTATGCAATCATTATCATTGTTTGCATTTGTTTTATCATTGTTTATCAAATATCATATTACCTCTCTCCTGTGAATTTAATCGTGTATAATCTGGTAAAGCAAAAAATATTTCGCAGAGCAGAAAAATCTGGTTGGGTAGCTATGTGCCAAGTAAATAAACCATTAATCTCACTTTGAGTACTATCTGTTGCTGTTGTTAACCATGATAGTAATGATTTACCACCTGTATCCATAAATGACAATTTATCCTCGTCAGTGATCGATAGAGTCATTACTGGCATCCACAATGAGAATTTTGTTATATTTACTTTGCCATCAGCAACACCAACACCACGCCAGATTGCATCATTATCATCACCTTTTCTTACTATCACTACTGTGTGTTTAGCTCCAAAGATAACATTTGTAACATTTCTACAAAAACCAAAACTGATTACCTGATAACATTACTGCACGTTTTGGAAAACCTAAGTTGTAAGTAGCACAAACATCTTTTATAATATCATCAGCACCAGCTGGTCCGTTTTCAAAATCACCTGGTTATGGATCAGTTGCAGTATTTTGTTCCGTAATTTAACATACTGAATATGATCAGCAGTATCAGTAATATATTTTGCAAACATAATTGATAGACCGGCTGATCTTGTAAAATCATCAGAATATCTCGCTAAACCCACTATTGTTGTGGCAACATCGACATCACTCTGAATAGATTCAATCTCTCTTCCATCAATCATATATATAGTGCTATTAAATAAAACCATAATCTCATTGTTAACAAAACCAAATCGCACATTCCCTACATATGGCGTATTACCTTCAACATGTGTCACAAATTCACCTTCTACTTCAATACATGTTTTTATATCTGCTTGATTCCTGAACTTGATGTTCAATTCTTCCTCGTTGATTTGGTTGTATTGCATTATAAGAATAAAATTGATAATCACGTACAGATTCATCCTTGATAACCGGTGCGTCTATATCAAATGTTGTGTCGGATATTAGTTTTAAACTCGATCCTTGTGGTGTTTTATCTTTATCCGCCTGAAAGAATCACGGACTGGTATAAATTTCTACATTGCTTCTAGTCGTTCTCGTGCCCACCGTATGATTAACGCTTCACTAACCATTATTGATATAAGATATGATTTAATTCACAGCAGCAGAGAGGGTGCGACCTCGAATGAGTGTCCATGTGGTAAACACACGCGCATATTAATTAAAAAAACACTAACGAAAACAAAACTGTAACCCCCAAGAGCAACTATGGGAGAGAAACTCTTGGTTAGTTAAAAGTTTCGGTTTGGTGTTATTGACGTTATATTTTTCGTTTTCGTAGGAAGCTGTAGTTTAGCAAACAGACGCTTCAAAAACCGGTCTGTTCGCCCCCCCCCCCTCCCGTCGGCTTCGTGACAATTAAGAGGTATATATTCTCGTCGTGTGCTTATTCATCATTGAAAGAAGATTAAACACCCTAAAACTTACATACATACGATCCAAATAAAATGAAATGGGGTTTAAATTTGAAGATTTGGTGGAAAAACACACAGACATACACAAAACATAAAACAATAATTTAACAAGTTGATTAGTGTCTCTCTTTTCTAGAGATGAGGGTATACCTGAAAAGGACCGTGGGGCTGTCAACCAGAGAAGAGGGTTAACATGCAACACACTGCCTCAACGTCCTAATACTAAGAATCTCTTAAGACACCCTTCCAACCGATGGTTCATAGGCAAATACTCGTTGCAGACACCCTTCTAACGGCGGGTCCATAGACAAATACTCGTTTGACAAATACTCGTTTGAGATACCATTGTCTCTCTTCATACATCTTTTTCACATGGCCATGTTTGTGATTTTAATGATGGCACACATTGCCCTTACATAGACTTGGTAGTCTGGGTTGAACATTATTTTGAAAATGATGATCGATGTCTCGGACATTGAGTGATTGATTTGATTAAAGTTGTTTCTCCTATAAAGCATTTACGATTGCTTTACTGTGTCCGCTTTTGCGCACTAATTATTTTTTTTTATATAAAAGTAATTAACATAGTTGCAGTAATCATAATCTCCTATTTACGTTTCTGAAGAACCCTTTTCATCCTTTACACCTGGTTCTATTTTGTTTTCTTAGGACGCTATGAAGACGAGTGTCAATTGTTTTCGGTAACTTTACATTTGTCTATCTTGTCCTTCCTTTTCTTTAAAGTTGAGGACATTCTGGAACCCGGGGACCATTTTCCTCGCAAACTTATAAAAAAAATGACTTGTGTCTTGAGTGGAATAGTCATTTGTCCTAACTGAATCATACTTTCGAATACTCTAACGACAAGGGCGATTTCTTTTTACTGTATTATCTTCTTTTTCACAACCTGATAACCGAATGAAAAAATATATATGTAGAGAGCATGTGGTTAAAACTTAGTAAATGGAATCAAGAAAAACGATCACACTTTGCTATGATGAACCCAAGAAATGACGACAACTATTGGTGTTACCTCATATGCTGAATGAAGTGTCAGCACACGTGCATACCAGTGATTTGGAAGATGACATGAGTGAACCTGAACCATCACCCTTTCTATTTTCCAAAAGACAAAGAGAGTCCATATCCATAAAGAAAGAAAGTCTTTCAGTTGCTCATGAGAGCAGTTTTCCTTTCATCAGACCCAGAACGCGACTAAGAGCTCATCGATCAGTTGGACACTTACTGAAGAAAGAAACAACAACCACAGTCCCATCAGTTAGACAAGTTTAGGCAGTAGTTACCACAATCCTGCTCATGCTGCTGGCTATGGTGGACTCAAAAATTGTATCGTGCTGACAAAACCGAACTTAAACGTGTACGTTACCAGATGTGTAACAATGGTTTCAAGAACATTCGACGTACTTGTCAAATAAACCCACCTGAGGAAATCTTTCCAGAAGTCAAACCAAATTATCAATGGCAAGTATATTTTGCTGATGTCTCTCATCTGGCAGCAAAGTTTTGCTTTGTATCATGAACGAAAATTTTAAAAGCAACTTTGATAGTTCCTTGACCTCTAAAACAAGATCTGAGTTAGCAAGAGCTTTAAAACTGTTTTTGAAACGAAGTGATATACAAAGGCACATCATTTCTGAACTAAGCTTTTCAAACATATTTAAGAAAAGACACGTTCATTTTCTTTACAAGTGAAAATCCTGAAAATAATTGAAATATTTTACACATCAACACATTCTCAAATGCACCATCGGTTTTTCAGGTCTCATTAAAGCTGAAATTAATGGTACCATCATGGCATCATACGTGTACCCGAAGAAGCGACCTGTCCTAAAGGGATAAATGGTGTTCGATCGATTGATGTTAAGACCAGATATGGGAGAAACAACATGCAATTTTGACACAGGTTATTTATCTACCTGCACAACCGAATTATTTAATGTCACTGGATAAGAGCATGGGCGTGATACACCTGTATACAAATAGGAAGAATGGATAGAGAAATGTTAAAAGAAACCTTTTACTTGCCCAAGTTTCATCGAGTGACCAAAAAGAAAGACGACGTAAACGATATCGAAAGAATTTTCGAATGATTAGGGTACAGTGAAAGGTCTCAAGCGAAGCAAATCATTCTTTTACTAACATCGGAAGAAAATTTAAACAATGATAATAAATGGAGAAGACCTCCAAGATATCCGTGGAGCAGAGAGAGAGAGAGAGAGAGAGAGAGAGAGAGAGAGAGAGAGAGAGAGAGAGAGAGAGAGAGAGAGAGAATCTGAAAACCCAAGAGGAAACACTATGCAGACCCAACTGGTACCAGCAGACACCTGCTAAGGTGACATCCCCGAGAGTACTCCTATATCTCATAGCGTATCAACTCACATCCACCACCACCAGCTAAAGTTACTGAATCTGGAATACAATCCTGACAAGCACAAAAAGTACTTACTAATCAACAAGGTGTCTGGCTAGGGTGAAGACGAAGGAGAAACAGAAACACCAACGAGGGACACAAGAGTCTAATGCGATGTTCGAGGAGCAAAAAAT
Organism: Unio pictorum; assembly: GCA_030141615.1. Taxonomy (NCBI): domain Eukaryota; kingdom Metazoa; phylum Mollusca; class Bivalvia; order Unionida; family Unionidae; genus Unio; species Unio pictorum. Next base: position 6,254,212 of record JARLTB010000186.1, read on the forward strand.
GCTCAACCCGCATAACTAGCAGCACCATCAGCAACAGCAGCAGCTACAGCATCATCAAGGCTGCTGGATAAATAACCAGAGGGTCTACCACCAACACAAGCAGACATAAAATGACCCCTAGCGAACACAAAACAGCAGTTACATCCCTAAGAATTAACTATATTCATAATGAGTATTGATACTCAGATCAACAGAATCAGCGATGAGAACATCGTGAAAAAGCTCCTAAAAACCCATGGAGGATATTGTATAATTATTCACCCAAATGAATCTGTCATTGTTAGGTGTACCACAAACCAAAATGTAGCCCAATTCACCGAAATATCCAAGACTGACCTTTACAGAATGACACTCGACACAAATCTGTCATTACATACGATGATACAATTCTTTAAGAAACAAATAAAATATTATTAGAACTTCGAAAATATGATTATTAAGAAGCTAAATCTACTCGACTCAAGAACAAGAACGGGGAAGTGCTATCTCCCAACACTTTTTTTGGACTTCTATAAACAACGTCACTTACTGGCCAGACTAGGCTTAGATGGCGTTTTCCATTCTGTAAGAATAAAACCCCAAAACACACTTCTGTAAAAAATCCAAATCGTTCTCCAGTGAATGTAGATTGAAACAGATGTGTGACAAATGGGGGGGGGGGAATCATTAGGAGAATGCAGTTATGTAGGGCAAAAGTCCACCTACTATCATAGTCATAATTATAACACATGAAGGAATTGTCTGAAAACAGTTCTAGAATTACAAACCATTAACTTTATGACGCAACACAACGTTATCTATAAAAATGAAAAAAGCCAAGATGAAATCCTGGAAAATTAAAGAACCCACAACCATAACAAATCTGACCCTAACCCTAAACAACAATAAACAAAAAACTCCAAACACTTTCGAGAAAAACCCTAAAAGCAAGAATCCAAAACCAAATAATCCAAACCTAGATGTTAAAAAACCCTCAACCTAAACCCCAAATTGCTCACACACATCTAAATAAAGCAAATAAATTAAACTCAATTACGCATTTCTCACTTAATAAGGTGATGAAAAGTCACCCGGATATACACGACGGGGTTACAAAACACAAAAATGTCAGCCGCGTATACCAAATATGTACTCTAATAAACTTCTTGTTAGACATACAATTAAATTCTAGGGAAGACAGACTAAGAACAGACACTCAGAGATCGAATATTCATTAGTAAATAATCAGACCCAGAAATCAAAACCAACAATTTTACCCATATTTGGCAGTGAAACTGTAGGTGACTAGACCAGAATATCCCATAACTTACAATAAAAGTAAAAAATGAAACAAAGAAAACGGATATTATTTGCAGCCACGAGATCCACTTAAACGATAACTCTAAACACACTCCAAAAATATCCCGGGATACTCAACATGATCCTCTAAACGTAGATCTCAGAGAAATAAGGAAGGTGGACTGGCAACCTTTGTCAGCGACGCCCGCTCAAGTCTGGAAGTGGGCAACACTAAACAACCACAAAACACAGACACAACACCCTAAAACTAGACAATGAAAATAAACACAAATAAAGAGGTTTTTTTAATAAAAAGATGTATTCAAGTCACACAACCTAACACTTACCATAATATTATAGGTAAAGTAGTTGAACTAATATATGTTGAGTTTGTAATGCCCACATCGAACAATGATGATAAAACCAATGAACAGGAGAGGGAGGAACATGAAAAGGTGGGAAACAAAGCCTACCCTAGAAGTTTTAAATTTAGATGCCCATAATAGAATATATCCAGAAAACGGAGCACTATCAGCAATTGATTTAATTATATACACACTAAGCTCCAAAAATAATATAAATAGCATTAGGAAGTTCATCAATCAAGTACTTTAAGAAGGTGACCACGTCCCTGTATTGATCACTCTCAGCACGAAATCTCCTACAAGTAAAACAGCAACTATGCTAAGATGGAGATCTGACAAAGCGGATGGGAAGCATTTTGCGCACCTTTTATTTTGGAGGGAATTTCTAATGACCTGCTTCGTGACGACAACAGAGAACACTTCAACCAAAATATTATTGAAGATGTCCTGAACTGATCAAAGCCAAACCAAAAGTCGAGGAGGAGATGGGAAAAATTACTAAACAGTCTGTCACATTGTGGAATGACAAATACAAGAAGACAATATAAGAAAGAAAAAGCAAACCCTTAGCAGATTTAAAAATATCAAACCTGGCCAAGACGTTTTAGTCTATAAAGAAAAGACTGCTTAAAATGTCATTGTCACCGCAAAATAAGAATGATGCTCATCTTCAAACTATAAAATAATTGCAAAACAAATATGGGCACCAATGAAGATAATTATGGAAAAATCTACATCCTGTACCACCCAGGAACCATGCTATAACAAATAGATAAAAAGCCAATAAAATAGCCTCCCACATTGCTGGAATGCACAGCACCCAAATAACGCATTAGGTTCTTTTGGTATGTAGGTCACCGGATCTAAGTAAGACAGAAATATCCCCAAATTTTCTTAGATATGGGAAACTACATCAATCCACACAATGTAGATTTCACCAGAGACGAACGGATGGAAAAAAGGTGCTTCCTCCTGAATTGCCGATTTTGGATATGCTGAATGTATTCTTCAAATCCGAAGAAGTCCAAGAAATTGGACATGCAGTAGATGGATATTCGCATTGACCAACTAGAGAAAGCGGCACATTAGGGAGGTGTACCGAGACCAATCTTGTTCAATATTATAATAAATGACGAGAATATACTGAGGGACCTGTCATGCTTGGACCTATTGCAGTTCGCCAACAACATCGGAATCTGGAAAGATTGGATCCGTTCTATTGAAAGCTGTGGTTGGGGAATTGCAAGCGGGGATATATATGATTGGTCATTCGGCTAAGAGATATGGTTTCAGATTACAATTCAGGCCCGAATGACACCTGCAAAACACAAAGGTAAGTCAGTATTCTGTTGGAATGATTACAGATCATTGGGGTTTACTCTGAGCAGAAGCCACTCGTAATCTGGCGGGAAAACTTAGAGGTTGATTATAAGGAAAGAATAAAGTTTCGTAAAGGTCAGTAAGTTATTTATTCGATTTTTCATAATATTACGGCATCATAAATGCAATTATATGTAGTATGTCCACTTAATTACTAGATTATTTAGTTTGTAGGATTACCTTTGTTTCATTTATACGCGTGCTTGATAAATGGGCTTGAATCTTACGAGAGAATTACTAGATGCGAGGCGGAAGTATGTTTGTTAGCTTTTGGACGGAATTAATTTTGTAATTCGCTATTAGGTTACTTTGTGGTAAACCAGTGCACTTATTAACGTGTTATGTTAGCATTTACACATGCGTGAATTGTGAATTTGAAAACATGGTTAAAGTATGTAAAATTAGTTACTAGGTACGTGTTCATATGTTAGAGCATATATAGTTGGATATTGGTGTACTTTGTATGAATTGTAAGGTAAAGAAATGATTATTGTGTTAATTTTAGTAAAACGGTATTAGGAATATTTACTAATGTAATGGAATTTATTGATGTATGTATAATAAGTGCTTGATGCTGTGCTTTATTATAACGTTTGATTTACCCTACAAGAACGTATGGGTATCTCATTGGACATGAATGGGTGACCGAAGGAATTTAATTAGCGTTATATGATAGGTTATGTATATCATGAGATGCGAGGGCTAAGGAAAACGGTGTACCGGCATTGTGTTTTCACAGGAAGCTTTTAAGGGGATAGAGAATTTCTTGTTTCATTGGGTCCCAAGTCTTCAAGAGTTGGAGGCGGAACTGACACTGTGGTCGAGACGGTCGAAGTCGACCGAAAGATAAACGTGGGGGAGAAATTCGAGAAAGAGGAGGAGTGAAGAGAAAGTAGAGGAAGAGGATGGAAAGGAATGTGGAGAAAGGTCGGGGAGGAAGAGGAGAGAGAATTGGGAGAAATAAGAGAGAAAGGATACAACAAATGAGTATAAATACAAGGACAGCAGTTAAAAATCAATATTACGCTAGCAATCAAGTCATGCAATATGTTCATTAAGGGTTGAGGGGAAGGAATGTACTTGGAAATTTGAGTCATTTGATTATTAATTGCTATTAAATTGTTCGGTCCGTGACATTTTGGCGCCGGCCGGTTTGGCGCCACCGTTTTGGCGCTGGAAGTTTTGGCACCGACATGAGGATTAACATCAAAATATTACATATTATCCTTAAGATAATAAAAGGCTATGTCGAAATAACAATATAAGCAGGACGCTTAAGATAATCGACTCTATTGGTATATTGTCCTGTGAGTCATGACCACTTAAGGATTAACAATTTAACCTTTTGATGTCTAACGTGTAATTCATGTTTGAAAACGACAGCAATGATAAGGTACAATAATTCCACTCAAAGGATTAACGATTTAGCCATTCAGGCTTAAACCCACTTCTATATAGTTGGTTGTTTATATAAGTTTGCTGTCAAATATATTAACGTAAAGTGTTTTTTCGGAAATGAGCGTTATGAAATCGAAGCGTGGTCAAATTAGTACGCGCATGATGGATATCAATACGTTTTTGATAAATACAGTTCCGATAGTCTTAAAATGTTTTCGCGATGCGAGTTGAAAAATGAATGTAAAGCCCGTCTTCACACAGCTGCAGATGACGGCCAATTCATTCTACTGACGAATGAACATAATCATGGTAGTGATGTTGCAAAATCAGAAGTGGACAAGATTGTGAATGATATGAGGAAAAAGGCATCAGTTTTCATACCTTTTAGCTATGTTGCTGTTTGAATAAAATTTACAAATCATGAACGTTTCACTTTTATGTTTCCCTTACAGTTTTAAAGTTATTTTAATAACACACGGGCTGATTATTGGAATAATTTTACTTATATTTTTCACTTTATATTTCACACAACAGGAATAATTATTGCTCGGCGCCAAAGTGGCCGGCGCCAAATCGGACCGTGCCAAAGCGACCGGCGCCAAACCGGTCGCGTCAAAACGTCTTGCTTCGTAAATTGTTATTCATTGAATTTCAAGATTTTTTGTATATGTCACCATCTAACCGTCTGCATTGTGAATTGGGTCTCGGAGCTTTGCTTCCATATTTCACTAAATTTAACTTCCATCAAAACTGAGCCTGCGTGGTCATTCTATAAAAATGTGACTAAATATTGACAGCACCCCACCCCAACCATATATAATGTCACAAAGCATTTACTTACGGGACCAGATATGAACAACCATTAGAAATAATGGTTAATATCCTCTCAAATATAAATGATATATACAGATGATTTGATTCAAAATGCAAAAGTAGTTCATGAACTTATATGGGTATGGACCTAAAAAGTTAGTTTTCTGCGTCACATGATACCATTTCAACCAATCTAAATACTTGTTATAAAACCTTGAAGGTGTTTGATGCTTATGTCATCCTTGCAAATGTGTCTGATGAATATTTCTAATAGTGTGAGTGTCAAATCCATTAAACACAGAAAGAATATTACAGTTATCTCTGATCACTTTTGGTATTTGTATATACCGCTGGGTAACATATATCACATCAGTATTTTTATGCCTACCGCGTGAAAATATCATAACCGGGTTTGCTTGTTTATCCAACATCACATCAAGCAGCAGCAGAGGTGAATCAGACAACTTTTTAGAGGCGTCAAATTGGCAAACCAAGGCTTCTTCGAAATTGTAAAAAAGCATCCATTTAGCAAATCAAGGCTTCCTCGAATCGTAAAAAAGGACGCCACAATTGTTGTCGCGCCCACTGCCGCTGCTATGGGGTTAACAATTTTTTTAACCGAATATTTGATCAAGTCCGATACGATATCTTGATCTAGGATCATGCAAATTTATCGTTACAAATCCATATGTGATTGACTGAGCGTGACTAAAGAAATTTCTAAAGACATTATCATCCATATCACCGCCGCACCAAGTTTGCCAAATATTTCGTAGCGTATGTGTATCAACTCCGTTGAATACAGCAAGAATATTGCAATTATCTCTGATCACTTTTGGTATTTGAGTGTATCGTTGAGTGACATATATCACGTGAGTGTTTTTATGCCTACCTCTGGAAAATATCCTAGCAGAATCCTTTTGATTGTCTAATATCACATCATCATATACGACCAAATTGTCGATATCAGTTATAAACTCTATAATACCCTTGCCGGTGATTTCTGCTGCCTTTTCGTTGTAATCCTTTAACACTTCGTAGCATCGCTGATCATCTACACTCGGGGCTATTAAATACAACTTGTCCCATTTCATTCATCTCGTTATCAAATTAAATAGCAGTTGCGTCTTGCCACTTCCAGATGGTCCGATTATAATCATGCGAATATAATTTGGTAGCGCTGCATGATGCTTAACTTGTTCTCGTGTTTTTGTCGCCGAAAAATCAATTACATTCATGTTATTATATATAAATTATGGATCTATATTGTGTGAAATGTAAGAAGCGTACTGGCACAGATGACTTGACGACGATTTCAACTAAAAATAACAGATCAGCACTTTCTGGTAAGTGTGTAGAATGTGGTACCAAAAAATTTAGATTTGTTTCTCTAAAATCTGCAGATGATTTTTAAAAAAAGCGGTCCAGATATCGCCACTAGTCTAACTAAACTTCCGGGAACACCATGGGCAAAATATCCAGGAGAAAAACACCTTCCAGGATATAGTTATTGTGGACCCGGGACCAGACTCGATATCCGACTCGATGATCAAAACTAACCCCGACCCGGTGAAAACCCAATAAACGCCATTCATAAGGCGTGTCATGCTCATGATGTTGCTTATAATAGCAGTAATCTGCAACACAGACATATCGCAGATGTAAAATTGATTCATGCGTTGAATTCTATCACTGATAAATCCTTCAAAGAAAAATTTGTTTCATGGTTGATAAAATCGGCGATGAAAGGTAAATTAATTATGGGTGCTGGTAATTAATAACAACATGGAATCTATTTATTAGTCTCCAAGAGGATAATGGATGGGTAAAGCAGCAATTGGTAAACTTGCTAGCGCCGTAAAGGTGAAAAATACCACTGCAGCGGATTGGTTATCCAAACAGGCAATATGGCAAATTTATCTACCACCACCTAAACAAATTAACTACTCGCATTTTGATGTCAGCTCATCTAATGAGGTTCATCAAGCTGATATATTATTTCTGCCGCATGATGGTTTTTACAAATACGCGCTAACCGTAGTTGATGTTGTGAGTCCATACAAATATGCATAGCCGTTAAAAACAAAATCATCAACTGAAGTGGCTTCTGCGTTTGAAAGGATTTATCGTAAGGGTCCTCTGCATTGGCCAAATCTATTACAAGTTGATCCTGGCTAGGAATTTTAGGGTGCAGTGTTATCAACAATGAAGCATCATAATGTCACCATCAGACGAGGACATACTGCGCTACATCGCGATCAGGCAATTGTTGAACGACTTAATCGTACACTTGCTCAGCCGTTATTTGGATATCTATACGCGAAGGAATTCATTCAGTATAAACGATCACGTGATTGAGTCAAGCGATTACAAGGCGTAATTACCGCTTTGAATAATGAGATTACTCGAACAATCAACATGAAACCTAACAACGCGATTAAAAAAAGTATATACCCGTAAAACCACAAAATGATTTTTCAAAGCAACCAATTCTCGGTAATGTCACTGTAAGATATTTACATAAACCAGGAGAGCTCGAAGGTGGCAAAAAAGAGCTACTGATCATATTTGGAGTGTCACTACGCATAAAAAAAATAGTATAACACGATCCACGGGTAGACCAGCAATCTATAGATTGGATTCAACTGCTCCTCAGCGAGGATTTACTCGTGAACAACTACAAGTGATACACGAGGATACTCAATTACCACCGCGTGGTCTTAACTAGCACCTTTGCGTCTGTTGCACTCAAGACAAGTCAACATGACATTATCTCTGGTATGACCAATACTGCTATTTTTTCTGTCAACGGTAAATTGTAATTTGTCGAGAGTCTTTATCCGACCAACACCAATTCATTATACAATTGCAACTCGCGCAGTGATTATTCTGTTGTTGTTTCAGTTTGATTATTAATTCTGCATCAATGTCAAATTCTCTATTATTTTATTTATCTTGTTGTTTATAACCGAAGAGCTTTTTTCTGATTATATCATGGTTGACAATATCACTTATTGTAGTGTCATTATAGTCTAGAACAACTCTTCGAAGTTGATTTATTTTTCGTACTCTGGACACCGCAAGGTAAACTAAATTCGACCACTCGATGTGATTATTTATGATCCAAACAATTGTATCTGATATAGTCAATCCCTGTGAGGAATGTATCGTCGCTGCGTAACCTAGCGTCCATGGGGATTTATCAGCGCGTAATGCATCTTCGGCGACATCGATATCAACCAGCACAATATTATTTAATAGGAGAATTTGCTTTTCACTTTGTCCTGGAATATCAACTTCGATATTTTGTCTTCGTGTATCCTTGGGTCTATAACACAGCGGCGTTGGAAGTGTTGCAAATATTTCTTTATGCAAATCAAATAACTTCGTCTGAAGTGTGTCTCTGACTATCTTTCTACTTGCCACTATCAAATCGTTTGGTCTCCACGCTTCCCAGAAATCATTTAATGGAGTTTCCAAAATTATTTCACGGGCTATTTCACATTGGATTCTATCCGGTTGTAATCTAATTAGTTTTTGAACTCGCGTAATTGTTCATCAAGTGCTCTATGATTAGTATTAATTTCTTCATAATAGTCAACACAATTATTTAGCCAATCATGTGGAGACAAACCGACAAATGGTGGTGGCTAACCATGATCGCCACACATGATGACTTTTGTATTCGCCAGCAATAGCCAATCAAGAAATCTTAGTAATACATCTAACGATACCGTGCATATTTCATTCCATATAATGACTTCAGGAATAAAATTCTCAACCTTTCGATCAGGAGTCCATTCGTCACCTTTCCATTGAAAGAAACTGTGATAAGTGCAAGCATTAATTCCTCGCTGTTTCATCTCTCTTGCAAGTCTGTGGGTCGGTGTTAGCACAATCATGTTTGATTTGGAAACGCTAGCGTTTCTACGAAATAATTTAATCGCACGAGTCGTCTATCCTGACCCACCACCGCCGTTTAAATAAACTGTTTTATATCTACATATTGGATCAGATATCGACGATGCATTAGATAGTTCTGATATCTGATTATTTTTCAAATATTTATCTTCATTAGTAACATCTGCTGATTTGGAATAATCACACGGTATTTCTTTTCTAATTCTCCATGATCCCCAACTCTCGTCTGAATTAGTGAATTCGGCCACTGCTTCGCTATGTTTCGCGTTTATATAAATGAATCGGTGGTAACTCTAACTGCTGATTCAGGAAATCTATTTATCATCGAAAGTAAATTAATAGCATAAGCCAGCATAGACGACCTCAAATGTGTATGCTGAAGACTGTATCCATCTGTGTAAGTAACAATTGTACCTAATTTGGTTCCATCGGACAAGAAAGCGTCTTTACGATCGATGTATATACCCCTAGATGTTACATCTGCGATTATAAAGTCGTATTCAGCATCATTTATAATCAACCGTGAAAAATATCGGTTATTGTATTTTTTTCCACCTAGTGTGAATTTACCGATTATTCTTCTACCGAGATCTTTTGCGTGTTTATTTCTAACTTCAAAGATCTGTTTCGACCATTTCAAGATATATTCTTCGTCTAGATCAGGAAATTGTTTTCTATAGTCGCTGATTATACTATCTAGAATATCAGGTTGTGGTAACCAGACCTCAGTCTGCGCTCGATATGATATAATTGCTTCACTGACAATCAGCGATATCAGCATTTTAGAATCAATCATATACCGTAATAATACTATTGGCATCTAGTATTGTTCAGAGATGTGTCTACCAAACCAAACATAACAACACGGATGAAGTCCTTTAGCCAATTGAAATGATACCACACGAGAGAATCCAGTTACACCAAAATCGGGTAGTGGTCCATTAATCGCAACACGGGTCATTTCATGTGTGGGATGTCCAAATCGTTTAAAGTACTCAGCACATTCTCCGTACCCGAGAAAACTCCCGGGATAACACGCAACTATATCAACCGAAATAATTTTTTCAGAGGTATATTTTGTATTCCATAATCCTCCATGGTTATATTCAACGCAGCTTGATTTGATATCTGATGAAATTCACCTCTTGTTGGTTTCCACATGTTTTTCTCTCTCGCAAAATGAGCTGCAACCGACGGAATTGTAAAACAGTTTGTTAATAATTGTTCGTCGTGTTCTGTTGAAAAACTACTAGGTAGTTTTTTCATTTCATTGTGCAAGGCATCAGTACGGTATAATTCGCCATTGGGTCTTACAAATTGATCGAATTTACCCTCATCATCTTTAAAACTGTGAAGTAACCACACTGACACAGGATCGTTTTTACTTGACTGAGAAATAAAATCAAATAAATTTTCCGTGTAATATTTTACGGTTCTATCCCGCGGAAATATTGTTACCGCAGGTGTCCACGCGTGTTCATTATGATCAATAATTTAGATTGGAGCTCCTTGTGATTTACATTTTGATTCGTGCAATACCTCTCCTGTTATCATCATTATGGTTATTGGGAATCTTAATGATGTTTCTAATTTAATTATATCTTGAATCGTTGCCCCATTTTCCTTTACTGCTAATCCCCATTTATTATTTTTTTTACGTCTTAGATCCGTCAATTTGTTTCCACGCAATGCATTTGTGAAGTGTTATATTATTCGTTCTGCTACACAATTAAGCGATGATAGTTTCATTGGTTTTAATTTTTCAATGCTCCGTTTATCATTTAACGAATATATTCCATAAACAACTGCTGTTACAGGATAGGATCTTTCATAGTATGGTTTGTCAATCCCAGTCAGAATTCCTGGTTTGGAATCGTGACTCACAGTGATAATTCTTTTATCTTTCAAAATTGGCTCAAATTTGTCTCGAATAATCCTATTTCCCATTTCTGAACGGATAATGAATTTCACTCTAAACAAATACTTTTTCTTGTCAAGATGTGAGATTATCGGGGCTGCTCTTTCGTCGTTCATGGTAGCATCAACGTCACCATCAATTCGAAATGTTGACCAACAGTGAGATGCCCCATCGCGTTTGAATTCATTTAAACAATCACGGATTTTACCTATCATGCTTGTATCACTTATTAGACCCTTTGTTGTATCTACGGAAACTCTATCGAGATTGAATTTAGCGTTTTTCCAAGGCGTAATTTTCGATAGTCTCTTGAACTCCTCCATATTATAGTTAAAACAAGTATTTAAATAAAGAATTTATTATATAATGAACCATTGCAAATAGCTTATAATAGGGTGAGTAACCGCATGTAACAAATCATGCAGAAAGGAATTCTGTGGATATCATTTACAAAGCGTTCGTAACGGGAGTTATGGGCCATTACCTTGCATACAATGTGGTGTAGGTGTGAGAGGAAAATTGCAGTTGTGTCTGAGTTGCATTGGTAAGCGATACAGGGAGCTCAAGCGTTATTATGATAATAGAGTTAAAAACTACATCAAAGATTCCGTCAAAAACTCCATCAATGACTCTGACGCTGTCAACGACAAAATCATAAGAACACCTCAAGACTATGTTCATAGATTCCAAAGTAATAATTGAACCAAACAATGAATTGGACAAATGGTATTATATATAAATGGACCAAGATTTTTAGCGACATCACGTGATTACCAATTACGAAGCCTCTCGTGACAGTATTGTCAGAAACCGCAGACTGAAGAATCAAGTTGTGATTGTGAGTAATCAGGGTATTTGAGGTTTGATGTCCATTACAATTACATTTACGTTAACTAACATCATTGATTATTTGAAAGAGATTAATCAATTACATACAACACAACTAGAACAACTACGACGGAGATTCCAAGAGCATCTCTCTAATATAACAAGGCCATGTGATGAGATCATAAAACACATTAGGATATTAAATGAGCTTGTATCCGATATGGAATATATCAACAAATGAATAATTCAAGTAATAATTAATGATAAGAACGGAGATAAACAAAATTCCTAACTGGTTACAATATAACTGAAGCCGATTTACCATATTTCAAGTTTCCTGGGTATAACGCAAATGAACTAAAAAAATCTGTTAATGATCTTATTCAAGAAAATTTTTCTATCATACTCGCCAAATGGAAACAACAAACAACAATCCTCAAGTATAATAATGACCCAGACGGCGGTGGTAGACATATCGCTCCGTTCAACGTAAATATATCCTCGGTGATTGCATTGAATTTATTATGTGATGTTATCGAAGGCAGCTATCAAATAAATCTCGAGCGATCCAATAAAGCCCAACAAGGATATATTTTATATTCATTTGCACCAACAGCTCCTCCAGGGTTTCTAATCATTGAGGATCCCACTAATCCCGTCTATAGGCGATGTCATAATAATTCGTTAACGAGAATTAATTTCAAACTCACTGACCAGTCCAATAATCTAATTGATTTACGAGGTGAGGTTTTACAAATTAGCCTGTTTGTGAAGTCTTAAAAATCGTTTACGATGAAAATTGCTAGCAATTTTAACAAGGATTGTTAACCCCATAGCAGCAACAGGGGGGGTGCGACAACAATTGTGGAGTCTTTTTTTTTCGCCAAATGAGCCTCTATAAAGCATTTACGAGGAAGCCTTGGTTTGCTAAATGGATGATTTTTTTTTACGATTTCGAAGAAGCCCCGGTTTGCCAATTTGACGCCTCTAAAAAGTTGTCTGATTCGCCCTTGCAGCTGCTCATCATTATAAACGACTAAATTGTTAATAGATCCATCAAGATAAACAGCACTCGGGCTTCATTGATATCAGTGATAAATTCAAATACATATCATCTTCATTTAACGATTTCGTACTCTCGTTAAAATCCTGAAGTACATCATAACATCGCTGATCATCAACAGAAGGAGCAATCAAATATAGCTTATCCCACGTCATCCATCTCATTATTAGATTAAGTAACAGTTCCGTCTTGCCACTTCCAGACGGTCCAATTATAATCATACGAATATAATCTGGTAGCGCAGCAATATGCTTAACAGGTTCTCGTGTTTTTGTCGCCGAAGCGTAAACTACATTCATGTTATTATAAATAATTATGGATTTATTGTGTTAAATGTAAGACGCGAACTAGCACAAATGACTTAACCACAATTCCCACAACAACAACAGCAACAAAAAAAAAACAACAGATCAGCGCTAACAGGTATGTGTGCACGGTGCGGTAGAAAGAAATTAAGATTTATTTCTGCAGATTTTAAAAAAAAAAACGAGGAGGTGATATTGCAGCAAATTGACAAAACTCTCAGGGACTCTTCATGCGCCAAATACCTACGTATTTGATCTGCCAAACAGTTTTCACGCATCGCATTTGTACAATGCTTTGTTACTAACTCAGCGACACAATTTATCTTTGACAGTTTCATATGTTTTAGATTCTCAACACTTGGCTTTACATTTATCGGATAAATTCCATAAATAACCTCGGTCATATGATACGCTCGCTCGTAATACGGTTTGTCAATTCCGGTCAATAGTCCTGATTTGGAACTCTGACTCACAATGACGGTTTAACAAAAAATTAATATAGTGTCGTATTATCACGAATAATCCAGTTTCCTGTTTCTTCTAGTATAATAAATACAAAGAGCTTAAACGGTATTATGATAAAAGAAATAATGACCTTGACAGCGTCCCTGACAAAGTCAATGATAAAGGCATAAGAACTCCAGATGATTATATTGCTAGATTCTCAACAAATAATAATTAAAAACAAGTAATGATTTAAACAAATAAATGCATTATATATAATGAACCAAGAATTTCAACCACATGCCGTTATCAAAAACTACGAAGCTTCTCGTGATGGTGTAGTCAGACACTGCCGGTTGAAAAAAGCTAGTGGGGTGGGTCAGTAATTAAGGTTATCGAATATTTTGGTGCTCGGGTGGGGTGATATCTCTTTGTTTGTCATAGGTGCGTCTACAAAGTATATAACGGAGAAATCACAAATGTTTTTGTGATTGATCATATTGATTAAGATTAGAAAAATAATGAATTATGTAACCATTATGCTATCACTCAAAGTCAAAAGATCAAAGCGGTCGCACAGGAATGCATAAACAATTTCGAAATCTGTAAAATCAGTAAATGTTGAGACGAGTGAAGAATTAATATTTCAATCAATGAATAAAGCCATTAGGTATTTACCAAGCTTCGGTTCGATATGTAGCAGAAAATAATACTAAAATTCCCTTTTTCGAAAAAATTCCTTCATAAAATTCAGTTTGAATATATCTGTCCTCCATTTTTATTACGGGAGATAAGCTAAAAGGAATGTGCATAATCTTATTAGAGTTATGTCCCTTCCAAATAAGACACTTTCTGACCAACTAACCACATCTGGTTCCAATCACTATATATATATATATATATATATATATATATATATATATATATATATATAGATATATATATATATATATATGTATATATAGATATATATATATATATATATATATATATATATATATATATATATATATATATATATATATATATATATATATATATGCTGTGATCGCGTTAATAGGTTCCATGTTGATTGTTCAAGTAATTTCATTTTTAGCGCGTTTATTATAATTGGTAGTCTTGCAATCCATTGTCGAGATCTTGTATCTTGAATCATTTATTTCGATATCCAAATAACCGCTTAGAAAGAGTTCGATTAAATCATTCAACGATTGCTTGATCGCGATGAATTGCAATATGTCTTCGTTGTATTTTGACATTATGTTTCTTCAACTACAGTTAACGCGTATTTGTATGTCATTGGACGTCTTCGTATTTTGACAACAGTATCATGTGGTAAAAATAAAATATCCGCCTTGATGAACTTCATTTGGGACACTGACATCAAAATGCGCGTATTGAATTCGTTTAGGTGGTGGTAGATAAATTTGCCACATTGCCTGTCGTGATAATCATTTTTCAGCAGCAGCACAGGTAACATTTGCAACTTCGGCGAGTTTACTAATCGCTGCTCTGCCTCTCCAGTATCCTCTTGGACTGAACTAAATAGATTCCATGATATTAGATACCAGCACCTAATACTAGTTTACCCTTCATTACAGATCTTACTATGCTAATGATTTCTTGACAGATTTTTAAAAAAATGGAATTTAAAGCATGAATCAACTTCACATCTGCAATGTGTCTATGCTGCTGATTGTTACTTTTATAAGACACATCATGAGCGTGACAAGCTCTATTAATTTCATTTATCGGATATTCACCTGGTCTTGGTCGATCCTGATTATCAAGGCGGATATCAAGTAGAGCACCAGAACCTCAGTACATGTAATTGTATCATGGAAGATGTATTTCTCCTGGTATTTAGCCCACGGAGTCCCCGGTAATTTTCCTAATT
Source organism: Unio pictorum (assembly GCA_030141615.1). Lineage (NCBI taxonomy): Eukaryota > Metazoa > Mollusca > Bivalvia > Unionida > Unionidae > Unio > Unio pictorum. Next base: position 6,269,822 of record JARLTB010000186.1, read on the forward strand.
TTGCTGCAATGTCACCTCCTCTCTTTTTAAGGATTTTATCACCTGAGATAAATTTTAAAAATAATTTGTACCGCATCGTACACACTTACCCGTAAGTGTTGATCTATTATTTGTGGGGTCAGCGGTCTACATTTAACACAATATAGATCCATATTATTTATTAAACATCATGGATGTAATTGATTTTTCGGCAACAAGAAAACGAAATCCTGTTAAACACCATGCAGCGCTACCAAATTCTATCAGACTAATTATCCTAGGTCCATCTGGAAGTGGAAAGACAGATATTACTCACTTTAATATGGTTAAAATAAGACAAGTTGTATTTAGTAGCAATATCTGTAGATGATCAGAGATGTTATGATGTACTTAATGAAAATGCAAAATCCTTTAATGCCGCCAGTTAAAATATAAAAAATGGCAGAGAACAATTTATTGATCTTTGCATTCATAAATAAACAACAACACTAGCTGTGATTAGTGTATTATGCTAGAACTGTACTTTCTGTAAGGTTGACAAATACCTGAGGAGAGTAGGATTAAAGTGGGTTTGCGAAGATTAGTAATCATTTGGCCGAGAGATATTGTGGGTTTTTCAGACTTGTCAGAGAACCAGGCTCAATCACTGCGACAGTGTCTTGACTGGTTGCAAAACCCTAGTATTTATTAGTTCACACTTTGGATAAGCAGCATGTTAGGATGCATTCGAAAGACCCGTTCCTGACCAAGAGGATCACATTCCTGAGTCAGTCGAACAATGAGAACATTGAGCGCGCGATCACATCTCTCGAATTAGAAGAACGCACTACAATATGGCAGTTCTGAACGACGCTGAGGTCTCACTGGACAGTTTTTTTGGCAAATTTTCATCCGACAATTTGTGAATTGACAATTGCTAGGATTGTGATAATTGGGCTCATGCCTTCTACCTTAAATATTAAGAGGTGTCAAAATGCGAAACTATATAGTGAGACGTGAGGTCTTACTGTCAATTTATGAAGGGATTTGAGCGATATAAGGAGAATACACTGACTTGGTGAATAAATTTGACGATATTATTTTAGCTCAGCGGGATGATGCGGTCAAAGTGAAATGCGTTGCTGAAAAAATTATACCTAATATGGATGACCACGAGTTCCGATGACATTTCAGGATTGAGAAAACTGTTTATAAATTGTTATTAGCAGAGTTTGCGGATGCTTTGGTCAGGAAAGATGGAGGAGACGGGACGCAGTTTCTCCCGCTAAACAGCTACAAGCGTTTCTGTGGTATATTAGTAACTTAGAAAGTGCTTGAGAGACTGCGAACCTATTTGGTATTTCCCCTAGTACTGTCCAAGGTTGTGTACATTCCGTCGCCAAGGTTATAGCAAACAGTGCTAGCAAATTTATTAAATGGCCTGATCATGACCACCGTCAATAAATTGTGGTTTCTTTTCAGGCTGTCAGTGGTATTGCCGATGTTGCAGGAATGATTGACGGCAAACATGTTAGATTAGTCAATCTTGTGGCTGGGGAAATAAACTATGTTAACAGAGAAGGCTTCTCATCGTTACAGCTACAAATTGTTGTAGACGACATGATGCTTATAACGGATGCATTTGTTGGGGTCAACACATGATACAAGGGTTCTCAGAATTTCCCCTTTATATGAGAAAGCAGAAAATAGTAAAATCTTGAGCCAAGAGTTACTAGTCGGTGACTAGGTGGGACATCATGCGGCATGATGCCCAAGCACTAGACATCACTATCAACTGCCACACTGCAGAAATCGTGGCGATACGGCTAAACAATTCTTAAAGTTACATTAAAAATCCAAATCTCTCTCTCTCTCTCTCTCTCTCTCTCTCTCTCTCTCTCTCTCTCATACACACACATGACTTTGACCCCCAGCGGTTGCATGTAAAACCTTTTGGCCTCACCCTATCATGTGGTGGGGCTACTTAAATGATTGATAGACATGTGTAAAATTTTATGGTCATTCTACATAATATGATGGTGGGAATGCAGATCACTAGGCACTCGGGATCAAAAGATTATTGCTAGGACTTCTCGGCCCAGTGTCAGAATAATGTGACTGGGTGGGACATCATGTGGCATGATGCCCAAGTGCTAGACATCACAGTAAAGTGCCACACTGCAGGCATCGTAGCGATACGGCTGAAAAATTCTTAAAGTTACGTTAAAAATCCAAATCTCGCGCACACACACACATGACCTGGGCCCATGCAGTTGCATGTTTTTTTGGGAGGTTGCTACACCACTGATCACAAATGTGTTAGAAAAGATATGGTTTCAATCCATAAAGCCCTGTAACAGTTATTGAGCAGAACAAAATTCACAATACAATGACAAGATGGATGCTCATTGGTAAAACCTTTTGGCCTCACCCTTAAATAATTGATAGACATGTGTAAAATGTTATGGTCATACTTTAGAATTTGATGGTGGGAATGCAGATCATCCCTATTGTGACAGCATCTACTACAAACCGTTACATACAAATTCTCATGTTATGATACCAATGAGGACAACAATAATGTGTAGTAAGGAAAATGAAATATCTGTAATTAAAAAACTACATAATATTTGGGTCTGAAGTATGAACAGTACATTTAAGTCCCCTAACTGGTTGACACATATTTTTCAAAACATTTTCCCTGTTTATCTTGAGGTAAAAGAACAAAAATTCCAAGTGGAATGAAAATACCAGGACTTCTCTCCTTTCCCTAGGAAATGAAACTCACGGAACCCACCTCTTTAACCACAGCCAACTTCACTTTTGGATAATGAACAATTTCTTGTAAAATAAAGGTGAATTATATGATTTTACCAACACAAACAAACTGGATTCCATATGCAATGTCCTGTCTCAAAGCTGAAGAAAGTAATAAGATCACTTTATTTTTAATCATTAATACTGTCTTTGACAATCCTCATCACTGTCTAATATTCACTCTCATGATATCATTCTACGTATGGGTTTTTATTCTGCAAAATATCTAAAAGATGGTCTTGTTGTTTCCGTAGAAACTGCTCGTGCTTTCTCATTTCATTAATCTGCCTCTCACAATGTTCTTTCAAATATTCCAGAATAGAGTTTATCTGCTGCTTTTGCCGGCCAGCAACTTTCTTTTTTGTTCAGGGACAGGAGGAGGTACAGATTTGAAACCTGAACTGTCACTATCAAATACAGCTTTCCAGTTCAGGAATTTGATTTACCTGGCTACTTTTACTTTACACTTTGCTATATATATATATATATATATATATATATATATATATATATATATATATATATATATATATATATATATATATATATATATATATATATATATATATATATATATATATATATATATAAACAGTTCAAACCCACAGCCTAATTTGGGAACTACCTCTTCGACTTTAATGGAAGGCCCTGCAGCTGTAAATGGTTAAGTATGCATATTCTACTCTTGAATATGGGTCAATATGGGTTATACTGATTAATAATTTATCTAATTATCATAAACATACATTTTGGAAAGTATTAGGCTACATACCAAATAAGTTCTAGTACATTATTCTAGGATGATAAGGTTGGGGAATGGGGGTGACAGACATAAAAATGATATCACATCTTTATATTCTATTCATTAGCACAGTTAAATTAATAAGCTTTATTTCTGTAAATTTCAAGTACACTTATTTCAATGAATTTATTTAAATTTGACAGCAAAATATATTAAATCATTTTACCATTATCCATTCTGATAACAAGATCTTTTGTAACATAGTAAATTTCTTCATTGATTTAAATAGTGATCGGTATAAAAAGAAATCATTAAGCAGAAGCAATTTAAACCTTCATCCATATCATCCTTTAAGATGTGTAACACAATCTTCTAATTTTGGTTTAAGTATAAAAGCAGTAAATAAGCTGAATAATTTAATAAATTGCACATTATATATATATATATATATATATATATATATGTCTGTGTGTGTGTTTGTGTGTGTGTGTGTGTGAGAGAGAGAGAGAGAGAGAGAGAGAGAGAGAGAGAGAGAGTTTATTAAATATGTGTATCGAGCAGATTCTGGGTTTCAAATTTAGACCAATCAAATCTTCATATTTGTGGTATTTGGAATTATATTAATTACGTCAATAATGCTAAATGTATGGACATCGTTATAGATTTTTTTATTTTACCATTTCCAATACTGAAATTGATTGCTTAAAAAACTCGTCTGCTTTTCTAAAGAAAACACAGAACGAAGTCTACCCACTAGTCAAATTAGCTTAATCGTTATTCAAAAAAGCACGATAAAGTTGAGAGCTCCTTAATTGACAGGAATCTCTTTATGGAAATAGTCGACCTATACGTGGCCTTCCCTGGACATTTTCACATTGACCTGAACTATATCATATATAAACAGTTTAAATCAAACAACTATTTTAGCGCTACCCACATCTTCTTCTCCTCCAATTTGTTCCAAGATCACACATACAAAAAGCAGGTGTGGGTTCTTGCCACTAGAACGTGTTCCGGGTATCATGTTCTGGACGTTCGAGAGTCGAGAACGGCGCCGGAACGTGGACCGGTGAGAAGCATAGTCCTCTGGAATGCGTCCTTAGAAACCAATCTATCCCGGAACAAAATTGTGTAATTGAGACACAGGTACTAGTCTGGTTCCCTGCTTAGTATGCTCCCATGCGTTGCACTCCGCTATGCTAAGTCAGGCGAACGCCGACGCCATATTGTCACGTGATCAAAACAAATGACAAATACAAAGTATAGATGGTTTTCCGTTGAGCAGAATTTCCCATAATTCCAAGCGACAGTCGCCATATTGTATGGCGGAAACCCTATAGTTAACAGTCACTGTCATTATCTGCTCGTCGCTGTTACAATAAATATGGATACAGAGAAAGAACGTACTTCTCTTGTTGAGAAAAAAATGTATCGAGATACATTGGATAAAGTTTCTAAGGCCAGATATATGGAGAAAATTAAAATACTGGACAACAAGGACCCGTACGAGATAGCAAAAAGCGAATGGTGTAAAGATTTAACATCATGGCCGGAGGTCACATATCCCGACATTGTGAACTATTTAGTATATACACAGAGTGCCTACACTTTACAAGAACTTAAAGCATATAAATCTTTGGAATCATACAATTATTTTGTTTGTGGTTGGGTTGTGGATATTGGAGAAGTCACTATCAACGGCGTGTGTGTTGTAGCAGGAAAAGTAAAACACTCTCAGAGGATAAATGACACATGTTTACAACCGTGGATAATTTCTGAAATGAATGGAACAATTATTTCTGGCCATTGTACATTTATGGCAGGTGTAGGAGAAGTCTGCTCTCATATTGGGGCACTTCTGTTTGCGGTGGAGGCTGCTGTAAAACTAAGAAATTCAAAGACAGTAACAGAAGAAAAATCTTACTGGTTGCCCTCTCCTGTCCAGAAGGTTAGTACATGTTCAAGCTTTCTAAAATTACAGTTATATTCATAACACTTTTGTTTCTAACAATAATAATTAAAATTAAAGTATATCATGAATAGCTTATGCAGAGAAAGTAAACAATCTGTTAGCATATAATACAATCCATTTGAAATTAAAATTGTTTAATTTTCATCTTTGAATTTAAATGTCGCTTAAATTTAGGTCCCAATATTTATTCTTCAGGTTCAATTCAAGACCATCCAGGAGATTGATTTCACTTCAGCGCGAACAAAGAAAAAGCTACTTGACAAAGCAGTCTCTGGGATTCAAATGCCATTGATTAAGAAGAAAAAGCTACCCATTGTAACAGAAACAACCAGTGAAGAATTGGCTGAATTATGTGCATCACTTGATTTGACAGGCAAAAGGCCTGTATTTTTATCTCTTGTACCAGGGTATGCACAAAAGTATAGACCAAAAGCCTTGGATAAAAAATATCCCCCAGTCCTAACTGAACTTTATAATGAAGAATTTCTTGACGCCAAAAAGGAAGATTTAATGCAGCGCTGCGAAGAAGTACTTCAGAGTTTATGTGTGACACTAGAAGAAAGTAGCAATTGTGAGAAGGATACCAGAGGTCAAAGTAGTTGTAAACAGTGGTTTAACTTCAGGGCTGGTAGGGTAACAGCTTCAAGAATTAAATCTGTATGCCATACATCAATCAACAATCCATCACAAAGTCTGATTATGCTTATTTGTTACCCATCTGCGAAAGGATTCACTTCAAAACAGACAGAATGGGGATGTAATCATGAAAAGACTGCAAAAAGTGGGTACATTGAAACCATGAGAAACAGTCATGAGAATTTTATTTTGCGCGAGAGTGGACTTGTCATTAATCCCTCTTACCCATTTATGGGAGCCACACCGGATGGTGTAGCATCATGTGATTGCTGCGGTGAAATGTTAGTTGAGATTAAGTGTCCATTTTGTGCAAAAGATTCTCCTGTTTCAGAATCTGTTAGTTGTTTAGAGACTGTAGATGGACAACTTAAACTTAAAACAACGCATGCATACTATTACCAGATTCAGTGTCAATTGCTTCTTTGTGAAAAAGAATATTGTGATTTTGTGGTATGGACAAATGTTGACACTTTTCTACAAAGAATTTCATTTGATGCTGATTTTTGTCAGATCATGGTGGAGAAATGTAAGGCTTTTTTTCAATCAGTAATTTTACCCGAGTTGGTGGGAAAATCATACTCAAGACCCTTGGTCCATGCCGGGTCATCAAATATAGTGGAGGGCAACAATCAAGCAACAGATGGGAATGACACTAAAGATCATAACTTGATATGTGTATGTCAAAAGGTTTATGTTGAAGAGGAAGATGTAATTGGCTGTGATAACAGTAATTGTCCATATGTTTGGCTACACTTCAAGTGTGTGAAGCTGAAGAGAGTTCCAAATGGAGATTGGTATTGCCCAGTTTGCAGAAAACTGTCGCAATTTAAGAGAAAATAAGGATTGTACTTGGTCCCATTTGTAAACTTTTACCAAGGGCCAATTTCCTTCCCTTAAATAATTTTGTTGGCAAAGTCTACATTTCTCCTTTTTTGTTGTTGTTGTTGCAAGATTGGCTTAGATCAAATGTAAGAGTTTTTCCTTATTTCCCATAAAATGTATTTTGGTGTTTGTATGTGTGAGATGTCTGTATATAGGGGATATGCCTTAGCATATTATAGTTGGGCAAGGTACCTTCTGACAATATATGATAGTAAGTGTTATTTGATACATATGTAGTTTATGTAATGTTTCCTCATTGTATTGGTAAGGTTTAGCTTGAGACTTGTGTATCAATTTTTTAAATTTTGTATTGTGTTTTAACCACATATTTGTTTGAAATGTTTATTATTGTGTATTCACTAATGGAAAATGTATTCATACTGAAATGTAAATAAAAATATTCTGATTATATAAACTTACTTGTTTTTTTAAAAAGGTTCCCTACATCATGACTCCCTCTCCACATACCCTTGCATTATATATATATATATATATATATATATATATATATATATATATATATATATATAACAAAAAGCATGTAAAAGGCTACATTAAAGCTCCAATGCAAGGAATTGTTATTAACTCATTGTAATGAAATTACTGCATTTAAAAAAAACATGCTTTGAACAATTTAAACTTCTCACATGCACTAAATCATTGTGTTATGTACAGAAAAAAGGTCTATAAAAGCTTATTTTTAACTTTGAGGGACCAAGGCAAAAATTCCCATCTGCCAGTCAAGAAGTAGTCTTTAGCATTATTGATATATTAAAATTATGGCCAATGAAGATGGAAACCTGTAAGCAATATGCAACCTTGAGTGACTTGGAGGAAGAAATATACAACATAAATGCTATATATTTTTTTCATTTTTTAATAATCTAGTCAAAAGGCACAACTGAATCACATAAATTGGTCAGTGCACAACATACTGTCACAATTTTATCAATTGTTGGAGTTGTGTCACTTCTGCAGTGGAGATAGTCAACTGGTATTGTACTTTGTAAAATGGTGTACTTGTTTCTGACAAGACCAATTACTCTTTCCACGTGTATTCTGTTGTGTGCAATTTTTCTTGTTGCCTCTAACTCCACTGGAGAAAGCTGAGTTTTTCCTTTTGTGAAAGCTGGTATCTTCACTTCTGCACACATTAATCCCACACTTTCCTGAATGTTGAATCCCCTGTCTGCAAGTATTAAATCTCCTGGTACAAGTTTTTTTAAAAGACCACAGTTCTCAGCTATATATTTGTCTGATACTCTTCCACCCCATCCATTAGAGAGAAAAGAAACTGCACCCTGTGGTGTAATTCCGATCAGAAATTTCACTGTGTTGTGGTGTTTGTAATTTGACCAGGTTTCTGCTCTTGCCAATAAATTTGATGGTCTTTCAATAAATATTTCAAAGCAGTCAATCACTATTGATACTTTGACACCAAAATGTTTTCTGAATTCCATCGGCATTGACATCTGTAAATCTTCTCTCTCTGGCCACAGAATTAAAGACTTCATCTTGATATACATGATATGAATAATGTCTGAAAATGCTTTGCTTGCACAGCTGGGAGAAATGTCAAATCTGTATCCAAGGTCCTGCAAACTGAGATTTAATCTAAGTTTCATTAATACCAGCATGAACTTTTCAAACTTACTTAGAGCACTTTTAGAAGTCTCAGAAATACTTGGAGACAGAAACTGGAAAAGTGCCATCAATACGTTGTAATCAAGGCCTGTGAAGTGTTTGACTTTCTCTGGATCATGCTGTAATGACTCGGGTGAAATCCTAGTTTTATTCAGCTTCTCTTTCAACGCCATATTCTCCAAATGCAAACGATTCAGCTCCTCGCGCATCTGACTTGTAATGTCAGGTTCGTTCTGCACCTGTTCTCTAAATGGTCTTTCAAGAGAGCCTTTCAGGAGATATGAACATCGAGACGCATTATCGGTTTCCGTATCTGAACCTGGTATACATAATTCATGTGGTTGATTTTGCAATTCTATTAATGCTTCAGCAGCTGCATGCTGAGTCTTTCTTTCTTTTCTCAATTGAACTCTTTGATACCGCTTAACATTGGCTTGAGAGGCTTCTGTGTCGACTGTTGCTGGTCCAAGCCTTAAGGAGGGTACCCAATCTGGATTAGTGGAATCATACAGGTCAGCTTTCTTACCTGAAACAATAATATGGTGCTTACAGTATATGTACATTTTGATAACAGAATTTATGAATCATCTGATCTGAAACAACTACATTTAAAAGCTTTGGTCTGCTTGGATATTTATCTGGTTTTGAAACATTTTCATTACTAGCTGATTAATCAAGACAATTTTTGGGGGTGAATTTCAAGGAACTAATATGACAGTAATATATACATTAACTTTGTCATTGCATAATTTTGCTGAATCACAGATGTACATAAATCAAATATGTAAGAACTTTTACAGGTTAGTGCAAATATAAAATTAAAAGTTTATTGATTAAAAACTTTATTTTTCTCTCTCACCACATCAACATTCTCTCTCTCTCTCTCTCTCTCTATTAGCCGTGTCCAAAGCCAAAGCCATAGCTGTGTTAACACAGGATGAAATGAAATATTTTTTTGCTCAAAAACAATTTCGCCAGCAATGATGTATTTTGCAATACTTACCAGTTATAAAATGGTCCGAGCACACCTTATGATGTCGTTGTGATGGGTCAGGGTTATATCCTTCTCGATTGATCCGGGCCAGCCAAAGTGCACGTCTCTCGGTTGATAACTGTTCTGTTTTTGATCCCTGATTATAAATGACTTTCGGTATGTCAAAGAAGTGCCGTTGCACGCTTTTTTTTTTTATCAGCACGGTTTGTGCAACCCCAAACAACACAAGAGTTCACCATTGTTAACGCGATGTCGTCTTTTCACTACGAAAGCTTGCCATACATAATGGCTGACTGCGGAGTCTGGGTAATGGTGTGACGTCATCGGAAAAGCATCTATAGGGATACACACAACACTTTTTGTAAAATATTGCACCTTTCCCACTGGATCATCTCAAAAGTTTTATTTCCAATCGATTCCTTGATAAATTTTACGTCGAAATTGATATGAGGTTTTGTACGGCAGCTTTATTTTTTCCCGAGACTAAGACGAAAATATCTTCCCCGTTTTACCAGGGGTGAGGGTAACTATTGTTTCGCAAATAATGCACATTTTATACTGCGTCATCTAAAATATTTAAGTTGCAATGAATTGTTTCTGCTTGATAAATCTGAAAGTGTTTGCAAGCTTGGTTGTATGTCAAAGGAGACTTTTAATGCTAACCCAATGATGATAGAAATCAGCATCAGTAATGATGTTATTGTACAATTGTCTGTAGCTGAAAAATGATAGACCTTTCTCAGTTCTACATCAGTTCAAAACTGGTATTCAATGCAAACTCAATAATTGCTTTGTTTCGTTGTCTCAAAATTATTTCTGTATGTCATGGATACCATGACAAGAATAAAGAACAGCCATTTACATTTTTCAATGATAAATATATGAAAGAGGTATGCATAGTGCAGAATGATACTGAACCAAAAGTTGTAATCAGGCATATCAATTGCTATAAAGTATAGGTAGTGTTTCTCATACATGTAAGAGGTGCATTGTGTGTAATTAGCACAAGTAATCAAAGAATGAAACAGAAGCAATTAGAAAAAAAAAGAAAATGAAAATCCTTTGTCTGGATGCAATCAATTTGAAGATATAATATTGGTTTTAAAAAACATTGCACCAAATCTGACTGAAAATCAACTTACACTTTTGTGTTCCCAAATCATGGCCTCTAGTCTACAAAATATTAAAGGTATGAGATAGCCAAAGGAAGTAATCAGTATGGCAATAACTTTGTATAACAGAAATCCCTCAGCTTACAGAGATGTGACTAAAAATGGTTGGTTACATCTCCCATCTGAGCAGCTACTATCCCTATATAAAAATGTAGTATGTCAGGGCCCTGGAATAATACCACAAATGATGGAATGGATGTTGAATGAGGCACAAAGACAAAATTTGACACAAGAGGGCTATTTTGGAGGTTTAATCTTGGCTGAAATGTCAATTCAAGAAGACATACAAATTGTTGATTATAAATCTGGTAGCTCATTAGTTGGTCTTACTGATTCTGGTCCAGAGATAAAGATGATGCATGCAGCCAGCACGGGTAAAGTTGAAAGTAAAATGGCCAATCACGTGTTGCAATACATCTTTCATGGTATAACAGGTTTCAGATGGCCATTTGCCAATTATCCAAATACACAGGCATCACCAAGTGACCTGTTTATTACAACCTGGAAATGTGTTGATGCCCTTTATGAATATGGTTTAAGGCAATATACTGTTGCATGGATGGGTCAAGCAATAACTGTGCATTTTTAAAAATGCACTCTTTGCATGAAAATCCCATGGAGACACAGATGGTCTCCAAACACTACAGAAATCCAATGAGAGAAATTATCTTCATGATGGACCCATGCCATTTACTCAAGAAGATTAGGAACACTATACTAAGTAGTGGTTTTCAGGATTTTCATAAGAGACTTCTCACTGTTGATGGGTTCTTTATCATTTGGAAGATGTGGATAGATGCCTATAAGTGGGACCAAAGCACAAATCTTTTCCCAGTTCATCAGAAGCTTTCTGATGAGCACATTTTTCCAAATGATGCTCAAAAGATAAGGAACAAACTGGCTTTTGAAGCTCTAAACCAGGACATGCTGAATTTGATGAGTATGTATCAAGAAAGTCTGCCTGAGCCAGCACAGAAGGAACTAACAGCAGCACTTAATCTTCTGCAGCATACAAGTTTTTTAGTTTCATTCTTTAATGACAGTAGACCTGTAAAAGATTTAATGGATGAAAGGTTAAGAAGACTCAATTCAGCATATGACTGGTCCAAGTCCTGGGAGAAACAAGTTGCCAAGTCAGACAGTTTCAGTAAGAGACACAAGAATTTAATGACAATGGAAACAAGAGAGGATCATGATTTCTTGTATCATGGTTTCATGTCATTAACAAAGTTGTGTTTCAAAAATCGGTCAAAGCATTGTTCCTTCCAGAATTAACCGTGACATTGTTGAAAATGTGTTCTGCCAACAAAGGTCTTTGTATCATGGTGCTGCTACTAATCCAACATACAATTCCTATCGTACAGGAATAAATTCCATAGTGCTAGGACAAGCAACAAATTCATGGAAATCAAATTCTGGTGAAACGCATGTTGAACCTTATGTAGCTGCAAGATCAGCTAAACTTTCCAAAAAATGTTGACTCATTGCAATGATTTCTGTAATTGGATCACTGAATAATGAGTGACTGAAGTGAGATAGTGCATAAATACTGTCAAGTCAGAGATGCCAAATGTGGTCATAGAGGCACTGTGCTGCTGAACATCTGACCAGTTCCCTCCACTTGTCTTGACCATGTGCCAATGCCTGTGTCTCCGCAAAACTACTCCTGGTCCATTCTGTGATGTTGTCAGTCCACTTTTTTCTCTGTCTACCTCTCCTTCTGCCACCTTGGACACTGCCCTGCAGTACTGTTGTGGATAGACTATTGGCTCTAATGGCATGGCCATACCATTTTAGCTTTCTCTTTTTCACAGTGGTGAGGAAGTATTCATAATAGCCTTCGTTGTGCCTGATGGTGTTACACACTACTTCATTTGTGATGTGGTCCATGTAAGAGATGGCAAAGTTGGTTCTTTAGTATCTCATTTCAAGTGCCTGGATTTTTGTTGTAATTTTGCTCTCAGGGTCCAGGCCTCCCATAAAGAAAGATTGAGATAACTAGTGCTCTCAATAGTCTGATTTTAGTTTTCAGACAGATATTCTTGTCTCTCCAGATGGGTCTTTGCTTTGACATAGCTGCCATTGTTTGTGCTGCACTTGACAAAGTTTCTGCTTTTGATCCCTCTTTGGTGATTATGGAACCAAGATATTTGAATTGGCCCATTGTTTCCAGTTCCTGTCCTCTGATATCTTGGTTGAGATTTGTTTTTCCCTAATTTTCATCAGTTTTGTCTTCTCTGCGTTTCTCTCCATGTCAAATCTGGAAGATGTTTCATCCAAGTTCTTCACTAAGGTGACAAACTCATCTTCACTGCTAGCCAGTCCATCAATGTTGTCTGTAAAGCGTAGGTTGGTGATGTTACGCCCACCAATGCTGGCTGTCCCACAGTAGTTTTCCAGGGCTTCACTCATAATGCAAATAATTAGAAATTGGCATGTTACTTGAAAAGAGAATAGTAATCTAATCTGATAAAGGGAAACACATTTTTAAGCTACTTTTAAGTTTAAAAAGCCAATCATGAATGTGATACCTGGGAAACATGGAAAAAAATACTTTTTCTGCTAAATGAGGCAACAACTATCTATACGACAGAATACTTTCATTTTTTATTATAATATTGTTAATGCAAGCATGATAAAGGAGAGCTATAATACATACGTTATTAGTTAGCATAGGAAAAGTTATCACAGAAACATTGTAATCTCGAGAAGTCACTATTAACAATAAAGGATTTCCATATTCACAATTTGTAGTCTTTCATCATACTATTGGTTTCATGAATACAGGTAGATTGTCTATCATAAATTTTGATGTTCACAATTTGTAGTCTTTTATCATAATTCTGGCTAACTCAATATATGTAGAGTGTCTTATTGAACTCATTATTCACAATTTGTAGTCATTCATCATAATTCTGGCTAACTCAATATAACTCAATTGAAGTCCATATTAACAATTTGTAGTCATTCATCATAATTCTGGATTATTCAATAGATGTAGATTTTCATTGCAAACTTTATGTACTTCATGTTCTTAATAAATTGACATTTATGATACCATTGCTTTCACGAGTACTGTATTCATTGTCATCATAAACTTTGATGTTCACAATATGTATTATTTCATCATAATACTGACAAACTGAATACATGTAGATTATGTATTTTTTCATTATAATACTGACAAACGGAATACATGTAGATTGCCATTTTAAACCTCATCTTCACGATATGTAATTTTTCATCATAATACTGACAAAGTGAATACATGTAGATTGTCATTTTAAACATGTTCACAATATGTATTTTTTTCATCATAATACTGACAAACGGAATACATGTAGATTGTCATTTTAAACCTCATGTTCACAATATGTATTTTTCATCATCATACTGACAAACGGAATATATGTAGATTATGTATTTTTTCATTATAATACTGACAAACGGAATACATGTAGATTGTCATTTTAAACCTCATCTTCACAATATGTGTTTTTTCATCATAATACTGACAAACGGAATACATGTAGATTGTCATTTTAAACCTCATCTTCACGATATGTAATTTTTCATCATAATACTGACAAAGTGAATACATGTAGATTGTCATTTTAAACATGTTCACAATATGTATTTTTTTCATCATAATACTGACAAACGGAATACATGTAGATTGTCATTTTAAACCTCATGTTCACAATATGTATTTTTCATCATCATACTGACAAACGGAATATATGTAGATTATGTATTTTTTCATTATAATACTGACAAACGGAATACATGTAGATTGTCATTTTAAACCTCATCTTCACAATATGTGTTTTTTCATCATAATACTGACAAACGGAATACATGTAGATTGTCATTTTAAACCTCATGTTCACAATACATGTATGTATTTTTCATCATAATACTGACAAACTGAATACATGTAGATTATGTATTTTTTCATTATAATACTGTTATATGGTGAGTGTATACATGAATTTACTCAGAATCATGTGCCTGTGATTTGAGCTGAAGCAGTTATAGATTTACGTGGGAATTCGTTGTTTATTGACACTTAGACATTCTAAACTTTGATAAAACACATCGTACATATTTCATTATTTCAATGAAACAGAAGTTTCGTACTCAATTTAAATCTGACATTTAGGGCATGCGATCAATCAATATGAATATGCATGGTCAGATTATAGGGAACATTACGAGTCGTAGGAAGTTATTTTTAGAGTTTTGGTTTGCAGATAGTTCCTATCATGCGTTGATCTAGAATTTCACCAAAAGATTTAGTTACTTTATTTTGAATACTTTATTGTTACTGTTTGCAATGTCAAGGGTCATAATGAAGCAGTAGATTAAAGTAGTTTAAGTTTCCTTTGACTCTTGCCACCCCATTTTTATATTTAGACATTCATGTTGGGGTGTATGAATTTCCAAATATCAACAATAGGGTAGCAAGGTTCAGAGGAAACTCGGACTATAGATTGAAAATGCGTTTTCATTTCAGTTGATGGAGATCCAAGAATATTTTTCTTTATCATGGTAATATAGTTTGATACGTCTGTTTTTATAGTTATGTGATGGTGGATGGAAATTTAGTGTGTAATTTACTTTAAGTAGTTCTTTAATATACGATTTGGCTAATTTCGGACTTATTCACACTGAAATTTGCCCCCCCCTTATTTTCTACATGAAGTGTTGACTTGAGCTCTGTTTATGTCTGACCATTTGTACCGGTCAGCGCACGTGTCCACTCTCTGCGCATGTCAGATAGTCCGGTGGCGGCACGTGTATACAGTTATTTTTATATATGCTTTTGGACCGGTCCAGCATCGGGTCGTGCGGAATCTCTGTGTTGCGATTGTGGAAGGTATTACAGTCGCCATTGCTTGGCGTTAAACCAGTCCTGTGTAGTCACATATTTTCTATATCAAGACGATACAATTGTCTGGTTTGTTTTGGTGTTGAAAATGGTAAGAAGTTCAGCTTGGTCCCATTAATTACCTGATTCATCAAGTTATTTCTACTCTCCTAATTTCCTTCCTAAATTTAGTCTCCATCCACCTAAAACACATTCTTAATTTTTAACTGCTTATTTAATTAATTATTTACTTTAAATAAACTTAATTACATGTATTTTCTTTGGAATTTCATCTTTGCTTTTTCCTTTCAGTAAGTAATAATTTAACTTTAATGAAATGAGCTATATTATTCTTTCTTTCTCTGCTCTCTGTCGCTCAACTTTTAGAACTTTATCTTACTCTCTCCCTCTTTCTCTCCAATAACTAAATTATATCACCGAATACCCTTTTATTAGAAATGAACCTGGGCTGTAATACGTGGTGACTACATTGACTCCGTTACATTTTCAATAATAGTGGAAGAGAGGATTGTTAATACGTATGTTTACGTTTTTAAGCTGGACCATTTAAATGCATGCAATATGGATGTGCGACATTATAATCTGAATATTTCAAATTGTGGTCAGGGTCTACAAATCTAACAAGAATGCATTCTTCGTATATAAATGATGAATCAAAACAAGCATTTGAATGATGGATATAAATTGAGCACAAGATAATTTATCCTTGACATTTATCAGTATGACATCAGATATACTGTCGATGAAAACTTTGCTGCAGTTCTGTTGATCTTATCAATTCCAATAAATTCATAGTCTAAAAAAAATGTTTGTTTTGATAAGGCATATGCCGTGTTCAATATCTTATTGTACCGCTTGATTTAGACATTGTAGCGTCATGACTGAAAAATCGTTTAAGCTATGTTAAAATCCCAATCACAGCTCACATCCTTTTTATTGATCGCTATCTAAACCACCATACAACATTGTTTCTCAGATTTAGCCATCTCATAATGAAGTTTCAACTGGACTGTATTGTGCTATGCATCTTTCTGGTTAACATTGTCTTTCACCATGATAACCTGTCCTGTAAGCAATCTACTGCTTTTGTCTGCAGTTGAGGGATAGTCAATGCATTGTCTCAAAATATATATCATTCAGGAGAGCCCTATCACCCCAGCCAATGAATTTTTTCTTATGTCACCTTTAAAAGATATCACCTAAACCAGTGACCTTGCAAACGTTGCTTGTCCATAATAAGAACACATTTTTGGCACAGACAATGGATTTCTGCACCTCGACCTAGAATTATTGAATTATCAAGCCTGTCAGGTACATGTGGTTCTTAAGTAAACCTGTAAGCAAAATCATGAAGACATGTACTGTATTGAGTATAATGTTGACAGGGACAAGTAAATCCCAGTGAAGAGTGCTTCAAAATTTGTTTCCAGTGCCATGATTTATATTAAGACAACAATGAATTTGATATTATTTGCAAAGATCTGTCTCAACCTTCATCTTACATAGTCTTACTCATGCTTCCCGTCTTCTCTCTCTCTCTCTCTCTCTCTCTCTCTCTCTCTCTCTCTCTCTCTCTCTCTCAAAATATATCTATATATAATGATAATGGCCATAAATAACTGGGTTTTTTCATTTTTATTCTTTACTTTTATTGATAAGTATTGTAATTGTTTATTGCAATACATAGATGGTGCATGCATTGTACATTTCAGATGCCATCAACATCGGATTCCCAGAAACACAAAGACTTTCTTGAAGAGCTAATGGGAGATAAATCCGTTACAAAACTACCTGGAATTGGTCCTAAATATGATCGCAGATTAGAAGACGATGGTTATGATAAAGTATGCATTCACTTTTGTATGTTTCTTCTCTGACTACATATCCCCGATCACATGAATGTTAGGAAATAAACTCTATCACACTTCATATCCATCCCATCCCATAAAGACAAAGGAAAGATTCTCATTTCCTCTCTTTGCCACTACTAGGTTTCTCATTTGAGCATTTGATCAATGCAATTAGCAGGATACAGCTTGATCGCTTAAAAATGAAGGATGTCATTGTTACGTAGACCAATCCATAACATTTGTGTCATATTGATATTGCTACATGTTGCAATATTGTTTGTACATGTATTATATTTTAACAGTATTTGTGCAGAATCTTTTTGCAGTTGTGTATTTTGCTATTTTAACGTTGAGTTCCTACAAGGTATCATTGGTGCTCATTGTTAGATGTTTATTTGTGCATATTTTGTGTATTTTGTTGTTATTATTATATATGCATACTTTCAGGTTTTTTTTCTTTCCCATTATGTTTTATCTTATTGCCTTTTCAATTGGAAAAGACACTACATTGTGTCAAGTGTACTGCTAAAAAAAACTGAACACTCGGGAGCCCCCTAAAACAAATGTAAAATTTGGGTGCTTCTGTATATTGAATGAAGAGCTTGTTTGGTTTTTGGAAAAAGTTTATTTGCTTGAGAAAGCTTTGATCATGCTGACTATATGCATGAAAGTTTATTTTAACATTAAAAGGCTTGTAAATAATTAATATTTATCCGCACGTAGCCCTTATCTACAATCTACTTAACAATCTTTTTTTGCAAAGCTTTAAATTTTGTGTACAAATCGAAGCATGTGACCTATGAATGGGCAGCATATTGTCTATGTTACCTGTAATCAGTACTCACTTGCCTTTAACATGCATGTGATTCTACCAGCAACAGGAGACAAATATCATTTTTACGGTCATGTACCACTTTGAAAAGTAAAAGTTCTTTTTTAATAAATTGACTCACACATCCTAAACTCATTGATATTATTTTTTTGTTTGCATGTTCTGTCCTTGCATTAATCAGTCTACTGGAGACTGGAACTGTTCCAGAAGACTGGTACAATGATATGTGACAGTAATTTGATTAATGGTAACCTTTGTAAAGAACAATTTGTTAAAGAATTACCTTACTGTTATAATCATTTGAGTTTAGGCCAAATGTGCAGTTTATATTCCTTACTGGCAATAAAATGTACCAGCTTGTGATCTTCTTGGCGACAACATTTATGGCTGTTACAAATTGTATATACAGTTGTGGGTTTGAAGTTTGGAAATTCAAAGGTACCATGGCAGGAAAAGAAGTAAACTTGGACATAAATATGCACTGGAATATGTTGTTACATAAAGAAATCCTTTGTTCATATTGACAAACCACCCAAACTCTGAATTGTTATTTCATACTCCACTTATGCTCATGTGTACTCTGTGCTGTAATATTACCCAAATAGTCATGCTACCTGACTAGATACAATCGACCATTTCTTTAGGTGGGAACTGAATGTCTACAATCTACTAAACAGTTCCTTTTTGTATTTCCTTTTTGAACAATTTACCAGAAAAAAAGTTTTGTTGAAACTTCAAAGAAAACTGATTACCATTGAAGCATGGATCGTTTCCTATATATACTAAGAAAATAAAAACAATTCTGTCTCCATCAATTGTTTTAAATTATTTGATGTTGCCGCAGCAAGAACAAATGGGCATTCATTTGGTCCTTCATAGAGTGCCTTTAGCGGTTCCTTTAATAACGCATCAGCCTTTCAACCAAACAAACTGAAGACCTTGGATCAACGAATGCAGCAACAAACTTAAATAAAAGCATTATTTTTTTTTAAAATAGTGATTGTAACATATTTATTGTGCATTGAAAACTTACTGTTTGTAAAATAAAATATGCTTACGATCACTACGAATGGTGGCTTAAAACCCAAATTAAAGTTCCAATCTTTTGAAACATTAGATATCTGGCCATCAAGCTAAGTGAAGGTGGTACCTCTCGCAAGAAAGTGAAATTTGTTTAATTTATTTACGTTTTTATTGTTGTATAAATAAACTCATCCCCTTGGTAGCCTATGCATCATGTTAGTTGTCTCTGGCTGATCAAAATAAAGGCCAGTTTAAGTAAATATACATGATTCATATAAACAACTATACGGACATATGCTAATAGGATAATAAATGTCAGCGATTTATTGGGAAACGTGTTTGTTGACAATATGATATAGATCAAACAAGGATCTCCGTTTTTAGATATGTTTTAGTTGTGTTCTCTAACATATGATCAAAGACTCGAATTCAGATATTTTTCATATGCATGTATATTATGTAATACATAGAGTATACTACACAAATTTAAGTTGACAATATACAAGTGTATTTCAGAGTTGTGGTCTTCATCTAATCAAAATTGTCATTTGAATGGGAAATTTCTATATATTTTTAGCCCGATACTTATAAAAAAAATCAGCTTATGTCGATAATATTACCTTGGTCTTGAGGATATTGAGATTAATCGACAGTAATGTATTGTAAAAATTTGCAACATCATAATGAAGTTGTGCGGCAAAATCTTTAAAGCCAGCACCATCCCTGATGCAGCATGTTATTTAAAGTACTACAAGTAATACATGGATCAAAAGTGCTCCATGACTGCTTTTGAATTTTTGATTAAATATTGGCCATCGTTTGGCAGAGGTGAGATATTAAAAAAAGAGACCAACCAGAAATGTGATTCTATTGTCATCTTTTCTTTTCATATTTAAAGTACAGCAATTGCAGTGTTGTGTTCCAAATATTAGTAAAGAGGTCAGACCAAAAAGTGTTAGGTAATACAGTTGCTGACCTTGGGGAAATTTGGCCTATAGACCATTGTAAGTCTTCAGTAATACCTTGGAGTTAACAAGAAAGTGTCCTCCCTTATTGTGGCATTAAGTTGCCCCACCTTTCAAATATGATCTTCACATCACTGTAAGTCTGGGAGCATGGGGTATTTACTGTACATTGGTTATCTCTTTTTGCATGCTATATGCTGCCAACCATCCAGTTTATCCAGTATCTTTAGCTAGTGACCAGATATCTATCACATCGGCGAGTCACGCATCACCGCATGATGATTATTGTGTGGTATGCAGTGTCTGCGAGTTTGTTCATCTGTCTTGCTGCACATTCCCTCCCAGGCAATTTCCATGTGAACCATGCAGATACATATATAGCATGCTTCCATCTAGTCATACCAGCAAGACCATATTGCTTGCTTGCACATTTACTGTGTGCTAGTTGTTCTCATCAGTTGTGTAGATACTGTCACATTGGTGATCTCTGCTTCATTCCAACCGGCTAACCCTTTGTATGCTGTTTCATACAGGGATCCGTTGAGTTGGACTTCACTGCTTGCTGTTCATGTGATTTCCAGCTGCCTGTCCAATATCCTTTATGGCTGTTTGTACTGGCAAAACAAGCTTTATCTCTCTTCTGGCTGCCAGTTCCATTAGGAGTCATTTAATCAGTGTGTATCTGTTTAATAGATATGATACTGCAAACAGTGACAATAAAGCCTAGATTTTGGAAGTTTTTTCATTAAGTCGTGATTGTCCCCCATCCTTTAGCTTCAGTAAAGAGGATCATAAAATTAAAATAAATGACTTGTTTTCTCTTTTATATCTGGCTCTTTTTCGGAAAACCTTGCATATAATTTTAACCATTAGGGAGATATTATCACAAGCAGGAAAGCCCTCATCTGTATAGGTTTATCATGGGAAAAAGTTTTTTGGGACCCGTGCACATGTGCCAGCATTTTCTCTTGTGTGCTTTGATCCCCTATCTACTGTTACTATCAGAATCTATCCATCCCAATTTAAAACATTCAGGTATTATGGTACATGGGTTATAAGACACAATTCCTATTGGACTTGCTGGCCAGTTTTGATGTAAATAGGGCAAGCTTACATGTCATGTTATCTGAGTGGATGGGTTTTGACATTGCTCATCTCAAATAAGTTTGAGCCTTTAGCTAGAACCACATGAAGTTCCATCTGTGTAAAATATGTTTTCTTATCGGCCTGTCATAGGCATGCTGGTACGTTCTTTGGCCTTTCAATAGACCCAATCTTATAGGAGGTGTTTTTCTCATAAACTCTTGGTCGTGCTAATGCCAGAGAGAGAGAGAGAGAGAGAGAGAGAGAGAGAGAGAGAGAGAGAGAGAGAGAGAGAGAAAAGCAGCAAAACCGAAACTATTTCAAACCAAAAATATTTCACACAAAAAAGGCTGCTTGAAAATCGAAGATTTTACAACAACATAGTCTCATTACCACAGACACGAACAGACTAACTTTTTACAGGCGAAGCAGTCCAAGGCTTGTTCGTAAATGCTTAATAGAAGCGTCCATTCGGCGCAACAAGATAGAAAGAAAAACGACGTCAATGTTGTTGCCGCAGCCCCGTTGCTGCTAACGGGTTAACAATTCTTGTTTGTGAAGTGTTAAAGACTTTAATGCTAGCAATTTATATGAGGAATTAGCGATATATTTTTTTATATAAATGGCAAACGTCGGAGAAGCACAAATAACTAGATTAACTAGATAACGGTTGGCTGCGATTAAGAAATTTCTCCCGGTGAGAGATTCTTTTAGAGATAATTTGCAAGCTCGACAACAAGCAAAATTAGATTTTACCGCCGATACTGAACAATTATTTAAGCCAATAACTACGCAACTGGCGAAGTTGTAACCGCGATATAGGAATCTAAACCAGAGGTTACACCTCAGGTGCAACCAGAGGTAGAACCTGAGGAAAAAGTGACAAAGAAAATTGATAGTAGAAATCAAGAGCTACAAAATAAATTTACTGAAGATTTTTCTTAGCACTTATCGATAAGAAAAAAAAATGATCCTGAAGAATTGATAAAATTTACAGCTGCTAGTTTTGTTGATAGATATAATTATTTAAAACCAGAACAAAAGAAAGGTTTTATCGGTGATTTTAAAAAATGGATTGATGTGGTTTATAAGATTAGTACAGGGTTAAAACAAGTTAGCAAAGTTGATAAACGGTATAGTGCATTTGATGCTGCTGTTAGATTAAAAGATTTTGAAAATTAACAAACAAGAGAAGCTCAACAAAATCTTGTACCACCAACTCCCACAAAACGAGAACGAAAAAAAAACAACGATTAAGACAAGAACAAAAACGTGTACAAGCAAGTCCACGAAGACAAGAAGACCCTGTTATGGAAGATCCTCAACGAGAAGGACCTGAAGAGGATGTATTTAAAAAAATTAAGTCTGGAATATCACGGTGGTAATATACCATGTTCAAGAAGTATCCTCGATGATATATCACGGTTAGAAGTTCTCATCAGAGGAAAACGAGCTGGAAATAATTCTTCGGAGATAATTAACGAAGCGGCTGAAATCTGTCAGCTGTTATTTCAAGGTCGTGTAATGGATATCGGACTATATCATAGGTTCATTGATGAACTTACCGATGATTATTATAGCGATTGATCATCGATTAGATATATAGCATTTTAATAAAATGATAGTACATCGTAGTATGAGCAGAGCAAGACCTGTTTATGTCGTAAATTCACGATTGCCAGTGTACAAGGTGACATAATGAAATGGACTCGGTGATGTTGTCACTGGATTATTTACTCAAGTTGCTCCAAAGCTGTTACCGATCGGTAAAGAAATAGCGTCAAAAGCTATTGGGGTTCTCGGTGATAAAATTGGTACAGAAGTTGGTAATAAGGCTATTGATATGTTTGATGTCGCCAAAGAAAAACTTCTGTCGTTGACAAGAGGTTTTACCTCGAAGAGAAAACCGATAAAATTACAATCTACGAAGCAAATGCCACCTAAGATAGGTAATGCAATTAATAAAATACCAAAGCGCGGTTGAGATCAGTTGCTGGTTCCGGTCCAGCACGATTAATGATTTAGATCAACAACTATATAATAAAATGTTTAAACATGAGATAGATGATGCTTTTGATGTAGATGCTCCTGTACGAAAAAATGATTCTATACGAGATTATCAGTATTTTTCGTATAATGCTCAGAATCCAGATACAAGGTCACGAATTGAACTTATATTTGATGACACATCTAAATACTTCTTGCCGTGTGAACCATTCATCGAGGTAGAGGGGAGACTAGTAAAAAATGATCATACTGGATTTGTTGATGGTGATCATCTCGAAAATATCCCGATTGGGTTTGTCAACAATGGCATAATGGTGTTATTTAGCAGCGCGCAGTATATAATTAATTCTACTAGAATCGAATCCATTGACAACGATGTTGATGTTGCAACCACAATAATAGGTTTAGCTAGACACTCTGACGATTTTATTAAATCTGCTGGTCATTCAATGATGTTTGTGAAGGATGCTACCAATAGCGCTGATCATAATCCATTTACGCTAAGACGACCAAAGAAGGTTACTGCTGCTAATGATGATGCTGATGTTGAAGCTGTTGTTTTCGGTAATAATCCTAATTACAACGCAGGATTTGCAGCACGAAAAAACCCCATAGACAATCTTGGTAGATTTTCATGTGTGATTCCATTGTCTCATATATTTGGATTTTGTAGAGATGTTAGAAGAGTTATCTTTGGTGCTAGCCATACTGTAGTGTTAACACGAAGATCAACTGATGATTATGCTCTTTGTCGTGGTGCTGCTTATGCTACTGACGGGCATATAGAATTAACAAAATTAGCTTTATGGATGCCAATTATGACTCCATCGTTGACTGTTGAGACGCGGTTGCTATCTTTTATGGATCATGGAGGAAAATCATTATTGAGCTGGTCTGATATTACAACAGCTACAATAACCAGTAACGTTGTTGGGGTTTTTACTTGGCAGCTTGCACTTACAAAAAATGTTTCCTCGCCAAGACATGTCTTTGTTGCGCTACAAAATGTAAATAGAACTCAAAAGCGAACTAGAATCGCATACGATAGTTTACAATTGCGGTCTCATATGATATTTGATAAGTGTAATGTCAGTAAGGTATCATTGCGAATAAGTAATCAGCAGGAACCCGCATAGCAACTTAATCTCGATTACGGTAGCAATCAAATAGGTAGAGTATATCATCGGTTGTGGTCTTATATGGGGCGTGTTCAAAACATTGATACTGGACTACAAATATCACAATCGGATTTTAAAGAATTGTACCCGATTTATTACTTTTCGTTGCAGCATCAATGATCTATCTAAACATTCAACCGTTGATGTAAAATTTCAAGCTCGTATAAGTGATGCTCTTGGAGGATTTAGAGCAATTGCTGTTATTCTCAGTGATAAATCTATGACACTCGAACGTGGCGGTGGAAAAATGCGAGTCATTGATGCACCAATAGAAAATATGTAACAGGATAATTAGATTATCACTATCTAAATAAAATGTCGTACAATCATGTTAATGTCATCCTGACACCTGGTCAGGTAAAAAATCTTCAATCGAAAAATTCTACTGCATGTGGCACAACGATAACGCTTAAAAAAACAACAAATAACAGGTGGATCAAATAAATTATCGCTGACGAAAACTCAGATTAATCATTTCAATAAAGCATTAAAAGCTGGTACAGGAATCAAATTGACCTTTTCACAAGCTGCGATCGGCGACATGATTAAAACCGGTGGTATATTCCAGTTGTTAGCTGCAATTCCAGCATTGCAGCAGCGGCCCCAGCGGTGGCTAAAGCAGCAGCGCTGGGAGTTATTGGTACCGCGGCAGGGCTTGCAGTAAAGAAAGCAGCCGGTGGGTCAGTTCGCGAATCTTAATACAAAAAAAGGGACGCGGATTCAGATTACCGGGAAGTCGGTACACAAAACACTATGGGACCGGATAAATTCTGTGGTTGTAACGTCTTTGGTTCCAATGTCTAATTTTGACCTCGCTGACGCAGTAAAGAAACTCCCAATTAAACATTTCAGAGGTGTATTCATGAAAGATCAATTACCAGTACAACCACATATCCCAGAAACTGGTATAATTAATCTAGATGACAACACTGGGCCTGGAACCCATTGGGTGTGTTACGCGATACATCCCAAGTCAATAATTTATTTTGACTCGTATGGGCTGCCTCAGCCAAGGGAATTTGTCAAATATGTGTCTAAGTTGTCAAATACGCCATTATGGTATTCAACGCTACCCAAACAGACATTAAACGACCCTCCGATATGTGGATGAGAGGTTCTTAACGCGTTGACAGCTATCTCGATGTCGTCGCAGTTACCTCATAAGGTCGTCCACGAGTACACAATGATGAATCACTTAAAGAGAAATGTGTAATATATAACATGGCAGATATTTTTGGTAAATCAGTATCACGTCGTCGTGAAGAATTTGTTACCATGGGGCAAGTAAAACGAATGATCCAGCGAGCTATCTCATCGATAGCAAACTTAGATGAATTTAAAAAAATACGCGACTAAATAAATACACCTGCGGATTTACAATCCACCGAGGATCTAAAAAAAACTACGTGATGAATACAACTCTCATATAATTACGTTTACTGATTTACAAAAATCCATCATGGACAATATTGATAAGCCTGCGTTAGAATTTTTTGGTAAACCACCAGTGACCACACCGAAGCTCACAACGATAAAGGATTCTATGTTGGAACTAACGACACTTCAAGTCAGATATGAAGAACATGTAAAACAGTTTTCAACTTTTCGTAGAAACATCGTAGATAAATTTATTGGAACCACGTTGGATAAAATTGACATAAAACTCCCTGATATTAAAAAATCCATCGATGAGATGAAAAACTTCATCGAGGCAATCAGGGGTGATGCAACGAGGATGATAGAAATCATCGAAAAAATAAAAATTCCTCATGCGAAAACCAACAACGTAGTATACACGATTCAATACGGATCATTTGTGTTATCTCCTACAAACAACATTTTACATATCACTGCGGCCGTCAAAGGTATTTATCGATTAACACTAGTGACACCAACTGAATTTAACCTATCATCGTTGAGTTCATCTGGGGTCAATAATACGATATCAACAATCATCGACAAGGATACATCTGAACAGTTCATGATAATATCAACTGATAATAATCTAGCTAGGGTTTCAGTAACATGGTATGTGGAATTCGTAGCGGATTTAAGTAAACAATTAAACTGAAAATCTTTGATTGGAAATGGAAACTCGAAGATTTTCAACAAAGCAATAAAAATCCGAAGGATTTTCACTAGGCTTCAATTGAAATCATAAACGATTTGAAAATAAAATGACAACGCCACAACAATACCGCTATGATCAGGTCAGAGAATTGCAAACTAAACTCAAAGCGTTCACTGAGGAGTATCAAACAAAAACAAAAAAAATACCGACGAAGAATCACCGCAGTTGATGTTACCGTGTACTCGGTATCTGGTGTAATTGCCGGAGCTGGAATAATACTATCTTCAGTTACAATGATTGCTCCACTCGTAGTTCCAATTTGTATATCCGTGGCGACAAATATCGCAGGAGTATTATCAATAATAACAAACAAAATATCATCATGCAGCCAGCGTAAACTGAGTGACTACATAATCAAATTTCATGTTGTATCAACCGCATACTCGCAATTATCCTCGATGATTTCCTCGTCGCTCGATGACGCATTTATATCCGATGATGAATTCTCGAAGATGGTTCGGTTGTATGATTCAACGATGTCAAAATTAGAGCAACACAATTACAATAACAATGTCACAAGAACTGCTTCAACGAATAGTAGAAAATACCGCCACGACGAAAACAAAATTGATATCGCTGGTAACGAAGACACCAGAGTTTAGCGTTTAATTTAACCCTCCGTTGGCAGCATCTGAGATAGCGCTAACACAATTAAGATGTTACTACAGCTGGCCAAATGTACGATCAGAACCATTTAATGGTAAACTCCCCAACAACAGTTTTACATTTTCATATAAAAAAGTCAAACCAGATGGAACCCCAGGTGAACCAGAATGGCACGCAATACATTTACCTACTGCGCATATGACATCGAAGATATCAACGCGGAGATCATAAATTCCATTGAAGCAATAACAGGAAAAAATATAATTGTCGTCGAAGATGGATACACGTACATGAAGCATTGTTATCAACGACCATCGAGATAAATTCACCTAACTACGCCGTAGATATATATAACAGCTCAATTAGAACCTTATTGGGGTATCCTGAATATATCCCAGGCACCGTTGACATTAAAGATCTACCACGTGAGAAGAAGAAGATTATCACGGTTACAATCGTAATGATATTGGTGGTATACCTAAATTAGCATATGATAAATTTAGTAGAACCCCGATAGGTGATATTTTTACTCATTTGCGAGTAACAGAGGAAGCCGATAATGAATTTTTTTAAACAAATATCGCAGAAATTACTGAAGATTTTAAATTGACGAATAACGATTTTGATTTTGTGAACTGACAAATGCTAGGATTGTGATAATTAGGCTCATGCATTCTACCTTAAATATTAAGAGGTGTCAAAATACGAAACTATCCAGTGAGACGTGAGGTCTTACTGTCAGTTTATGAAGGGATTTGAGTGATATAAGGAGAAGACACTGACTTGGTGAATAAATTTGACGATATTATTTTAGCTCAGTGGAATGATGTGGTCAAAGTGAAATGCGTTGCTGAAGAAATTATACCTAATATGGACGACCACGAGTTCCGACGACATTTCAGGATTGAGAAAACTGTTTATAAATTGTTATTAGCAGAGTTTGCGGATGCTTTGGTCAGGAAGGATGGAGGAGACGGGACGCAGTTTCTCCCGCTAAACAGCTACAAGCGTTTCTGTGGTATATTAGTAACTTGGAAAGTGTTTGAGAGACTGCGAACCTATTTGGTATTTCCCCTAGTACTGTCCAAGGTTGTGTACATTCCGTCGCCAAGGTTATAGCAAACAGTGCTAACAAATTTATTAAATGGCCTGATCATGACCACCGTCAATAAATTGTGGTTTCTTTTCAGGCTGTCAGTGGTATTGCCGATGTTGCAGGAATGATTGACGGCAAACATGTTAGATTAGTCAATCTTGTGGCTGGGGAAATAAACTATGTTAACAGAGAAGGCTTCTCATCGTTACAGCTACAAATTGTTGTAGAAGACATGATGCTTATAACGGATGCATTTGTTGGGGTCAACACATGATACAAGGGTTCTCAGAGTTTTCCCTTTATATGAGAAAGCAGAAAATAGTAAAATCTTGAGCCAAGAGTTACTAGTCGGTGACTAGGTGGGACATCATGCGGCATGATGCCCAAGCACTAGACATCACTATCAACTGCCACACTGCAGACATCGTGGCGATACGGCTAAAAAATTCTTAAAGTTACATTAAAAATCCAAATCTCTCTCTCTCTCTCTCTCTCTCTCTCTCTCTCTCTCTCTCTCTCTCTCTCTCTCTCTCTCTCTCTCTCTCTCTCTCTCTCTCTCTGTTAGCGAATTTGACTTTTACAATACAAATTACCATATATCTAAATAAATATGAATTCTTTGAAGCAATTTGTAGATTTCATTACAATTTATTATAAATAGAAGAATTCAGGAAAACATGTTGCAAACATATGAACTTTAACAGTTATTATCTCAAACATTAAAAACTGTTTATTCCTTATAGAAGTTTATAAACAAAGACAGTTCATACCTGTAATTATAGAGAGGTGAGCCTTTGACGGTGCATTTCCTGCACCTGTTTTATTTGTAATCTGGACATAATCAAACGACCAAATATGGAATCTCGTGAACATTCACTTCATTCTAGCCAGAAAGAGACTCTCCAACAGGTCCATTCAAGTTATTTTTACGTCATTCAACAGAAAATTTCATGCATTAATAATCTACTTACTAAATTGGAATTCTAAAATTGTGTAGCCTGTAACCTATGTAGCTTGCTGAGAGTATTTTTCTTGCTGACTTTGCAATACAAGAGAAATGTACAAGAGTTTTGCCTCTGCTCATAAGGGTGCAACTTTATTAAAATAGTATATAGTTGTAATATAGAAAAAAATGAAAGTAATCTTACTATATTTTAGTAGAAAATTACTTATATATTAGTGAAAAATTACTTTAATACAATTTAGAGAAAATCTTAATCTTATCACTTTTACTAAATATTCTGTCCTAATAAATCTATCATCTAATGGCGCATGCGAGTTTCTTATTAATTGAGTAGAATATGTCTGCAAGAAACCAGAAAGTGGTTATCAGCTTCTCTATGCGGTTGATACAACTTGAGAAGTGTCAGTGTAAGACCTGAGCTGTGCATAAGTTTGATCTAAACAACATCTCTTCTGGTGAAGGCCATGAAGGATAATAATACCCTGCAAACCCTGGCATTGTGGCTGAATTTCACTCAGCATACTAAGATCCTCACATTGTAATGCAGTGTTCTGATACAAGACCAAGATACAGAGGACTGACATGGACAGTCATCCTTCCTGAGATTCTGTCTAAGATATCCAGCATCGCAGAAATTAGAACTAAATGTGGTGGGTGAGATTGTCGCAGTTCAATTGACCACAAGAACTAGTTTACACAACCTAGTGTTTTAAGTGGTCTCGCTTGAATTTTTCTTTCTAGGTACGGAAATTTAATTTTTTCCTTCTTATTTATTGCTATGAATACACAGACACACCAACCCATATTATTTGTTCAAACGTTTCGTTGAAATTATCCAAAAAATACAAACTAGGGGAATAAAAGCAAAAATTATGGAAATAGGATTGTTGCAGTAAACTCTGATTACTGGTTTGTTCCTGTTTGATTTGGATCCATGTCTTACATTAGATTTAGTGGAGTTGGTTTGGGAACCAGGTTAACTGTACAGGAGTACCTCATATGCTTTAAACTGCACATATTTTGTAATGCAAAATGTCTGCATAACAAGCAGTTGCTTATAGTTTCCTTAAAATGGCATCCAACAAGCTATACATGTTTAAGATGAAAGGGAGAATCTTGTCAGGTTTACATAATAGAAAAGAATAAAAAGGAATATTAACAGTCAATATGTGCAGTTGAATTATAAAAGATGATTATGTCAGGTTGAGAGATAGCAAGAAGTAATCACAAATACAATGTCCATGGTTAAATTCAGATGTAGTAAAATTTTCCTGCTTTCTTTCTTTTGATTAATTATAGTTTGAATTTCATCATTAAACAATATTATAGTATTTTGCATTTGTTGTTTTCTCATATAACATAACTTGTATATAAAATGTTAGCAAAAAGAGGTCTTGGAAATCAATGTTTGTGCTCTTTGTAGTTTGGGAAAAGTCATTGAACTTCTCATTCAGAATTCTGTACAAACCCTGTTTCATTGTATTTTTTGGTACTACGTCTTTCAAATTGGTACAAATTATTCAAATTTGCCTTAAAATATGGCTACCATTATTAAAAATAGAAAATACTTAAAGAACTTTTTCCAAACGTCACTCAACAAATTTTGACCAATAAAATCAGAAATGAACTTTGACCAGCTTTGAAACAAAGTGACCTGGCATTTAGACCATATATTATTGGACAAGTTTTTTCCGATGTGCAATAAAATGTTTCCTACTGTAAATTTAATTTGAGCTAAGCTAATATCACTGTAATTATAATCTTCTAAAAATACAAACAACTGAGCCTTGAAATACTTGAGCTATGAATGCTTGAATGTTTAAGTACAGACACCTATACACACATATGCATCTACAAAAAAAGACCTGATATTCAGATATAAAAATGACAGTAGCTTGAAATAAGCTATATTAAATCTACTAGCATTGTTGTGTGAACTTTGTCAGATATAATGAAACTAGCAGTAGTTTGAAAAAAAAATATATTAAATAATGATACTAACAAAATGCATATTATTTTAGTCTTTAGAACTAATGATAAGTATTATTAATTGCCTTGTTATTCTGTATAAAATTAAATTCGGGTCATGGTTCATTATGATTTGTGTTGGCAAATTTTCACTAATGATTGTTATGATGACAATAATTTTTAAAGTTATGAAGTATAACAGATTGGAGCTACCATGCAGAGAGTGATTTTGAGCTCAAAATGGTGTTAAATACAAGTCAAATGTACATGTTAGATGGACAAAAAAGATAGCATGACCATTTCAGTGGTATTCCAAAATTACATGTACAAAGGGTAGAATCCTGAACCTAATTAAAATACAGGTAATTTGAAAGCATGATGCAATTTTCATTTTTTTTGGTACAAATTGGTTAGTTTTTCCTTGTGGATCATATGCAACAAAACCATATACATTTAACCATATCAAGGTCAAGATAACTTAAATAAAATAAGGGTTACAAACAAAAAAGAA
The DNA here is from genome assembly GCA_030141615.1 of Unio pictorum. Classification (NCBI taxonomy): domain Eukaryota; kingdom Metazoa; phylum Mollusca; class Bivalvia; order Unionida; family Unionidae; genus Unio; species Unio pictorum. The sequence continues at coordinate 6,301,744 of JARLTB010000186.1, forward strand.
CTTAAGAAGTAAAGATTTATTTTAATACCGCTATCTGCATAAGCATTGATGAACTAAATACCTTTGTGCAGCATTATGGAACAGATAAGATATTTGGCATTCAGTCATCAGTAAACTACTGATTTAACAAATGAAGTTTATGTTAGTGAAAAATACTATTTTGGAGGTTAGTGAAATTATTAAATTAAATGAATACATCTGCTCCTATTTTGGAGCAGATGTATCCAAAAGATAAGATCTCTGAGCTCTGGAAAATAGTACATAACAGTCACAAAGATCAGTTTCCCAATATATTCAAGCTGGCAAAGCCATCTATGTATATGCTCCGTCAGAACAAAACACATAACAATATTGATAAAAAGAAAAGAAACAGAATATAATCTGAATTAATTAACAGATTAATGATTATACAAGTAGAAGTAATATCTGTCAATGATCTTGATTTCAGTACTTGTAAGAAGTGGAGCAGAAAGAGACAAAAATTGGAGGTAAGATAAATTTTGACCTTTGGCCATTTTCCTCACCCTCCTTATATCTTTGATAAAGAGGAAGGTCTCCCTTATGACAAAATCCTGTCATCATCTCACTTTAAATTGTACAGGGGGAACAAATATAGAATTTCTCTTTTTTTGCAGAGATATTTAACCAGTGAATGAAGATGCTGATGGAATAAATGAAATTAGCATAGAATGAGCAATGGAGCATATTTTAAACTGCTAAAGTTTATTACCTGGTGCAAGTTTAACAAAATTTAGAATGGGACTGTGTGTAGCCAACAGTTTTCCTTCTTCACTAATAAGTACAAGTTTCTGTGGCTGCAGCAGTATTTTGCATCTTCAGGAAATAAAATGTGATGTGTATCGTGATAATTGTTTTGGGTATTCAACCTTATTTCCAAGCCCTAATTTGTTCTGGATGAGATTTACTTTACACAAGGAAATTGCATTATTTCTTCTGTTTTGAAGATAACATCGTAATATCTTCCATATGTAACAAATATTAATTGGTAATAAGATGTTTTCAAATCATTCATGTTGTACAAAACAACGGGAGTTTAATGGAACCACCATTAAATGACCAAGTATGTTGTATATAAACTTACTCCACCATTACGTAGTCTTCTTGAAAGTATTTTTTTTATCTTCTCATCATTGGGAATTGCATATAAATATAACATATAATAACTACATATCTATATGTAGTAAGCATACTGATAAAAGGATCAGAATATCAATATACATGAAAGGGCACCACCTACCTTCCAAAGATGGAAAGACCATACGGTTCATATATTTATCAATATGTATTGTATCGCAGGCTGCGTATCCTGAATTGTATGAATGCACGGCATAGGTGTATCATTTTACCCCTGGTTTCTCCACCAGCACTTTGCACATGCCACATTTATTCAGTGCCCATTTGAGTCAAAGTAAGTTGCAGAACTAATAAATACATCATGTGTAATGTTGTCTGGGATAAATGGGACCCATACTTTAAATTAAAATACAATACAGTGGTAACTTTGTGCTTAAAAATCCATGGCATTAATCTTGGTGATTGATTAGTTTGTGAATATTGGTTAACTGACACATGAAATGTTTGTTAACACATTAACCATTGGAGGTTTTTCCTGTTTTTGCATGAAATGCGAGTAGGAAACACATTTTGGGGACTAATCCTGAATACATAGATTTCCAAGCATTATTCGATTAGACAAATGGCTAGTCGTGCTAAAGAAAATGTATTTCATTTTTTAATTTGCTGGCGCATAAGCAGAAAGTGAGAAATGGACTTTTCTTGTTTGCTTAACGGACCCATAATTTTCGTATAAAGAAGACTCTTTATTCAAAATGTGAACCTTATCCTACTTTTTGCACATGGACTCGCCTCACAATTAATACCTCCAGTTCAGTACCAACGAATGAATTTTAGTCTATTTTTAGAACATTTTTTCCTTTCTCCTTTTGGTAGTGATAGAAGAGTTATATTGATGCATCTTTGGTATGGATTTAAAGTTAATTGTTTATTCTTGAGAATAGAATCTCTGAGAGTGGTTGCCTGTATGTATTTTGGCGACAGTGCACACTGTGTAATTAGGCCTTAGTGATGATCCGGAAGTGAAATCAGTATTCTTTGTATATGCTGCTCTGTTTACAGTGCAGCCACTCAAAAAAATGCTGGTGAACCCTTGACAAGAATTTCACCGTGAAGTCATCTTTGGAGGTATTTTAGATTAACATATGATTTGTATTGATTGTCACAATGGAAAGGTTAGTACTGAGAAATATATGTAGAGAACATATAGTAAAATTAATTGTGGTCTATGTCCTGTCAGGGCAGTATTGATGAAACTTTAATGTTATAATATTTTTATTATTAATGATAGACCGTTGAAATTTTCACAGCTTTGTATATTGACTGTAGCAATTAGAAATTAATAATAAAAGTTAAACAAATCAATTTAATAAATTTTAATTAACTTTAAACGAAAAAAAAAAAGACGCCATTGTCGTTGGAATCCACCCCCTCTGCTGCTATGGGTTAGCAATTCTTTTACGATGAAAATCGCTACGATGAAAGTTCTTTAGGATTTCACAAACAGACTAATTTGTAGAACCTCACCTCGTAAATCAATTAGATTATTAGACTGGTCAGTGAGTCTGAAATTAATTCTTGTTAGCGCATTATTATGACATCGCATATAGACTGGATTAGTTGGATCCTCAATAATTAAAAATCCTGGAGGAGCTGTTGGTGCAAAAGAGTATAACATATATCCCTGCTGAGCTTGATTCAATCGCTCGAGATTTATTTGATAGCTTCCTTTGATAACATCACATACTAAATTCAATGCAATCACCGAGGATATATTCACATTTTGAGGAGCGATATGCCTACCACCACCATCTGGATCATTATTGTATTTAAGAATTGTTGGTGGTGGCAGTTTCTTCCATGCGGCGAGTATTTGGGGGAAGTAGTCATCAAGGAGATCATTAGTTGATTTTTTTAGTTCTGGAAGACGATTGTTCTTGAAAACTCTGCCGTAATTTATCCAAATGATTCTTATGTTTTCCTTTAAGATTATTAAAAAATTTTGAGATTTGATATGAATTAAGTTCGACCCAACCACCATCCCGCTGTCCAAAGTTCCATTTTCCTTCATTGTCATAATGATAATGAAAGGGTTCTGTTAAAATATTCGTATAACTACCACTGATTATTCTAAGGTTAAATTCGTGATATGATTTATTGTCTGTGACATAATCAGATTTTTATGGTGCAGGTATTTGATGAGCTGTCCGAGGTGGGATTTCAGGCCATCCCAGTATTGTTCTTATAGAACTCTGATAGATATCTACAACATAACTAGGTGAGTTTATCTCAATCGCGGATGATAACGTAGGCTCATGAACCGTTATAGCGATTTTCGATTCTGTTCCAGTAATTGATTTTATTCTGCGTTGTAATTCAGCATTGATTTGTTCGATTTGGTATGAACCAGATGGTATCAAAACAACGTTCCAGTCTGGAGTTCCGTCTTCGCGATTCTTATTCGCAAATACTAAGTTGTTATTTAATTCGGTTGTTCACCGCCAAATGCTACCGACCTAATATTAGGATCACTGTGATACACTCGTAGTGTTGCTAGTCCTATCTCCTTCACGGGAATCGGAATAGGGAAATCACTGAATTCAGGATTCGCTGATGTTATTGAGATCATGCTGGTTTGTACTGGGTTTGTGTTCTCCACTATTCGTTGAAGTAATTCCTGCGGTGTTGTCATTGTAATTATGTTCATGTTGTATTTCTAATTTTGACATCGCGGAATCATAAATACTTATCGCTGAGAACTCACTATCGGATATAAATGTATCATCGAGTGACGACGATATCAACGAGGATAATTGCGAGTACGCGGTTGATACAACATGAAATTTAATTATGTAGTCTTGCAGTTTGCTCTGGCTTCATGATGATATTTTTTTGTTATTATCGAAATTATTCCCGCGATTGGAACAGCTATCAGAGCAATCGTTGTCATCGAGGATAGTATTATACCAGCTCCAGCGATTACACCACTCACTGAGTACACTGTAACATCAACTGCAGTGATTCTTCGTTGGTATTTTTTTATTTTTGTTTGATACTCCTCAGTGAGAGTTTTGAGTTTAGTCTGAAACTCTCTGGCCTGATCATAGCGATATTGAGATACCGAAGGTATCGTTGATGACGACATTATATTTCCAAATCAGTTTACGATTTCAATTTAGTTGTTTTTTTAAATCCGCTACGAATTCCACATACCATTATACTGAAGCCCTAGCCAAATTATTATCAGTGGATTGTTTAGTTGTATCCTTGTCGATGATCGTTAATATCGTATTATTGACCCCAGATGAACTCAACGATGATATATTAAATTGAGTCAGTGTTACTAGTGTTAATCGATAAATACCTTTGACGGTTGCAGTGATACTTAGTATATTGTCTGTAGGAGTCCTCGCAAATGATCCGTGTTGGATCGTGTATACTACGTTGTTGATTTTCTCATGAGGAATTTTTGTTTTTTCAATGATTGTTATCATCCTCGAAAAATCATTTTTGGTTGCCTCCATGAAGTTTTTCATCTCATCGATGGATTTTTTAATATCCGGGAGTTTTATGTCAATTTTATCCAACGTGGCTCCAATAAATTTATCAATAATAATTTTACGAAAAACTGAAAACTGTTTTACGTATTCTTCATTTCTAGATTGAAGTGTTGCCAGTTCCAACATAGAAGATTTTATTTCTGTGAGCTTCGGTGATATCACCACTGGTTCGCCGAAGAAAGCCATAATTGATTTTAATTCGTCATTGACAGTTTTTATATTGTCCATAGAAATTTTTATTAATGATAAATTCGGTGATGTTGTCGCTGGATCACCAAAAAAACTTAGTATCGTTGAGAGTTTTTAATCTATCTGTAATCGTCGAAACGAGTACGCCAGGTTTGAGTTTACCCTGATCGGAAAATAGCACAACGGTGTTCTCGGTTGCGTCTGTTGTTTAATTAAAATATCATCCAGGGAAAAATTACTAGTTGTCAATTTATCCTGACGATCTTGAAATACAACTATTTCATTAGGATCAACACTTGCTCAGTTCAACGTCTCAGCTATTTCATCTTTGATTATTTTTTTATATCACCGGTTGCAACGCGATCAGGTCCGGGTTTCTTCAGCGCTGATAAAGATCTCCCCCAAATATCAATCATGTTATTCTATATAATCTCTCTCTAAAATCTCTTCGTTGACGACTTCGACTGCTAGTATATTTATTTACGACAACATGTGGTGGTTTTCCAGATGTTGAAATAGCGTCAAGGACATTTAATACTTCGTTGTCACATATTGGTGGGTCATTCATTTGTTGTGTTGGTAGCGTAGAATACCAAGTCTTCATTTCATGAAAAGTTTTTAAGCTGTTTATATAACGCATAAATTCCTTCGGTGGCGCTAATCCATATGAATCGAAATAAACAATTGCACGTGGATCAGTCGCGTATGCAACCCAGTGAGTTCCAGGTCCGCTGCTGTTATCGAGATTAATAATACCGGTTTCGGCGCTGTTTGGCTGTGCCGGCAACTGATCTTTCATAAAGACACCTCTGAAGTTTTTAATCGCAAGTTTTTTTAGCAGCATCGAGTAAATCAAAATTGGACATGGGAACCATAGGTTCCTCAGTCAAAGACTCTCCAACTAGTAAACCGTTCCTGGGATTCTCAAGCCTTTTCCGCTGCACCATCAATACGGGGTTCCTGGTAGTCTTAGACCCTTTCCCTTTTTTATATCCTCGCCCAGTTGCTTTCTTTAGTGCCATTCCTGCCGCAGTACCAACGGATCCTAACGCCGCCGCTTTAGCCACAGCTGGGGCCGCTGCCGCAATCAAAGCCGGAATCGCAGCTAACACCGGGAATATACCACCTGATAATATCATATTTCTGATCGCTGCTGCAGAGAGAGTAATCTGAACGACTTTTTTATGTTTGAACACATCATTGAAGTGTTTTACTTGACGAGTTGTCAGCGACAATTTATTCATCCCACCAGTCATCTGATTGGGTTTCAGTGTTATTGTGGTTCCGCATTTTTTAGCTGATTCCGATTGCAATTTCTTGAGTTGACCGGGAGTTAACGCAACACTAATATAATTGTATTTCATTATACAATAACAGATTGATCTAATTGTTACATGTTTTCCACTGGTGCATCTATCACTCTCATTCTTCCGCCAACACCTTCGAGTAGCATTGATTTGTCGCTGAGAATGACAGCAACCGCAATATACTTAACACCACCAGCAGGGTTTACACGAGCTCTAAAGTGTATATCAACGACAGATTGTCATGTTAAATCAAGATGTTCCAACGAAAAGTAATAGATCGGATATAAATTTTTAAAATCATGCTGTGATATTTGCTGACCAGTATCAACATTTTGATCGCGTGCCATATATGTCAACAACCTGTGATACACGCGTGCAATATAATTGTTGTCGTAATCAATTTGTATATCCTCGGATGGTTCCTGTTGGCCGTTTACTCTCAGCGAGACTTCATTAACGCCTAACTGATCAAATATCATATGACTATGTTCTTGATTGTCTAATCGCGTTTTATTCTGTAGCGCAATAAATATATGACGTGGGGCTGAAACACCTTGTCGCGCTGCCAAGTGCCATGTAAATGTACCATTAATATCAGAATCTATAGTATCTGTAATCACTGATAACCAACTCAGCAACGATTTTCCTCCTTGGTCCATAAATGATAGTAATCGCCCTTCCGTGGTAATTGATGGAGTCAACACTGGCATCCATAGCGATAGTTTTGATAAAATAACTTTACCGGCAGCAACATCATTACCGCGCCAGATTGCATCATTATCAGTACCTTTTTGCACGAGTACTACCGTATGCTTTGCACCATAGATAACTTTTCGGACATTTCTACAGAATCCAAATATATGATGTAGTGGAATCGCGCATGAAAATCGTCGACGATCTCCTTGTAACATTGCTTTGCGTGTTGCATAACCTGGATTGTATTCGGAATTAGCGCTTCCGACAATATCAAACGCAGCTCCTGGTCTAGCTCTGTGTTCATAAGTATCGGATTGTAGATCAGATGCAGTATTTTGCGGTGTCCGTATTTTAATATACGGAGAGTGATTAGGGTGATCAGTAATATCCTTAGCGAACATCATAGATGAACCTTCCGATCTTGTATAATCGTCAGAATATCTTGCTAACCCTATTATTGTTGTGGCAACATCAACATCATTCTCAATGGTTTCAATTTCTTTTCCATCAATGAGATATATAGCGCTAGTAAATAACGCCATGATCCCATTATTGACAAAACCAACTCGGAGAACTGAGTTATCTGCGTATGGTGTATTAGCTGCAACATCTGTTAAAAGTTCTCCTTCTACTTCGATAAACGCTTCACACGGTAAGAAGTATTTACTAGTATCATGAACCTGAAGTTCAATTCTTGATCGAAGATTTGGTTGTATTGCGTGATATGCATAACATTGATAATCGCGTACAGAATCATCCTTGCGCACTGGGGCGTCCATATCAAACGCTGGATCAGGTGACCGTTTGAACATTTTATTATATTTATCAGCGTCTAAATTATCGACGTCGACGTCGTCGTGGTTTTTTTAAGCCACTTCCCGCTATCATATTTGCGGTTATGTTATCTTGGTCACTTACTGTCAACGAAGTCGCCAGCGACGCTAGTTTTTGATCTACTGCGTTATTTATTATTTTACTATCCCGCGCAGGCATTTACGCTGTAGATGGTAGTGGTCCCAATTGTGGTTTTGAAAATCCTTTGGATTTTCGCCGTCGAACTAGCGCTATTAGTTTATCCTTCGCGGCTGAAAACGCTTTTCCGGCAGCATCTCCAACAGCGCTAATGCCTTTATCACGAATAATATCAATAGCTTTCATCGATAATTGTTTTGCTAGCGGCGCCACTTTTGGAGCCATTCTTGCAAATAACCCTGCAATTGTATCACCGAGACCACCACCATAGTACGCTTTATAAACTGGAAACCGTGAATTAACTACATAGACGCTGGTTGGTTTGTCATGGTTGTAGTGTATGATCATCTTATTTAAATGATATTTATTTAATGCGATGACTTAGTCGCTGTGGTAACCATCCGTAGGATTTTCCACTAACTCGTCAATGAAATCTCGATATGTTTTGATATCCATGTTGCCACCCTGAAATAACCGCATGCAGATATCAGCTGCTTCATTAATTATTTCCGGTGAGTTATTTCCAGCTCGTTTCCCTCCGATGAGAACTTCTAATCGTGATATAGCACTGAGAATATTACCAGGACATTGAATAAGACCACTACCTGAAATTCCAGTCCCAGTATATCCATTTCCTTTTGATGTTTTAGTAATACCAGTCGCACCTTTTTCAGAATCAGCTTCTGCCATTATTCGTATTTCATCCGGGTTTTGGTCGTCTACTGTATAACCCGGTGGTGGTTGTGCGATATCTTTTATCAAGGCTTGAAATATATTAAAACCAGGATGCTTCTTTTGTGTGATTCTAGTTCCACCATGTTTTGCTAAATTTACTTTTGTTTTCCATGTGTCGCTGTCTTTCATAAACTTATTTAATTTATCATATATATAATTTTTTCTTGTTTTAAATTTAGTTTTGGCGAATTTAGCTAATTCATTATCGCTAGGGATATTTCTAATTTCAGTTAACGCATCATTCGTAAATATCTTTTCAGGTGGATATTCTTTTCTTTCAACAGCGCCTTGTTGTTCTTCTTGTTGAAATTCAGGTGGTGGTGGGATAATAGGAATATCACCTGGTAGTTCAATTTCTTCTTCTGCAAGTGGTGCTTGGAGTTCAGGTGGTGGGGATCTAATATCAATATTGCCTAATCGTTCTATTTCTTTTCGAAGTTGCTCTTCTTGTTGTTCTCGTTATTTTGTAGCAGTTATTATATCACCAGGAAGTGTTTTTAAAGATTTTTTTGTTTATTTGGATCTTCGTGCCAGTTTTTCAGTTTCCGCTGATATTTTTTCAAGTTCACAAATAAGAGGTTTTTCTTTTCTTTTTTCCCCCGTCTCGGGAACATCCCCCCATATAGCTCGCTCAGTAGCTGATATTACCCCCTTCGTTGCTGTGGTTATTGGTTTAAACAACTCTTCAGATCCCGCAGCAAAATCCGTTTGTAAACTCCGTTTGTAAACTCTGTCTAGCTTGTAGTTTATTCCTGACAGAGTCGCGGATTGGTATAAATCTCTTAATTGCATCTAATCTTTCACGAGTCAATCTAGTTGTTAAAGCTTCGTTGACCATTAATAAAACAGTAAAGCAATTTCCAATTAATGCACAATGTAGTGATGTTGTCATCATCAAATGATTTTTACGTTTTAACCCGACTCAGACAAGTAACAAAAAAAACCACTCACTAAAATATTTTTCAGTTAATTTATTTCTGTGTTGTTTGATCAATTATATACCTTTCCATTGTATTTGCAACAGTGATGTATTTATACTAACGCGCTATACTGTCAAATCGTTAGTTGTATCCAGCTGGTTTTTTCATTTTCTTGAATTAACGCCAGTATATTTCTAATCTTAGAATTAACCTCCTTTTTCAATTCATACTCTCGCCCCAATTCTTTTCGTATTCCTTCTACGATAGTAAATAACGGTACAAACACACTTATGTCACTACAGAATGCAACAGAATCGCGAATAGAATTCTGGATTTTTTTTATTAGCGCATACCTCTTTGGCAGCATGTATTTGTTAGTAATAATACCGTATTCTATATCTTGAAAGTCAGACATAATTTGGTCAGGGTTTAAATTGTCAGATAATTTAATATCTTGGCTTTTCAATTTTGAAATTTCAGCTATAATCATATTCATATTTTCAGAATTCATATATGATAATACCTATTTCTAATACAAAAAATATATATATTTTTCAAAAATGAACCCCGTTCGTGGTAAATTGTTTTAGCATCTTACGCCAAGGGATGTTATGTGATGATATATGGCAAGTTGTTTGAACATCTTAATCACGCCAAGAGATATAATGCGATGATATATACGATTGATATATGAACCCCGTTCGTGGCAAGTTGTTTGATCATCTTACTCACGCCAAGGGATATTATACGATGATATATGATGAACCCCATTTGTGCGCCTCAGGTGCTATTCACATCGAAGACGCCCAGAGGTTACATATAAGACAGCACATCTCATAGGGTCCGGTCAGGTGTCTTCACATATAACCAGACCCAGAGTTATCACGAAGCATATTCCCCTAAGAGTGAATCTAACTCGTCAAATAACGGGTTAGAATCACAAGAGGGTATGTTTAGTGAATGGACAGCACAAAACAATAGATTATATATCACGAAGCATATTCCCCTAAGAGTGAATCTAACTCGTCAAATAACGGGTTAGAATCACAAGAGGATATGTCTAGTAAATGGCCATATAGGACGGCATATATATATATATATATATATATATATATATATATATATATATATATATATATATATATATATATATATATATATATATATATATATATATATATATATATATATATATATATATACACAATACAACTCCAAATGGCAGTTGTATAATGAATGGATATATACAATGAATGGATGGATTGGATGATATATATACAATGAATAAATGAATGACTGAATATATACAATGAATGGATGAATTGGATGATATATATATATACAATGAATAAATGAATGAATGAATGAATATATACAATGAATGAATCGATGATGGGCGGGTCTACATACTTACGTGACCAATCATACAACCCAGATAAAATCCCAGGTTGTATGGATACAAAAAGTATCCACACACCGTGGATAGTGTATGGATTGTATGATTGGTCACGTATGTTCTTCGACGCTAAAGCCCAATTATATAGAGAAAAATTTCGCTTATATATGTAACATAGAAATTGGATGAAATTAGTAAAGAAAGAAGTGTGTGATCGTTGTATCTTTCGTGTACTAATACTGATTACTGATAACATTAAAGCAACACCGATACCTGAAATAAAATACTAAAAAAAAGAATACAATTGTTTGTAAACACTATATATTTGATTTGTTTTCTTACAAAACAGATAATTGATTATATCCACTGAGAATTGTGACAGTTAAAACCAGCCAATCAGAAGATAGCCCATCGAAATTAGGTGACACAATCTAGGGGAGATAACTCTTTCATAGGCCGTAAATATACTTAAAGGAGTTATCTCCCTTGGTGTTATATAAAATGATTAGACATACGAAAATCGATTTTTTTGTTCAATTTATTTAGAAAAAGTCGAATTTTGTACTCGTTCTTCTATTCTTCGTACTGAGGGCATACAAATATCAAAATAAATACTGGCTTTATTCATAGATTGGAATACAATTTCTTCGTTAGTTACTGTATTAAATGATTTTACAGGTCTCCTTGCAACTGTTTTACCTGTTCCTCCTCGTTTGAAGTTCTCACTCTGTGTAACAGCTTGTAAGTTACTCAAAGAATTATCAGTCTTAATACCATTGAAATGATCAATAACAAAACCATCCTCGATCAATCCATAGAAACACTCGTATATTAATCTCTTCTACCCAACAGTAAACATCAAATAACCCTGATTATTCACAACACCAACTGGATTCTTTAGTCTACATTTTCTGATAATACCATCACTAGATGCCTCATAGTTTACAATCACAGGGTGTCGTCGGTCGTGATTGTTTTAATGAATTCAAACACGATGGAGCATCTCACTGTTGGTCAACATTTCGAATTGATGGTAGTGTTGATGATACCATGAACAACAAAAAACAGCAGTGATAATCTCACATCTTGGGCGAAAAAGGTATTTTTTTAGAATAAAATTCATTATCCGTTCAGACACTGGAGATTGGATTATCAGGGATAAATATGAACCCATCTTGAAGGATAAAAGAACTGTCACTGTGAGTCAAGATTCCAAATCAGGAATTTTGACTGGAATTGACAAACCATACTACGAGAGATATTATCATGTAACAGCAGTTGTTTATGGGATGTATCCGTTAAATGATAAACCTAGTATTGAAAAACTAGCACCGATGAAACTGTCGTCAAGAATGAATTGTGTAGCAGAACGAATAATAAAACACTTCACAAATGCGCTGCGTGGAAACAAATTGACTGATCTAAGACGCAAAAAAATAAATAAATGGGGGCTAACAGTGAAACAGCGTGGGGCGACAATTCAAAATGTGGCAGAGTTAGAACGAATACTAAAATTCCCAATATCGGTAGCGACGATAACCGGAGAAGTATTATACGAACCGAAATATAAATCGAGAGGAGCTCCAATCAAAATTATTGATGATAATGAACATGCATGGACATCTGCGGTAACAATATTTCCGCGGGATAGAACCATAAAATATATACCCTAGGAATTTTCCGGGGAGTTCTTCGGAGAAGAGAAACTATTTGATTTTATTCAACAGTTGAGTAAAAACGATCCTGTGTCAGTGTGGTTACTTAACTCCGAGGGTAGATTCGATCAATTTGTAAGACCCAATTTAGAATTATACCGTACTGAAGCCCTCCATGAGGCGATGAAGAAACTAGCTAGTAGTTTTTCGAAGAGTTTCGACGACGAACAATTACTAACAAACTGTTTTACAATTCCGTCGGTTGCAGCTCATTTTGCGAGAAAAAGAAACACATGGAAACCAACGCGAGGTGAATTTCTATCAGATGTCAGATCAAGCTGCATCGAATACAACCACGGCGGATTATGGAATACAAAATACGACCGTGAAAGTATTATTTCGGTTGATATGGTCGCGTGTTATCCGGCGAGTTTTCTCGGGTACGGAGAATGCGCTGAATACTTTAAACGATTTGGACATCCCACACACGAGATGGCCCGTGATGCGATTAATGGACCACTGCCTGATTTTGATTTAACCGGATTCGCTCGTGTAGTATCATTTGAATTGGCTACAGGACTTCATCCGTGCTGTTATGTTTGGATTGGTAGACATATCTGAAAAACACTGGATGCCAATAGTGCTGTTACGGTATATGATTGATTGTAGAATGCTAATATCGTTAATTGTCAGTGAAGCGATTATATCATATCACGCGCAGACTGAAGTCTGCTTACCACAACCCAATCTAGATAGTATAATCGACGAACAACGAAAACAATTTCCCGATTTTGACGAAGAAAATATCGTGAAATGGTCCAAACAGCTATTTGAAGTTAGGAATAAACACGCAAAAGATCTCGGTAGAAGAATAATAGGTAAATTTACTCAGGGTGGAAAATAGGACAATAAACGATATTCTTCACGGTTGATTATAGATAGTGATGAGTATGATTTTATAATCGCGGATGTAACGAGTAAAGGTATATACGTAAATCGTAAAGACGCTTTCTTGTCCGATGGAACAAAATTTGGCACAATTGTTACTTACAACGATGGACACAGTCTTCAGTATACACACTTGATAGCGTCTATGCTAGCTTATGCCTCTATCAATTTATGTTCGATGATAAATAGATTTCCTGACACCGCAGTTAGAGTAGCCACTGATTCATTTTATCTGAATTCACAAATTCTGACGAGAGCTGGGGATCTTGGAGAATTAAGCGGGAAATACTGCGTGACTATTCCAAATCAGCAGATGTTACGATTGAAGATAAATATTTGAAAGGTGATAAAATATCAGAACTATCTAATGCACCACAGATATCTGATCCAATATGTCGATATAAAACCAGCTACCAAAACGGCTGTGGCGGGTCAGGAAAGACGACTCGTGCGATTGAATTATTTCGTAGAAACGCTAGCGTTTCCAAATCAAATATGATTGTGTTAACACCAACCCACAGACTTGCCAGAGAGATGAAACAACGAGGGGTAAATGCTTGTACTTATCACAGTTTATTCTTTCGATGGAAAGGCGATGGATGGACTCCTGAACGAATGGGTGAGAAATTTATTCCTGAAGTCATTATTTGGGATCAAATATGCACAGTGTCATTAGATGTATTACAAAAATTTCTCGATTGGTTATTGTTAGCGAATACAAAAGTCGTCATGTGCGGCGATCATGGCCAACCACCACCATTTGTCGGTTTATCCCCACATGATTGGCTAAAGAATTTTGTAGACTATTATAAAGAAATTAACACCGATCATAGAGCACTTGATGAACAATTACGCGACTTCAAGAAACTAATCAGATTACAACCAGATAGAATCCAATGTGAAATAGTGCGTAAAATAATTTCGGAAACACCATTAAAAGATTTCTGGGAAGCGTGGAGACCAAACGACTTGATAGTGGCGAGTAGAAAGATAGTCAGAGATACACTTCAGATGAAGTTATTTGAATTGCATAAAGAAAAATTTACAACACTTCCAGTATCGTTGTGTTATAGACCTTCGGATATACGAAAACAGAATATTGAAGTTGATATTCCAGGACAGAGTGAAAATCAGAATTTAGTGTTAAATGATATTGTGCTGGTTGATATCAGCGTCGTCGAAAATGCATTGCGCGCTGATAAATCCTCGTGGACGCTAGGTAACGCAGCGATGATACATTCTTCACAGGGATTAACTACATCAGATACAATTGTTTCGATGGTGGATAATCACATCGAGTGGTCAAATTGAGTTTATCTCGCAGTATCCAGAGTACGAAGAATAAATCAGCTTCCAAGAGTTGTTTTAGATGATAATGACACTACAATAAGTGATATTGTCAGCGATGATATAATCAGAAAAAAAACTTTCTGGTTATAAACAGCAGGATAAAAAAATAATAGAGAATTTGACATTGATGCCGAATTAATAATTACGCTGAAGCAACAACAGAATAATCACTGCGCGAGTTGCAATTGCATAATGCTTTGGTGTTGGTCGGATAAAGATCCTCGACAATTTACCGTAGACAGAAAAAATAGCAGCGTAGGTCATACCAGAAATAATGTGATGCTGACTTGTCTTAAGTGTAACAATCGAAGAGGTGCTAGTTAAGATCACGCGGCGGTAATTGAGTATCCTCGGGTATCACTTGTAGTTGTTCACGAGTAAATCCTCGCTGAGAAGCGGTCAAATCCAATCTATAGATTGCTGGTCTACCCGTGGATCGTGTTATACTAGATATTTTATGCGCGGTGACACTCCAAATAGGATCAGTAGCTCTTTTTTACCACCTTCGAGCTCTCCTGGTTCGTATAAATATCTTACAGTGATATTGCCGAGTATTGGTTGTTTTGAAAAATCTTTTTGCGGTTGTACGGGTATATACTTCTTTTTAATCGCGTTGTTAGGTTTCATATTAATCGTTCTAGTAATCTCGTTATTTAGCGCGGTAATTACACCTGGTAATCTCTTGACCCATTCACGAGATCGTTTATCCTGAATAAATTCCCATATTGATATCCGAATAACCGCTCAGCAAGTGTACGATTAAATCGTTCAACAATTGCCTGATCGCGATGTAGTGCAGTATGTCCTCGTTTGATAGTGACATTATGATGTTTCATTGTTGATAGACCACACCCTGAAATTCCTTGCCAGGATCAACTTGTAATAGAATTGTCCAGCGCAGAGGACCCCTTCGATAAATCCTTTCAAACGCAGAAGCTACTTCAGTTGATGATTTTGTTTTTAACGGCTCTGCTTGTTTGTATCGACTCGCAACATCAACTACAGTTAACGCGTATTTGTAACCAAGATCATGTGGCAGAAATAATATATCAGCCTGATGAACTTCATTAGGAACGGTCACGTCAAAATGCGAGTAGTTAATTTTGTTTAGGCGGTGGTAGATAAATTTGCCATATTGCCTGTTTGGATAACCAATTAGCCGCAGTGGTATATTTCACCGCTGCTGCGCTAGCGAGTTTACCAATAGCTGCTTTACCCCTCCAGTATCCTTTTGGAGAATAATAAATAGATTTCATGTTTTTATTAATTACCAGCACCTAACATCAATTTACCTTTCATTGCCGATTTTACTAACCATGAAGCCAATTTTTCTTTGAAGGATTTATCAGTGATAGAATTCAACGCATGAATTAATTTCACATCTGCGAGATGTCTATGTTGCAAATTACAGCTTTTATAAGCAACATCTTGAGCATGACGCGCTTTATCAATGGCGTTTATTGGATATTCACCAGGTCGGGGTTGGTTTTGATCATCGAGTCTGATATCGAGTCTGGTTCCAGGTCCACAATAACTATACCCTGGAAGGTGTTTTTCTCCTGGATACTTTGCCCATGGGGTTCCAGGGAGTTTAGCTAGCTTGGCTGCAATATCACCTCCTCTTTTTTTTAAATTGTTGATTTTATCAAGGGAAACAAATCTAAATTTCTTTGTACTACATTGTACACACTTACCGGAAAGTGCTGATCGGTTATTTTTAGTTGTAATCGTCGTCATGTCATCTGTGCCAGTACGCGCCTTACATTCCACAAATATAGATCCATAATTTATATATAATAACATGAATGTAATTGATTATTCAGCTACCCGACGACGGGAACCTATTAAACACCATGCGATCTTGCCGAATTAAATTAGAATGATTATAATCGGACCATCTGGAAGCGGCAAGACACAACTGCTACTTAATTTAATAACGAGATGGATGAAATGGGACAAGTTGTATTTGATAGCTCCTAGTGTAGACGATCAGCGATGTTACAATGTATTAAAAGATTTTAACGACAAAGCGGTAGAAGAATCGGGCGAGGGTATTATTGAGTTTATAACCTGTTATCGATGAAACACCAAGTATTGATGATATTAATGGAGATATTAACAATTTAGTCGTATGCGACGATATCATGTTAGACAATCAAAAGAATCCCGCTAGGATATTTTCCAGAGGTAGGCATAAAAACACCGACATGATATATGTCAATCAACGGTACACTCAAATACCAAAAGTGATCAGAGATAACTGCAATATTCTTGCCGTATTTAACGGAGTTGATACTCATACGCTACGAAATATTTGGCAAACTTGGTGCTGCGGTGATATGGTTCATAATCAATTTAGAAATTTCTTTAGTCGCGCTAAAAATAAATTTATCAGATCCTCGGACGCGATATCGTGTCGGACTTGATAAAATATTCAGTTAAAATCGTTTACTCGATTTCGTAAAAGAATTGTTAACCCATAGCAGCAGAGGGGGTGGATTCCAACGACAATGGCGTCTTTTTTTTGCCATTGGACCCCTACAAGGAACCAAATCGACCTTTTTTATTAAATATTTACTAGGAAGCCTCAGTTTGTCAAATAGACCTTTCAATTAAATATTAACGAGAAGGAAACCTTGTTGACGCCTAAAAAGTTGGTCTGTCCACCCCCTCTGCTGCTGCTTCTAAAGACTAGGTGCTAAACAAAGTACTCATTATTATTATTATTATTATTATTATTATTATTATTATTATTATTATTATTATTATTATTATATGAACGATATATTCATAATTTCATGCATTCCCATTTGAATAACTTTAGATGAATGATATATTCATAAATTCATACATATTCTGATATCGCTTGATGAATTGATAAATGGGTGAGTTGATAGATTGATGAATAAATGAGTATTATATTGATAAGTGCATAAATCACATGCTTTGGTCATCCTTGGTGTTAAATAAGACCTTGTTTATTTTGGAGTCTAGATCATATACTTTTATTTGTTGATCGGTGATAGGACGTTATTCGCGTTTGTTTAAAATTCCATTCGTTAAATTCAACTGAGTTTTCTCGTTGAGTTACTAGTTGGTGATAGTTCTTGTTAGGAACTTTATAAATTTCTTGATCTTTTTGTTTATAATGGTGTCAGATTTGTTCATATTTAATTGGCGTTTATAATAAACATCTTATTAACGCAGTTGGTTTAGGTGTCTTTGCTAATCCAGTCCCAACCCGGTTTCATGTAGTGACAAGTGTTTGCATACATAAATACATTTGCATGGCTGACATAAGCATCATATACCATCAAGGTTTTGTAACAAGCATTTATATTGGTTGAAATGGTATCATGTGACGCAGAAAACTAAATTTTTAGGTCCATACCCATATAAGTATATGAAGTACTTTTGCATTTTGAATAAATCCTCTGTATACACTGTATATCATTTATCTTTGAGAGGATTTTAACCATTATTTCTAATGGTTGTTCATGTCTGGTTCCGTAAGTAAATGCTTTGTGGCGTTATATATGGTTAGGGTGGGGTGCTGTCAATATTTAGTTAAATTATTATAGAAATTTCACCTAGGCTCTATTTTGTTGGACGTTAAATTTTGGGAAATATGAACATATTGCATCACTTAATTAGCAGTGTAATATTGATTTTCAATGGCTGTCCTTCTGTTTATACTCATCTGTTGTATCCTTTCTGTCTTATTTCTCCCAATTTCATCTCCTCTTCCTCCCCGACCTTTCTCCAAATTCCTTTCCATCCTCCTCCTCGATTTTTTCTACACTCCTCCCCAACTTTCTCCCCATGTTTATCCTTGGTCGACTTCGACTGCCTCGACTACAGTGTCAGTTGCGCCTCCAACTCTTGAAGACTTGGGACCCAATGAAACAAGAAGTTATCTGTCTCCTAAGGTGCTTTTTGTGAAAACACAATGACGGTACAAAGTTTTCCTGAGCACTCGCAGCTCATGCTATACACAACCTATCAGATAACGCTAATTATATTAAATAATTGCGAAACAAATATGGGCAACAATGAAGATAATTATGGTAAAATGTATGTAATGTACCATCCCCATCCCTCGTGCTATAACAAATAGATAAAAGCGAATAAAATAGCCTCGCACGTTGCAGGAATGCGCAGCATCAAAGTAACGTATTAGGTTCGTTTAGTATGTAAATCAACGGATCGAAATAAAACAGAAATATCCCCAAATTTTCTTAGATATGGGAAACTACGTCAATCCACACAATGTAGATTTCACCAGAGACAAACGGATGGAGAACGGTGTTTCCTCCTTGGAAATACATTATTAGGCTAAATCTAGGGGTAAAAACCAGAAAAGACAGAGTTGTTGATTGTGGATCTGCTAAATGTATTCTTGAAATCGGGAGAAACTCCAAGGAATTGGAAGCAAACAGTAAATAGATAATCCTAGAGAATGCGGCACCTTAGGGAGGTGTACTGAGACCCATCTTATTCAAAGTTATGATAAATGATGAGAATGTATGGTAGACCAGTCATGGACCTATTGCAGTTCGCCGACAACAGCGGAATCTGGAAATATTTGAGCCGATCTAATGAAAGCTGTGGTGGGGGAATTGCAAGTGGAAATATATATGATTGGTCATTCGGCTAAGAGATTGGGTTTATGATTACAATTTAGGTCGGAATGATACCTGCGAATCACAAGGGTAAGTCAGTATTCTCTTGGAATGATCGCAGATCATTAGGGTTTACTCCGAGAAGAAGACACTCGTAATCTGGCTGGAAAACGTAAAGGTTGATTATAAGGAAAGAATAAAGTTTTGAAAAGGTCAGTAAGTTATTTGTTTGATTTTGCAGAACATTACGGCATCATAATTGCAATTATTTGTAGTATGTACACTTAATTCCTATGATCGTTTAGTTTGTAGAATTACCTGTTTCATTTATATGCGCACTTGATAAATGGGCTTGAGTTTTACTTGATAATTACAAGATGCGAGGCGGAATATGTTTCTTAGCTTGTGGTCGGAATTAATTGTGTACTTCGCTATTAGGCTACTTTGTAGTAAACCAGTGCATTTATTAATGCGTTATGTTAGCATTTACACATACGTGTATTGTGAATTTGAAAACATGGTTGAAGTATGTAAGATTAGTTACTAGTTACGTGTGCATATATTAGAGCATGGATAGTTGAATATTGGTATACTTTGTATGAATTGTAAGGTAAAGAAATGATTATTGTGATAATTTTAGTAAAACGGTATTAGGAATATTTACTGATGTAATGGAATTTATTGATGCATGTATAAGAAGTGCTTGATGCTGTGCTTTATTATAACGTTTGATGTTAAGTATCCCGGGATTATTTGGAGAGTTTTTATCGTTTAAGTGGATCTCGTGGCTGCAAATAACATTCGTTTTCTCTGTTTTTTATACTTTAATTGTACGTTTTGTGACATTCTGGTCTAGTCTCCTACAATTTCACTGCCAAATATGTATTTTTATTGTTGGTCTTCATTTCTGGGTCTTATTATTTACCAATGAATACTAGATCTGAGTGTCTGTTTTTAATTTGTCTTCCCTATAATTTAATTGTATGTCTAGCAGTTTATTAGGGTACATATTTGGGATACGCGTCTGACATTATTGAGTTTTGTAAGCCTGTCGTGAAGTTTTATCACTTTATTAAGTGGGATATGCCCAACTGAGTTTAATTTATTTGCTTTATTTAGATTTGTTTGAGTGGTTTGGGGTTTGAGTTGAGGTCTTATCATCTAAGTTTGGATTATTTGGTTTTGGATTCTTGTTTTCGGGGTTTATCTCGAGAGTGTTTGGAGATTTTTGTTTATTGTTGTTTAGGGTTAGGGTCAGATTTATTATGATGGTGTTTTTTTTTTAATTTTCCAAGATTTCATCTTGGCTTTTTGTCACTTGTATAGGTAACGTTATTTTGTGTCATATAGTTAATGGTTTCTAATTCTAGAAGTGTTTTCAGACAATTTCTTTATTTGTTATAATAAGGACTATGACAGTTGGTGGACTATATAACTGCATTTTCCTAAGTGATCCCCCCCCCCCCTCACATTTGTCACATATCCGTTTCAATCTATATTTACTGGAGAACCCTTTGGGTTTATTACAGAAGTGTGTTTTGGGGTTTTATTCTTACAGAATGAAAAGCACTATCTAAGCCTAGTCTGACCAGTAAGTGACGTTTTTCATAGAAGTCCAAAAGACGTGGTGGGAGATAGCACTTCCCCGTTCTTGTTCTTGAGTCGAGCAGACTTAGTTTCTTCATAATCATATTTTCGAAGTTCTAATAATATTTTATTTGTATCTTTAATCATCTTTTCCTCTTTGGTAATGATAGATTTGTATCGAGTGTCATTCTGTAAAGGTCAGTCTTCGATATTTCGGTGAATTTGGCTACATTTTGGTTGGAGGTACAACTAAAAATGACAGCTTCATTTGGGTGAATAATTTTAAAATATCCTCCATGCGTTTTAAGGAGCGTAGTAACGATGTTCCTATCCCTGATTATGTTGATCTGAGTAACTATACTCACAGTGCCGTATTAACCCATGGCGGGGCCCCCTAGGCTTCGAGCTTCTTTGGGTCCCTCGACATCCACCCGCGAATGGCAGGGCCCCTAGGTTTCGTGCTTCTTTGGATCCCTCGACATCCACCCGTGAATGTCGCACTCTTTTAATTAATACAAACTTACCAAAATGATTTAAAAAGGTGGAATTTAGCAGCAGTCTGATTGTTGTTGCATTGGGTAGGAATTTTGTTAATGCGGAATTTTTTATT
Organism: Unio pictorum; assembly: GCA_030141615.1. NCBI lineage: Eukaryota > Metazoa > Mollusca > Bivalvia > Unionida > Unionidae > Unio > Unio pictorum. The sequence continues at coordinate 6,323,386 of JARLTB010000186.1, forward strand.
ACGCAGCATTGACATGGCATGGCTAAAGGTTGCATGCTCTTGGTGGGCCCCTAGGCTTCAGCTTAGTCAGCCTTATGGATAATACGGCCATGTATACTCATTATGAATATAGTTAATTCTTAGGGATGTGACTGCTGCTTTGTGTTCGCTGGAGGTCTTTATATGTCTGCTTCTGCTGGTGATAGACCCTCTGGTTATTTATAAAGCAAACTTGATGATGCTGTAGCTTCTGCTGATGGTGCTGCTAGTTATGCAGGTTGAGCATGTTTCGCTCGTCGAACATCGCATTAGACTCTTGTGTCCCTCGTTGGTGTCTCTGTTTCTCCTCCGTCTTCACCCGAGTCGGACCCCTTGTTGATTAGTAATTACTTAATTACCTTTTGTGATTGTACTCCTGATTCAGTAACTTAAACTGGTGGTGGTGGTGGTGAGTTGAAACTCTTGGAGATAGAGGATTAATGTTCTTGAACCATTGTTACACATCTGGTAACGTACACAATTAAGCTCGGTTTTATCAGCACGATACAGTCCACCGTAGCCAGCAGCATGAGCAGGATTGTGGTAACTACTGCATGAACGTATCTAGCTGATGGAACTAACTGCGATTGTTCTTGCCTTTCTTCAGTAAGTGACTCACTGATCGATAGAGCTCTTAGGTTAATGTTATTGTGGTATTTCGGGAGAATTGAGATGAAGTTTGACGTGTCTCACGAGCGATATGATTAGGAGTCGGTTGTGGCGTGTTGAGTTTTCTCTTGATGAGCTTTATCACTTCTGTGTTCCTTATGATTAGTGAGAAGAAGTGTGAACAGAAAAACATTGAAGCAGTGTGTTACATGTTAATTAACCCTCTTCTTCGGTTAACAGCCCCAATGGCGCTTTTCCACATCTCTTGAAAAGAAGCAGCAGGGAGGGTTTGCCCACCATTTTATAGAGCCCTTATTTTGGTAAATAACAGTTATTTTGTAACTCATCAAATGTGATTAATCACCGCGATAAAATCCAGGTTTTCATGTAGGTTTTCGCGATTAATTAATCACATATTTTATATATAAATTGCAAACATCGGAGAAGCACAAATTACTGGATTAAAAAGAGAACGATTGGACACGATTAAGAAATTTCTTCCGGTGAGAGATTCTTTCCGAGATAATTTACAGGCGAGACAACAAAGACGTTTTGATTTTGCTACTGATACTGAACAATTATTTAAGCCGGTAACTACAGCTACTGAGAAAGTTGTAACCGCTACTGAAAAAATAGCAGAACAGTCTAAACTGGAAATCATTCAGGCAGTGAACACGGACTAGGCAGGACCGGGACAGCAGCGGGCTACGGTGAAGCGAGGTGAATAGCGAATAAATGTTACCATTTAGGAGTGCATAGGAAATAATATAATGCACCCATAGAGTAGCAAGGAGTTCAGAATACGAAATCTCCGCTGCGGAACCCAGCCACTAAATGGCCAGTTAGCTGTAAAATCCCTGACACGCTGAACAAGGAAATGGCGGCGGCCACGAGGAAAACAAGATGGACGTCCAAGCACGAGGTCGCATGACTTCACTAGCGGCGAGGACGAAAATGGAGGGACCTTCGTGGATCGAATTACCGGTACTCGGAAAATTTCAGAATCTCAGAAGATATAAATTAACCAGTCAGAGGGATAACAGGTGGCCGCATGAGAAACCCTGTAGTTGCCAACCTACTGCACCCCGAAGAAGATGCCTGCGGAGCAAGATGTGAATAATTTTCACATTTGCCTTTCATTAGCCTGAATAATAGGGTTCTCAATTGGTTACGAGAAACTCTTTTCGAATAATCTCTATTATAATCCTGACTTGATCAATTTTGAACACCGCTCAAAATTAACAATCTAACTACCAAACAGTGACTGCACTTTTATATGTCGCATAGACATATTAGTTAAACAAATTTGTTAGGGACTTATGATACGTACACTATTGTATTGGGGTTGAAACTAGTGATCAAATGACCGTATATGGCCGGTATCACTTTAATTCAACTATCATCAAACCGAAAATCTCCCAATTTGTTCCAAAGAAAACAGATGAGGAAATAGTTAATGAATTACGATTTGTATATCAGCTGCGACAACTATCGCAGGAGTAATCTCCATAATAACAAAAAAAAAATATAATCGTGTAGTCAGCGTAAACTACAAGACTACGTTTGCAATTATCTGCGATGATATCGTCGTCACTCGATGAAACGTTAATATCTAACGATGAATTCTCTGCTATGGTACATGTTTATAACTCCGCGATGTCAAAATTAGAAAAACACAACGAATATAATGGCAACATCGCAGGAATTACTTCAACGAATAGCGGCGAATACCACCCCGGTAAAAACAACGATGATTTCTACGACATCAAAAGCACCCTAATTTAGCATTGAATTTCCAGCTCCGATTCCAGCAAAAGAGATCGCGTTAACTCAACTACGTGTATATTACAGTTGGCCTAATATAAGGTCGGAATCATTTGCACGAAAAAAAAAAACATGTATTTCTTTGGATCGTCTCAAGGAAATATTATCTGCGAATGTTTCAGATCGAAATTCTTCGAATTTCACCGCAGATAAAATCTCCGCCGATATCCGAAGATAAAATCTTTGTGAAAATCTTTTGATTGCCAAATATAAAATCAATGATAACATCGAAAGATTTTCACAAAGATTTTATCTTCGGAAAAATATTATTTGTAAAAATCCAGCAAATATGACAAGTGTGTGTAATTGTTGAGTGTAATTTTCGAGTATAATTTTGTTATTTCCACGATCTTCAAGTATAATTTTCAAGTGTAATTTCCGAGTAACATTTTTAATTATTACTTTTTTTTAAATGAATATCTTTGATTATATATGAGAGTACCAATTTATCTCACCGCCGAAGACGAAAAAAAAAATGTTGTTGAGAGGTGTCAAACGCCCAGTCGAAGTATCCCGGGAATACAAGATAGGATTAGCGCGACTATACAAAATTTGGTCAAAGGAACCAATATCAGCTACGACGAAAGGTTCCGCCGAAGAATACCGCGTCGCAAAACAACAACAATGTATGAAACAATGAGAACTCAACGAAGAAATTTCCGAGCTAAAAGATAAGATTACCACGTTACAACAAAACCGTGATCAACTCCGAACTACTTTGGATACGATGACAACCAAATACAATGATGAAATAACCGCGATGAGAGCGTCTAACAGCGAGTATGAAAAGGCTATTTCCGAGTTGAAAAAAATCAAAGATGACTTGACAAATATAATTATTAAACGAAAAAAAACCACAATGATGAGTTGACAGAGAAATTCAAAATCGCAGTAGAGTTCAACAAAGTTTTAGTCGTCAAGTTAAAAGATATATACGGGGACATAAAATTAAATAGCGCGTACGCGAATAATTGCGAAGGTGAACCGATACAAAATTTCGATGAAAGGAAACCTCTCTATGAAAATTTTTTGAATTTGAAAAATTTAACGGGAAAAAGTCAACTCCGAGATTCTGAGTGTAAAAATCTACAATTTTCAAAATGGAAATTCAATGTGAAAATCTACGTTGAAAATTCCGAGGTGGACATCCTTAGGATTTCACATTCAAATATTTCTTTTCAAATTCTTTCGCGTTGGATTCTATCAAAGAGTCTTCATTGAATATTTCTCCGACTGATTTCAGAATCTTTCTTATAATCGTGGATACCGCAATGAAATCCTCCTCGTGGAAATTCGAAGGATTTTTGGATTTATTTTCATAAATAATCTTATTTCTTTCCAGGAGATAATTTTCATCACACGGTATTCTGATTTATACGTGAGAAAACTTAATTGTCGCGCTCAAGTTTTTTTTGAGTATTCACGGTCGACATACTCACTGGTAAATATTTTACTAACGTGAATATGTTGTACACGGTTGAGTTCGATTTTCAATTCGGCGATATTTTCATTGTTCATTATATATAAAATTATTTCTTTGAATTGTTAATAAAAATTTATTTGACGATAATCCGGTGAGGTCATCGAAGTATTTTATCGTTGATGTCGCATATTCAATGTCAGGTTTCATTTCATCGCTGATCCCGTTACGTATTTTATATAGCGGGCGAACCATATTCGCGCATATATTTTTGACAATTGCAATTTCACACTGTGTTAGAAGTTTTTTTTAAATATATTTTCCATTCGTGATACAAAGATAAAAGATAACACTCGTGTTGATGTTCTTCAGATCATTCTACAATATTTCATTTTCGAAGATTTCTCTATCGGCGGTTTCATCGATGAATTGTCTGATTGTATTTGTTTTTCTTTCAACGAGAAAATCAGATAATTTTGTTTTAGCTCGTATTGATCTTTTTTTCAGCGATAAGATCAGCCAATTGTTTAGCTGTGTTTGATTTTCTTTCGGCGGTTTCCCAATAATATTTTACGCGATTATATTTCTGCTGTAAAACATTCAACGATAAATCAATGTGCGAGATAATATTTTTGTGGTTTACCATTTCAGACCATAATTTTTACATATCCCATTTTACTAACATTACCAATTGGTATTTTTCGTTTGCGATTTCGGACGGTTCCATCTCGGGACGCTTCGTAGTTAACGAATATCGCATGCGGGACGTATTCGTTGCGATTCATTTATTTTATAAGGTATTCTTTTTATCTAAATTGTTATTTTGAAAATCAAGGATTTTTTTTGGGTAATATAATCAACAGGAGTTTGTATCGGAGAATTTGTATTATGATGATCATAATACCATTTCAGCGCTGTATAATTTTTTAGTCCACAACCAGCACATAAATTTGTTTATCCTCGTACCCCGATACCACATACTACACACCGTTGTCGGCCTAAGCTTCCTCGACGGATATTTCTCGCATGATTCCCACAGAACTCTTTCCTGTAGAATTTACCACAACGGGTAGTTGAACCAATGAGCAACCAATTACAGTTGTGCATATATAAATAAATATTTTTGTAATTTAAATATACTTTATCTTAATAGTAAGAATGGTAAAAAAAACGCCTATTATTACAGTTAAAATAGAGAGAATAGTCGATTTAGTCCCCAAAATAAAATTCCCTTCACGGTTATCAAAGATTAAAAACAGTATCCGATAAGCTAAAAGAGAATTTTAGAACGATGGTGCCAGATATACATTTTCGATGTTTTGAGTTTCTCGTTTAGATTATACGATGACAGATTCTGGTGCCCGGGAAATACTTTCAACGATAAAGTTATTTTGAAAATGTCAGATACGTAATCCAGGTAAAATATAGCAACCTTTATAAAAACGACGAGAGGGGAGCAGACAGACGAACTTGGCAAGTATTTAATCATCATGAACGTGTACTAGATTCAGCGAAAAAATATGTAATTGTGACAGATAAAACTAGACCGGGTACATTGATTGGAATTGATAACATATATTACCATCGGGCGTATCCTGTAACAGCATTAACTTATGGATTATACCCGATAAATATCCCGGATGTAAAAAAACTCCCTCGGATGAAAGTTTCATCGGTGTTAAATTGTGTGGCAGAGCCAGTTATAGAACATTTCAAAAACACTTAATGAGGACATGGATTAACCGAATTGAGAAAATCTAAAATATCTGCATGGGCAGAATCAGTTGAATAAAGAGGAGCGTCAATAAATGATATTGTTGATTTGGAGAAGAAAAAATAATTGGAAAATTTACTTAGGGTGGATTAGATGATCATAAACGGCGATGCACCCGATTAGTGTTTGATGACGCCGAATTGGATTTTATCATCGCGGATACAACCGCGAAGGACATATTTACGTCGAGGGAAACAGCTTATTTATCAAACAGAGAAAAACTCGGAACTATCGTTGAATACTTCGAAGGAGATTCACCGCAGTATACTCATTTGAGATCTTCGATGCTCTGTTATGTCTCGATGAATTTACTCTCGATGTTAAAAAGATTCTCTTACATCGCGGTTAGGGTCGCGACCATATACTGGAAATTAGTTGAGAAGTATGCTACGTTGGAGGAACATTGGGGAACCTGGAGAATAAAACAAGAAATGTTACATGTATACGAAAAGTCGAATAACGTTCCCATCGAAGATAATTATTGCGAGGATATCAACGAGGATATATCATCGTATCCTTCTGTGTATGACCCAATAACCAGACATAAAACAGTTGAACGGTCCAGGAGGATGTGGTAAGAACATGGTTGATCGATTTGTTTGGAAAGAATTCCGACATGATTGTGTTGACTCCAACTCATCGTCTTGCCAGATAGATGAAATCCAGAGGAGTAAACGCTTGTACGTATCATAGTTTCTTTTGATACAGCAAAACTACGTGGACTCCTGATCCCATGGGGACAAAATATATTCCGCGGTTAATTATATGGGATGAAGCATGTACAGTTTCATTAGAATTGCTAAAATCATTTCTTACGTGGCTGCTAAAGAAAAATATCGCTGTGATAATGTGTGGTGATCACTGTCAACCAACTCCATTTGTCGGAGAATCTCCACATTATTGATTGAAAACCAACGTAGACTATTACGAAGAAATAAATACAGATTATCGTTCACTTGACAAAGAGTTAACCGAGTTAAAATTCACGATAAGGTTACAACCGGAGAATATACAATGTGAAATAACACGTAACATAATACCTGAAATTGACGAATTTTGGGACATGGGGAAACCAACAGATCTAGTTGTCGCCAGCAGATAAAAAAAGAGATTTTCTTCAGAAGAAATTATTTAACACACACAAAGAAAACTTTCCGATGGAGCCGGTTCCGTTATGTTATAGGCCCAAAGATACACGACGACAAAACATCGAAGTTGACATCCCCGGAAAATCTTAACAAGAACTAGTGTTAAATGATATTGTACTGGTTGATATTGCGGTTGTCGAGGATGCATTGCGCGTTGATAAATCTCCGTGGGTGCTAGGCTACGCGATGACGATACACTCGTCAAAAGGATTAACAATCACCGATACTATTGTTTAGATCGTCGATGATTTCATCAAATGGTCAAATTTAATTTATCTTGCGGTATCGCGAGTACGAAGAATAAATCAACTTCGAAGAATGGTTATCAGTTGAGATTTCTCGGTGGTAATTGAGTATCATCTGGGATAACTTGTAATTGTTCACGGGTAAAACTCCGTTGCATTGCAGTTGGGTCTAGTCTATATATTGTTGGTCTATTTCTAAATGTTACCGTGTTAAATATGTTATGTGTTGTGACGCTCCATATAGGATCAGTTGATCTTCTTCAACCACCTTCAAGCTCACCGGGTTCATATAAGTATCTCACTGTGACGTTACTAGGCAGTAACTGCGATGGAAAATCATTTTTGGATTCATTTTTATATTTTTTGTTATCTCGGCAACAGGTTTCATATTTATTGTTCTGGTAATTTCATTGTTGAGTGCTGAAACTACTTCTGGTAATCGTTTAACCCATTCACGAGATTGCTTATCGTCAATAAACTCCTTCGCGTATTGATAATAAAACAATTTATCAGCGAGAGTTCTGTTAAATCGTTCAACAATTGCCTGATCACGATGGATCGCGGTGTGTCCTTGTCATATTGTGGTGTTATGTTGCTTCATCATTGATGATACTTTATCTTGAAATTCCTTACAGGGATCAACCTGGAGGAGATTTGGCCATCGCAGAGGACCTTGACGATAAATTCTTTTGAACGCAAAGGCAACTTCAGAAGATGTTTTCGTTGATAGCGGTTCAACCTCTTTGTATCTACTTGCAACATCAACTACCGTCAACGCGTATTTGTAAGTATGTTTTTTGACAATGTCATGTGGCAGAAATAATATATCAGCTGGATGAACCTCATTTGGGGTATTAACATCGAATGACGCGTATTGAATTTTTGTTGGACGCGGTAGATAAATTTGCCATATTGCTTGTTTGGCTAACCAATCAGCCGCAGTTACATTTGTAACTTTTGCCGCATTGGCGAGTTTATCAATTGCTAATTTATCTTTTCTGTATCCAGTTGGAGAATAATAAATTGATTCCATATCAAATACTGGAACCCATCATTAATTTTCCTTTCATCGCAGCTTTAATTATCCAAGATGCTAATTTTTCCTTGAAGGATTTATCTGGAATTGAATTCAAATTGTGAATCAATTTTATATCTGCAAGATGACGTTGTTCAAGATCATTACTTCGATACGAGATATCATGAACAAGACAGGCTTCATCGATAGCATTTATCGGATATTCACCTGGACGAGGTTGATCTTGGTCAAGTCTGATGTCTAACCGAGTTCCTGGACCACAGTAACTATATCTTAAAAGGTGTTTTTCTCCTGGATATTTTGCCCATGGTGTTCCTGGTAACTTTGCTAACTTGGAGGCGATATCAAAACTCCCTTTTTATACTTGTAAATCTAAAAAAAATTATACTACACTGTGCACACTTACCGGTGATCGCTTCTCTCTTATTCTTTGTTGTGACAGGTACTGGGCCAATAGCTGGTGTACATGTCCTACATTTCACACAATATAAAGCCATAATATTAGTTAGTTATATCTAATGGAAGTCACTGACTTTTCCGCGTTGAAGAAACGAGTACCTGTCAAACATCATCCGATGTTACCAAACTCTATTCGAATGATCATCATCAGTCCTTCAGGTAGTGGTAAAACACAACTTCTACTTAACCTGATTATGAAATGGATGAAATGAAATAAACTATATTTGGTGGCACAGAGTGTAGATGATCAGCATTGCTATCAAGTGTTAAAAGATTACAATGAGAGGTTTACAGAGATAACCGGGCAGGATGAAATTGAGTTTATTACAAATATCGATGAAGCACCTAGCATCGATGATATCCATGGGAGCATTAATAATCTAGTTGTGAATGACGATGTGATGTTAGATAAAATGTGCTAAGATATTTTCCCAGGGGCAACATAAAACAATTGATGTGATATATGTCACTCAACGATACCCGCAAGTGCCTGAACTAATCAGAGATAACTGTAATATCCTCGCTGTGTTGGGGCCCCGAGTGGCCGAGTGGTCTAAAGTGCTTTCCGTTACAGACCACTGCCGTCTGACCTCTGTCTGCATGGGTTCGAGTCTAAGATTCGGCTAATGTAGTTATAACTTCTGTGAAGAAAGCTTGCCAGTAGCTTCTTGTGGGTCGGTGGTTCTTTCCAGGGGGGTTCTCGGGTTCTTCCTCCACCAATAATACTGGCCGCCATGTATAGCCTATCATGTGCTGAAAAATGGCGTTAAACCCTAAAACAAGAACAACAAAATCCTCGCGGTGTTTAACGGGGTTGACATTCATACACTTAGAAATATTTTTCAAACTTGGTGCTGCGGTGACATGGACTATAACAAATTAAAAAATTTCTTTAGCCATGCTCAGGCAATTCCGCATGGATTTCCTAATGATAAATTTTCTAACGAGTCGAAATCTAAACAATGAAACTAATTATTTGTTTACATAATGACCTAATTGGTGGTTAACCTTGAACACAAGATGACGACTGCTATAGTTCAAATCAAAAGTATAAGTAAAGTTCACGTTGTTTCACTAAAAATGGGATTATTAGAGGAATTAATATGCCGTTGTTAGATTAACTAGATTTCTCTGTATGAGATCATTTACACAAGGAGCATACTAAGTAGGTAACCAGACTATACAAATACCTGCGGAAGGTCCAGCGTAAGAGTAAGTGGGGTTTTGAGAAGATTGGTACTCATTTGGTCGAGAGATATTGTGGGGTTTTCAGATGTGTCAGAGAACCAGACTCAATAACTGCAACATTGTTTTGACTGGTTGCCTAATTTAGTATTCTGTAGTTCGCACTTTGGCTAGAAACCAATCCAATCTGGAACAAAATTATATGGACATAGACCACAAATAAGTTTACTATATGTTTTCTACATACATTTCTCAGTACTGGTAATGACCGTTCAACTGTATGACAATCAATACAAATCATATGTTAATCTAAAATACATCCAAAGATGACTTCACGGTGAAGTTCTTGTCAGGGGTTCACCGGCATTTTTTTTGAGCGGCTGTACTGTAAACAGAACAGCATGTACACAGAACACATATTTCATTTCCGGATCAACACCAAGGCCTTATTACTCCATGTGCACTGTCGCCAAATTACACACTGACAACCACTCTCTCAGCTCGTAATCTCAAGAATAAACAATTACCTTTAAATCCCTACCAAAAATGCATCAATATAACTCTTCTATCACCACCAAAATGAGAGAGGAAAAAATGTTCTAAAAATATACTAGAACTACATTCGCCCCGGGTACTTAACTGGAAGTATTAATTGTGATGTGATTCCTGACAGGCCCAACTTTTTGGGGCAAATTTTAATAAAACTTTTATATTTGAATGCCACACCTCTTTGAACTTTACACATGAAGTCTGTTTGAATTTCCTTGCATACAAGACATGTGACACTTGCTGGACAGTGTGTAGTGCTGGTGTTCCACAGGTTCATGTGCTGATCCAAGTGCTCTTGAGAAACCAAAAGTAAATTTGCTATATCTTCCTTAATTATAGAACTTTTTCAATGGTGTAAAAACCTGATTGTACTACAAGATAAGGCCTGTCTGAAAATATGTTTAAAGTTTATACATATTGATCAATTAAAATTTAAATCAAAATTTAAATAAACATTTAAATTTATAAACTAAATTTTATTGAAAAATTAAATTTTCATAAAAGTTTGAAAACAGATTTTGACAAATTTTAAACAAAAAAGTTGAACAATCAATGGTATTTAAAATAAATGGTAGTTTGGGTCTTTGTAACTGAGAACATTTTTCCCAGGGGTAGTGAAGTAGCATGACTCATAGTGATTTTGGCAACAAACTGCAATATGCATGTCAAGGTGCATATAGGTGTACACACTAAAGAAGCAGCAACAGGTGCTATGTTCCATATTTATTGTGTCAGGTATTTAGGCAGTTATTTGTATGACTAATAGTGCACTCAGATTTAAACATCTGATGGGACCACTTCCATGTTTTATAGGAAAATTGCATTACATTTCAGTGTCGATAACTACAAAAAGCGACAATGAGATAGGAAAATACAGTTTTTAGGCAAGCTTTACCTTACTGAACAATGGTGCAAATCTCTCTCATGAAGGTATAAGCCATGTCTTTGAGGTGCTATATATTAGTGTGGTGATATCATGATCACTTATGGCAGTACACTGCATATGTCCATATGAAACCTTGATACTACTGGAGAGCTTCCAAGTTGATCCACCTCTAATACTTTGTTCCAGATACCAGCCTAGACCTGAAAAGATATAGAATGTTTCACTTATATCTAGAAAACAGTAAGATGTATGTAAATGAAGTTAAATGTGTTAGAATATAGTGATTTCCAAATAACATTCAGGCTGCAAGCATAGGAAATAAATATTAAACTTGACAGAGTGACACTCAGAAATGTGAAGTAATAGTAATGTATTAAAGTAATAAATTCATCCTAAAAGTATATGAAGTTTCTATAAGCATATCTGGTTTTGTTTGTTTGATTAGAATTTTTAATGTAGCTTTAACAATTTTTTCAGTCATATCGCTACGATGTCTGCTGTGAGGCAGTTTATAGTGATGTCTAGCATTGAGGCATCATGCCGCAGACATGTAGCATGATGTCCCACCCAGTCACATTATCCTGACACCAGACCGACCAGTCCTAACACTAACCTCTTAATGCTGTTAGTACCATTTTTGTAAGTCTTTGGTATGACTCGACCGGGGATCAAACCCACGACCTCCCGCTTCCGCGGCGAACGCTCTAACCACTAGGCAACCGGAGCGGTTAGCAGTATTTGGTCATTTACAGGTTAAATAACTAATCAGGTAGACTATGCATCACAAACTTTAAGGAAATGCGGGGACGGTGAGGTTTGATCATTGGTGGAAACATTAGTACATGCCAGTATACAGGAAAGTCAAGCGACAATGTAGTAAAAAAGAATATATTACTATAAGCAATCTTATTCATGAGGGAAATAATAATTCTGGATATTGCAAGAGAATACAGCCAAATGTGGCCACACATATCAACTATAGGTACCAATACATCCTATATCATAAACTAAATGTGAAATTCTGATCCCCAAAAGTTGTAAACATGAATGGAAATTTGCATATGTGGGACATATACAATGTAATTGTTATGATCAAATGTGGAAACATAATTCAAATGATCTGTTTGAACATTTAAAGTGTATTTTTAAGGGTGTTTGATACCAATTATTAAGCTCAATGGTTCAACAGAATCAGATATCAGTAGATACTACAATACCGCACTCTGTCCAAGTACTGAATTGAAATATGTTACCATACATGGGCATATTAATGAAGAAAATAACATTTTGGGATGTTTTTAGTTCACACAGCCAGAAATGTGCCTTACAGATTGACTGTAGGTAATATGTCAGCCTATATGATGTACTGAATGTGAACATTGGATCCCAAACATTCTAAAATATGTGGATATTTGTTTATGTGGGATATGTAACCATGTTACGATCAGTTGTACACACTTAAACTCAAATTATCTGTTTGAAGATATATATATATATATATATATATATATATATATATATATATATATATATATATATATATATATATATATATATATATATATATATATATATATATATATATATATATATATATATATATATATATAATGCAATCTTTAGAGTGTCAGTTAACAAATATTATTAGTAATTAACAATGCATAAATTAAGATGGATCATTAGAATTCCCATCACATCGTACAGGCCACAATGCCACACTTCACTAATCAATATCTTAACCAAATTGAATAATAAACTGGAATGCATTTTGTGTTCAACTTACATCATTTTGCTGTTTTCTTACATCCAAGGGTAAATATACATGTGGAAAGTATCAGCAGAGGGGGCGAACCATACGATTACTTTTAAAGCAAATTAATTTGAGTCTCCTTTTGCCAAATAGAGCCTTAGATCAGACGGTTGGATTCTAAGCAAAATATTTAAAGCCTCCTTTTGCCAAATGGTGCCTTAACGATTTTGGGGCCCTATTTGTCAAATTAAGGGTTTCTACGAAAGAACCAGAGAGGTTGCAAAAACCTCTAAAAAAAATATCTTACAGCCTCGTCGTCGCAGCCCCCTCTGCTGCTATGGGTTAACAATTGTTTTTACGAGATTCAGTAAACGATTTTCGCCGAATATTTTATCAAGTCCGACACGATATCGCGTCCGAGGGTCTGATAAATTTAGCGTTACAAATCCATGTGGAATTGACTGAGCGCGACTAAAGAAATTTCTAAATCGATTGTGTTCCATATCACCGCTGCACCAAGTTTGCCAAATATTTCGTAGCGTATGAGTATCAACTGCGTTAAACACACACAATAAATTGCAGTTATCTCTGATCACTTTTGGTATTTGAGTGTACCGTTCAGTGACATATATCACGTCGGTGTTTTTATGCCTGACTCTGGAAAATATCCTAGCGGGATTCTTTTGATTGTCTAACAAGATATCGTCGTATACAGCTAAATTGTTAATATCTCCATCGATATCATCAATGCTCGGTGCTTCATCGATATCGGTTATAAACTCAATAATACCCTCGCCGGATTCTTCTACCGCGCTGTTGTTAAAATCTTTTAACACATTGTAACATCGTTGATCATCTACACTTGGAGCTACTAAATACAACTTGTCCCATTTCATCCATCTCGTTATTAGATTAAGTAGCAGTTGTGTCTTGCCACTTCCAGATGGTCCGATTATAATCATTCTAATTGAATTCGATAACATCGCATGGTGTTTAATAGGTTTTCGTCGTCGGGTAGCTGAAAAATCAATTACATTCATGTTATTATATATAAATTATGGATCTATATTGTGTGAAGAGTAAAGCGCGTACTGGCACAGATGACTTGACGACGATTACAACTAAAAATAACCGATCAGCACTTTCTGGTAAGTGTGTACAATGCAGTACAAAGAAATTTAGATTTATTTCCCTTGATAAATCAAAGGGATTAAAAAAAACGAGGAGGTGATATTGCAGCCAAGCTAACTAAACTACCAGGAACACCGTGGGCAAAGTATCCAGGAGAGAAACACCTTCCAGGATATAATTATCGTGGACCCGGAACCAGACTCTATATCCGACTTGATGATCAAAACCAACCCCGACCGGGTGAATATCCAATAAACGCCATTGATAAGGCGTGTCACGCTCATGATGTCGCTTATAAAAGCAGCAATCTGCAACACAGACATCTCGCAGATGTAAAATTGATTCACGGGTTAAATTCTATCACTGATAAATCCTTCAAAGAAAAATTGGCTTCATGGTTAGTAAAATCAGCGATGAAAGGTAAATTGATGTTAGGTGCAGGTAATTAATATCAACATGGAATCTATTTATTATTCTCCAAAAGGATACTGGAAGGGTAAAGCAGCAATCGGTAAACTCGCTAGCGCCGCGAAGGTGAAATATACCACTGCGGCTAATTGGTTATCCAAACAAGCGGTATGGCAAATTTATCTACCGCCGCCTAAACGAGTTAACTTCTCACATTTTGATGTGACCGTTGCAAACGAGGTATATCAAGCTGATATATTATTTCTGCCGCATGATGGTGGTTACAAATACGCGTTAACCGTAGTTGATGTTGCGAGTCGATCCAAACAAGCAGAACCGTTGAAAACAAAATCATCAACTGAAGTGGCTTCTGCGTTTGAAAGGATTTATCAAAGGGGTCCTCTGCGTTGGCCAAATCTATTACAAGTTGATCCTGGCAAGGAATTTCAGGGTGCAGTGTTATCAACAATGAAGCATCATAATGTTACCATCAGACGAGGACATACTGCACTACATCGCGATCAGGCAATTGTTGAACGATTTAATCGTACACTTGCTGAGCGGTTATTTGGATATCAATACGCAAAGGAATTCATCCAGGATAAACGATCTCGTGAATGGGTTAAGAGATTACCAGCTGTAATTACCGCGCTGAATAATGAGGTTACTCGAACAAGCAACATGAAACCTAACAACGCGATTAAAAAGAAGTATATAGCCGTACAACCGCAAAAAGATTTTTCAAAACAACCAATACTCGGTAATGTCACTGTTAGGTACTTATACGAACCAGGAGAGCTCGAAGGCGGCACAAAATGGGCTACTGATCCTATTTGGAGTGTCACCGTGCATAAAATATCCGACATAACACGATCTACGGGTAGACCAGCAATCTATAGACTGGATTCAACCGCTCCTCAGCGTGGATTTACTAGACAACAACTACAAGTGATACCCGAGGATACTCAATTACCACCGCGTGGTCTTAACTAGCACCTCTGCATCTGTTGCACTCAAGACAAGTCAGCATCACATTATCTCTGGTATGGCCAACTCTGCTATCTTTTCTGTCTACGGTAAATTGTCGAGAATCCTTATCCGACCAACACCAGCTCATTATTCAATTGCAACTCGCGCAGTGATTATTCTGTTCTTGCTTCAGCGTAATTATTAATTCAGCATTAATATCAAATTCTCTATTATTTTTTTTATCCTGCTGTTTATAACCAGAAAGTTTTTTTCTGATTATGTCCTTGACGTTGTCAGCGCTGACAATATCACTTATTGTAGTGTCGTTATCATCTCCTGACTCTGTCAGGACAACTCTTCGAAGTTGATTTATTCTTCGTACTCTGGATACTGCGAGATATACTAAATAAGACCACTCGATGCGATCATCCACCATCCAAACAATTGTGTCTGTGATAGCTAATCCCTGTGAAGAATGTATCGTCGCTGCGTAACCTAGCGTCCATGGGGATTTATCAGCACGCAATGCATCTTCGACGACGTTGATATCAACCAGCACAATATCATTTAACACTAAATTCTGCTTTTCACGCTGTCCAGGAATATCAACTTCAATATTCTGTTTTCGTGTATCCCAAGGTCTATAACACAACGGTACTGGAAGTGTTGCAAATTTATCTTTATGCGTTTCAAATAACTTCATCTGAAGTGTGTCTCTGACTATTTTTCTACTTGCGATTATCAAATCGTTTGGTCTCCATGTTTCCAAAAATCATTCATGGGAGTTTCCGAAATTATTTCACGCGCTATCTCTCATTGAATTCTATCCGGTTGTAATCTAATTAGTTTCTTGAACTCGCATAATTGTTCATCAAGTGTTCTATGATCGGTGTTAATTTCTTCATAATAGTCTACAAAATTTTTCAACCAATTATGTGGCGATAAGCAGACAAATGGTGGTGGCTGGCCGTGATCGCCGCACATGACGACCTTCGTGTTCGCGTGCAATAACCACTCGAGAAACTTTTGTAATACATCTAACGACACCGTGCATATCTCATCCCAAATAATGACTTCAGGGATGAATTTCTCGCCCATTCGATCAGGAGTCCATTCATCGCCTTTCCATCGAAAGAAACTATGATAAGTGCAAGCATTAACCCCTCGTTGTTTCATCTCTCTGGCAAGTCTGTGGGTCGGTGTTAACACAATCATATTTGATTTGCCACGAAATAACTCAATCGCGCGAGTCGTCTTTCCTGACCCACCACAGCCGTTTAAATATTATAAACTGTTTTATATCTACATATTGGGTCAGATATCTGCGGTGCGCTAGATAGTTCTGAACACTGATTCCTTTTCAAATATTTATCTTCAATCGTAACATCTGCTGATTCGGAATAATCACACGGTATTTCCCGCTTAATTCTCCATGATCCCCAACTCTCGTTACAATTAGTGAATTCAGCTACAGCGTTGCTGTGTTTCATGTCTATGTAAAATGAATCAGTGGCGACTCTAACTGCGGTGTCAGGAAATCTATTTATCATCGAAAATAAATTGATAGAAGCATAAGCCAGCATAGATGCCCTCAAATGTGTATACTGAAGACTGTGTCCATCGTTGTAAGTAACAATTGTACCCAATTTGGTTCCATCGGACAAGAAAGCGTCTTTACGATTGACATATATGCCCTTAGATGTTATATCCGCGATTATAAAATCGTATTCAACGCTATCTATAATCAACCGTGACGAATATCGTTTATTGTCGTATTTGCCACCTTGAGTGAATTTACCGATTATTCTCTTACCAAGATATTTTGCGTCCTTGTTTCTGATTTCATATAACAGTTTGTACCATTTCACGATATTTTCTTCGTCGAGATCAGGGATTTGTTTTCGTTGTTCGCTGATTATACTATCTAGATCAGGTTGTGGTGGTAACCAGACTTCAGTCTGAGCTTGATATGATATAATTGCTTCACTGACAATCAGCGATATCAGCATGCTACAATCAATCATATACCGTAATAGCACTATTGGCATCCAATGTTTCGCAGACATGTGTCTACCAATCCAAATATAACAGCACGGATGAAGTCCTGTAGCCAATTCAAATGATACCACACGAGCGAATCCGGTTAAATCAAAATCAGGTAGTGGTCCATTAATTGCAACGCGGGCCATCTCATGGGTGGGATGTCCAAATCACTTGAAGTATTCAGCGCATTCTCCGTTCCCGAGAAAACTCCCTTAGTAACACGCGACTATATCAACCGAAATAATAGTTTCAGGGTCATATTTTGTATTCCACAATCTGCCGTGGTTATATTCAATGCAGCTTGATTTGATATCTGTGAGAAACTCACCTCGCGTTGGTTTCCACGAGTTTCTCTTTCTTGCAAAATGAGCTGCAACGGACGGAATTGTAAAGCAATTTGTTAATAATTGTTCATCGTCGAAATTCCTCGAAAAACTACCAGCTAGTTTTTTCATCTTGTCATGGAGGGCTTCAGTGCGGTATAATTCTCCATTAGGTCTTACAAATTGATCGAATCCACCCTCGGGGTTTTCAGCACTGTGAAGTAACCACACTGACACCGGATCGTTTTTACTCAACTGGAAAATAGCATCGAATAGTTTCTCTTCAGAGAATTCTTCTCCCGAGAATTCCACGGGTATATATTGTATGGTTCTATCCCGCGGAAATATTGTTACTGCAGATGTCCATGCGTGTTCGTTATGATCAATAATTTTGATTGGAGCTCCTTGTGATTTATATTTCGGCTCGTATAATATCTCGCCTGCTATCGTCGCTACTGATATTGGGAATTTTAGTATTCGTTCTAACGCTGCCACGTTTTGAACTGTTGCCCCGTGATCCTTTACTGTTAGTCCCCACTCGGTTATTTTTTTACGTCTTAGATCAGTCAGTTTGTTCACCCGGGATGCATTTGTGAAGTGTTCTAATATTCGTTCTGCTACACAATTCATTTTTGACGAAGTCGATGACGAAGTCATCAATGACAGTTTCATCGGTTCTAGTTTTTTAATACTCGGTTTATCATTTAACGGATATATCCCATAAACAACTGCTGTCACAGGATAAGATCTCTCGTAGTATGGTTTCTCAATTCCAGTCAGAGTTCCTGGTTTGGAATCTTGACTCACAGTGACAGTTTTTTTTATTCTTCAAGATGGGTTCAAATTTATCCCTGATAATCCAATCTCCCGTGTCTGAGCGGATAATGAATTTCACTCTAAAAAAATACCTTTTCTGCGTAAGATGTGAGATTATCACTGCTGCTTTTTCGTCGTTCATGGTAGCATCAACTTCACCATTGATTCGAAATGTCGACCAGCAGTGATATGCTCCGTCACGCTTGAATTCATTAAAACAATCGCTGATTTTACCCAACATGGTTCTATCACGAATTTTACCCTTTGGTGTATCAAAGACTCTATTGAGATTGAATTTAGCATTTTTCCTAGGCGTAATTCTCGATAATCTCTCGAACTCCTTCATGCTATAATTAAAACAAGTATTTAAATAGAGAATTTATTGTATTATGAATCATTGCAAATGGCTTATGATTAGATCAGTAAACCCGTGTAACAAATCATGCAGAAAGGATGGAAAACTTGGTCCGCTACCCTGCATACGATGTGGGGAAGGTGTGCGTGGTAAATCACAGTTGTGTCTGAGTTGTGGTGGTAAGAGATACAGAGAGCTAAAGCGTTATTATGATAAACGAATTAAGGATTCCACTAAGAATTCCATCAATGACTCTACCACTGACAGCGTCAATGACAAAATCATAAGAACTCCTCAAGACTACATCGGAAGATTTCCAAATGTAATAATTCAACCAAACAATGAATTAGACAAATATTATTAGTATACAAATGAATCAAGAATTCAGACCGCATCAATTGATAACAAACCATGAAGCATCTAGTGATGGTATTGTCAGACATCGTAAACTGAAGAAACCAGTTGGGTGGCATAATGGTATGGGGTATTTGATATTTAAAGCCGGAGGGAAAATACATCTTAATCATAGAATAATATACGAATGTTTCCATGGATTGATCAATGATGGTTTTGTTATCGATCACATTGATTCCAATCCTAAGAACAATCCTTTATCAAATCTACAAGCTGTTACACAAAGTGAAAATTTGAAACGAGGAAACACTGTATAATACTCGAAAAAAGCGAGACTCGTAAAATCAGTTAATACGGAAACTAACGATGAAATGGTATTCCAATCTATGTATGAGGCTGGTGGATATTTCGATATTTGTAGAGCCTCAGTACGAAAAGTAGCAGAGGGAATCTATCGAACTGCGATTTCAAAAAAGACCGGACAAAAAATTCAATTCGTTTACGTCTGAGGCGTCCATCTCTGTAAATATATTTTTTATTTAGAAGTATATAATTGTCATATAAAATGAATTCTCAAAATATCAATGAGGTTATAACCGAAATTTTAAATTTTAAATATCAGGGAGTTTGCACATCTGATAGTTTAAACTGCGATCAAATTATGTCCGACTTCCAGGATATTGAATACGGCGCTAACAATAACAAGTATGTACAACCAAAAAATTATGAGCTGATAAAACGAATTCAGAATTCTATCCGTGATTCACTGTTATGCTGTGACGAGGTCAGTAAGTTTGTCCCGTTATTTACTATCGTGGAAAAAATAAAAAAACAATTAGGGAAGGAATATGAAATAAAAAGTACGATTAATTCAAAAATCAGAAATATAAGATTGTTCATTGAACAAAACGAAAAAAACCTTCGGATGATCTGTTTTAGTCAACAATAGCGGTGAAATAATATACTGGCATTTATAAATGAGTGTTTTACTAGTTGTGAATATTTTTTTATTATTGAAATTTTCATAGTAAATACTTTTTTAGTCGTTTTTGACCGATTTTGGCCATTTTTTGACTGATTTTTGCCATTTTTCGAGATTCAAATTGGAAAATTGTTTACGATTTCAATAATGGTTAATGAGTCATTAACGACTAGATTGGCTCGCGACTGGTCGCGATCAAAAAATTTATACTAATCCGCGACTCTGTCAGGAATAAACTGCAAGCTAGACAGAGTTTACAAACTGACTTTTCTGTGGGATCTAAAGAGACGTTTAAACCAATAACCACAGCAACGAAGGGGTAGAGCGTGCTATATCGGGAGATGTTCCCAAGACGGGGGAAAAAGAAAAGAAAAACCTCTTATTGGTGAACTTGAATAAATAGCAGCGGAAACTGAAAAAATAGCAAGGAGATTTAAACAAACAAAAAAATCTTTAAAAACACTTCCTGGTGATATAATAACTACTTCAAGACGACAAGAACAACAAGAACGAGAATTTGAAGAAGAAGAACTTGCTAGTAGATCACCACTTATCACACCACCTGAACCAGAAGAAGAACAACAAGGCGCTGTTGCAAGAGATGAATATCTACCTGAAAAGATATTTACGGCTGATGCGTTAGTTAGTATTAGAGGAATCAAATCAGACTAGGAATTAGTCAAATTTACTAAAGATAGTTTTAACAAAAATATAAGAGATAATTTTTTAAAAGACGACCAGTCTAGAAAATTTATAAAAGACAGAGACGCATGGGCGAAAAAAAATATTTTTAGCAAACCGCAGTAAAACTAAAATAACAAAAAAAAAACAAAACCTGATTTTGATAATTTTATGGCTATGATAAATAATGTCGTACAATCACCACCAGGGTATACAGAAGACCCAATCCCAGGTGAAATACGAATAATGGCAGAAGCTGATTCTGAAAAAGGTGCAACTGGTACAACTAAAGTAAAAGTCGGGAAGGGATTTTCTCAGAGCGGATCAGGTAGTGGTCTAATTCAATGTCCTGGTAATATTCTCGGTGATATAGCACGATTAGAGGTTCTCATCGGAGGGAAACGAGCTGGAAATAACTCACCGGAAGTAATTAATGAAGCAGCTGATATCTGCATGCGGTTATTTCAAGGAGGTATCATGGATATTAAAAGATATCGAGATTTCATTGACGAGTTAGTGGAAAATCCTACGGATGGTTACCACAGCGACTAACCTGATGACTAAGTCGAAAATCTTTTGGATTTTTCATTAAATAAATATCATTTAAATAAGATGATCATACACTACAACCATGACAAACCAACCAGCATCTATGTAGTAAACTCGCGGTTTCCAGTTTATAGAACATACTATAGTGATGGTCTCGGCGATACAATTGCAGGGTTATTTGCAAGAATGGCTCCAAAAGTGGCGCCGCTAGCAAAACAATTATCGATGAAAGCCATTGATATTATTCGTGATAAGGGTATTAGCGCTGTTGAAGATGCTGCCGGAAAAGCATTTTTGGCCGCTCGGGATAAACTAACAGCACTAGTTCGACGGCGAAGGAAACCGGGACCACTGCCATCTACAACGGAAATGTTCGCGAGTGTTAGTAAAATAATAAATAACGCAGTAGATCAAAAACTAGCGTCGCTGATGACTCCGTCATACACCAACGACCAAAGCAACATCGCAAATATGATAGCGGGAAGTGGCTTAAAAAAAAAACACGACGATGAAAATACTACCGATTTTACGATTTAGATCAATACATATATAATAAAATGTTCAAACGGTCACCTGATCCAGCATTTGGTATGGACGTCCCAGTTCGCTAGGACGATTCTGTACGCGATTATCAATATTACGCCTATCATGCAATAGAATCAAATAGTCGATCAAGAAGTGAACTTCAAGTTCATGATACCAGTAAATACTTTTTGCCTTGTGAAGCGTTTATTGAAGTAGAAGGAGAACTTGTAACAGCTGCTGATACTTCTGCTGTACCAGCACCGTATCCACCTGATACTCAAGTCGTGTTTGTCAATAATTGGATCATGGCGCTATTCGAGAGTGCAAGATATCTCATCGATGGAAAAGAAATTGAGTCGATAGAACGTGATGTTGATGTGGCCAGAACAATAATAGGGCTAGCAAGATATTCCGATGATTATACAAGATCGGCGGGTCCTTCTATGATGTTTGTAAAGGATGGTAAAAATGTTGCTGGAGGAAATCAATTTGTTGTAAGGCAACCAAGAAATCAGGCTAATACTGCCAATGTTGATGCTGAGAATATGATTATAAATATTAATAATAATTTCAATCTAGGAGCTGCAACACGTATGTAAATGTTGCAAGGAACGCGGAGATCATTTTCATGCGCGATTCCACTACATCATATATTTGGATTCTGCAGAAATGTTTGAAAAGTTATCTATGGAGCAAAACACACAGTAGTACTCGTGCGAAAGGGTGATGACAATGATGCAATTTGGAGGATTCCAGCAGATGATACACATCCAAATGCTGATTCCGGTAAAGTCAATTTAACAAAACTATCATTGTGTATGCCTGTACTGACTCCATCAATCACCGCAGAAGAACGATTACTATCATCTATGGATCAAGGAGGAAAATCATTACTAAGTTGGCAAACGGTAAGTACAGATGTTAAACAATCAAATATTAATGGGTTATTTACGTGGAACCTGGCATCAAAACAAGGCGTTGCTGCGCCACGTCATATTTTTATTGCGTTACAGGATAACACACGAGTTGGTAATCAACCCTTCAGCCATATGATATTTGATCAATTAGGTGTTAGAGACGTCTCACTGAGAATAACCGGCTAGCAGGAACCATCCGAGGATATACAACTTAATTACGGTCAAAACCATATTGCCCTCGTGTATCATAGATTGTTGCCATTTATGGTACGCAATCAAAATGTCGATACTAGTCTGCAAATATCACAACATGACTTTAGGAATTTATATCTAATCTATTATGTTTCGTTGGAACATCTTGATTTAACAAGATAATCTTTGTTGATATACATTTTAGAGCTAATGTGCTTCGTGGTGCTATTGCCAATTATAGAGCGGTTGCTGTTATTCTCAGCGATAAATCAATGCTACTCGAAGGTGTTGGCGGAAGAATGAGAGTTATAGATGCACCAGTGGAAAATATGTAACAATTAGATCAATCTGTTATTGTATAATGTCATATAGTCATATTAGTGTTACGTTAACCCCCGGTCAACTCAATAAATTGCAATCGGAATCAGCTAAAAAATGCGGAACCACAATAACACTGAAACCCAATCAGATGACTGGCGGGGTGAATAAATTATCGTTGACGACTCGTCAAGTAAAACACTTCAATGACGCGCTAAAAAATAAAAAAGGCGTTCAGGTTACTCTCTCTCTCTCTCTCTCTCTCTCTCTCTCTCTCTCTCTCTCTCTCTCTCTCTCTCTCTCTCTCTCTCTCTCTCTCTCTCTGCGGCTGCGATGAAAAATATGATTAAAACCGGCGGTATATTCCCGGTGTTAGCTGCGATTCCGGCTTTGATTGCAGCAGCAGCCCCAGCGGTGGCTAAAGCGGCGGCGTTAGGAGCCGTTGGTACCGCGGCAGGAATGGCACTAAAGAAAGCAACTGGGAAAGGGTATAAAAAAGGGAAAGGGTCTAAGACTACCAGGAACTCCGTATTCATGGTACTGCGGAAAGGGTCTAAGACTAGGACCGGTTTACTAGTTGAGGAACCTATGGTTGTAGAGTCTTTGACTATGGAACCTATGGATGTACAGTCTTTGACTCCTATGTCCAATTTTGATTTACTCGATGCTGCAAAATTGGCCATAAAAACATCAGAGGTGTTTTTATGAAAGATCAGTTACCGGCACAACCAAACAGCGTTGAAACCGGTATTATTAATCTCGATAATAGCACCGGACCCGGAACCCACTGGGTGGCATACGCAATTGATCCACGTGCAATTGTTTATTTTGACTCATATGGATTAGCACCGCCGAAGGAATTTAACCGCTATATAAATTGCTTAAAAACTCCTCATTGGTATTCCACGTTACCAACACAACAAATGAATGACCCACCAATATGTGGCAGCGAAGTATTAAATGTACTCAACGCTATTTCAACATCTGGAAAACCACCACATGTTGTCGTAAATGAATACACTAGTAATCGCTGGTGGCATCGATGATTTTGCAACGAACAGATTTTAGAGAGAGATTATATAGAATAACATGATTGATATTTGGGGACGACCTCTATTACCGTCAAAGAAACCTGATTGCGTTGCAACCGGTGATATACAAAAAATAATCGAAGATGAAATAGCGGAGACGTTGAACTTAGCAAGTGTTGATCCCAATGAAATAGTTGTATTTCAAGATCGTCAGGGTAAATTGAAATCTAGTAATGTTTCCCTGGATGATAACAAAGTGGCGTAACCGAAGGCACTATCACGTTGTTTTCCGATCAGGGTAAACTCAAACCGGGTATACCCGTATCAAATATCTTGGAACAAATTAACAATATTGACAAACCGTTATAGATTTCCTTGGAAATCCACCGGTGACCACACCTAAGCTCACAACGATAAAAGATTCTATGTTGGAACTAGCAACACTTCAAAGCAAATATGCAGATCACGTTGAAAAGTTTACATCATTTCGTAAAAATATCATCGAGAAATTCTTTGCAACCATACTGGATAAAATTGATATAAAACTTCCTGATATTAAAAAATCCATCGATGAGATAAGAAACACCATCGAGGCAATCAATGATGATGCAACGAGGATGATAACAATCGTTGAAAAAACAAAAATCCCTCATACGAAAACCAACAACGTAGTATACCTGATCCAACACGGATCATTTGCGTGGACACCCACAAACAACAAATTAGGTATCACTGCAAACGTCAAAGATATTTATCGATTAACACTAGTGACACCGACTAAATTTAATATATCATCGTCGAGTTCATCTGGGGTCAACAATATGATATCAACGATCATCGACAAGGATACAACTGAACAGTTCACTATAGCATCCACTGAGAAAAATTTGGTTAGGGTTTCGGTATCATGGTATGTGGAATTCGTAGCGGATTTAAGTAGACAATTAAACCGCTAACGGTTTCAATTGAAATCGTAAACTGATTTGGAAATAAAATGTCGCCATCAACGGTACCTTCGGTATCTCAATATCGCTATGATCAAGTCAGAGAGTTTTCAATGAAACTCAAAACCCTCGCCGAGGAGTATCAAACAAAAATAAAAAAATACCGACGAAGAATCACCGCAATTGATGTTACCGTGTACTTGGTGAGTGGTGTAATCGCCGGAGCTGGTATTATACTATCTTCGGTGACAATGATTGCCCCGATAGCTGTTCCAATTTGTATATCAGCGGCAACAACAACCGCGGGAATAATTTTGATAATAACAAAAAAAATATCATCATGCAGCCAACGCAAACTGCAAGACTACATAATTAAATTTCATGTTGTATCAACCGTGTACTCGCAATTGTCCTCGATGTTATCATCGTCACTCGATGATACATTTATATCCGATGGTCAGTTCTCAGCGATGGTAAGTATTTATGATTCCGCGATATCAAAATTAGAAATACAACATGAATATAATAACTATGACAACACCGCAGGAACTACTTCAACGAATAGTAAAAAATACCGAACCAATTCAACAAATAACGGAAAATACCACACCGATGAAGACCAGCATGATATCAATAACCTCATCCAATCCTGAATTCAGTGTGAATTTTCCTACTCCAATTCCGGTGAAAGAAATAGCGTTAGCAAAACTACGAATGTATAACAGTTGGCCTAATATTAGATCGGTAGCATTTGGCGGTCAACAACCGAATAATTCCTTGATATTTGCATATAAGAATCGCGCAGACGGGACTCCAGACTGGAATATTGTTTCGATACCATCTGGGTCGTACCAAATCGAACAAATCAATGCTGAATCTCAGCGTAGAATAAAATCAATTTCTGGAACAGAAGAATCAAAAATCGCTATAACAGTTCATGAGCCGACGTTATCATCCGCGATAGAGATAAACTCACCCGAGAACTCCGTAGATATCTATCAGAGTTCTATAAGAACTATACTGGGATGGCCTGAAATACCACCTGAGGGGTATCAAATACCCGAACCCGAAAAGTCTTATTATGTCACAGACGAAAAATCATATCATGAAATCAACCCATCATATCGAGATGAGTTATCTGATATAAAAGATACAAAATCAACTGATAGATTTACATTTATCGATAACAATACCATGCAATGGTATTTTGATTTTAAGAAAACTCATGATTCAACCGTTACAATTACATTTACGTTAACTAACATCATTGATTATTTTAAGGAGATTAATCAATTACATAGAACACAACTAGAACGACCACGACGGAGCTTTCAAGAGCATCTCTCTGGTATAACAGAGTCACGTGATATGATCATAAAATATGTTAGGATATTAAATCAGCTTGTATCTGATATGGAATATATCAACAAATGATTAATTCAAGTAATAATTAATGATAAGAACGGAGATAAACAAAAATTCCTCACCAGCTACAATATAACAGATGTCGATTTACCCGATTTCAAGTTTCCTGGGTATAACGCAAGTGAACTTAAAAAATCTATTAATGATCCTATCTGGGAAAACTTTCCTCTGATACTCGACGCATGGAAAAAATACCACAAAAAACAACTATCCTCAAATATAATAATGACCCAGACGGAGGGGACAGGCATATCGCTCCATTCAACGTGAATATAACTTCGGTGATGGCATTGAATTTAGTATGTAATGTTATCGAGGGAAGCTATCAAATAAATCTCGAGCGATCAAATCAAGCTCAGCAGGGATATATTTTATACTCTTTTGCACCAATAGCTCCTCCAGGATTTCAAATTATTGAGGATCCAACTAATCCAGTCTATATGCAATGTCATAATGATTCGCTAACGAGAATTAATTTCACTCACTGAC
This sequence comes from Unio pictorum, assembly GCA_030141615.1. Classification (NCBI taxonomy): domain Eukaryota; kingdom Metazoa; phylum Mollusca; class Bivalvia; order Unionida; family Unionidae; genus Unio; species Unio pictorum. Next base: position 6,350,741 of record JARLTB010000186.1, read on the forward strand.
CAGTCTAATAATCTAATTGATTTACAAGGTGAAGTTTTACAAATTAGTCTGTTTGTAAAATCCTAAGGACTTTCATCGTAGTGATTTTCATCGTAAAAACAATTGTTAACTCATAGCAGCAGAAGCGACAACGACCATGGCATCTTCAAGCATGCCTTATTTTTTACGATTTCGAGGAAGTCTTAGTTTGCTAAATCTACGCTTGTCTGATTTACTTTTCGAGGAAGCCTCAGTTTGCCGAATAGACGCTTGAACCTTCTACATTTTTGAGAAACCCTTAATTTGACAAATAGGGCCCTAAAATCGTTAAGGCTCCATTTGGCAAAAGGAGGCTTTAAATATTTTGCTTAGAATCCAACCGTCTGACCTAAGGCTCTATTTGGCAAAAGGAGACTTAAAATAATTTGCTTAAAAAGTAATCGTATGGTTCGCTCCCCTCTGCTGCTAAAGTATATTTTATCCCTTCAACCTGCATTTCCTTCTCAGAAAGTTTAAACTGATTTAGTAAAGAACTTGAGTAGGTTCTAGTACAAAGTTTTCATCACTGTCCTCTCACCAAACACCCTGTAACTATGTTTGTTAACAATTACTAAAGGCTATATAAACAGATATGTGTTACTCAGGAAGTCACCCCATCATAAACACATAAATTACCTGCAATACAAAATAGAATATGTCTTCACATATTTTAAATGTATGTCTAGTTTTGACATACAAAGATATTTTCTCTGATAAAATTTGACAAATATCCATTGTTACGGCTATTGGATTTAAATCATTTATTTTTTAATTGTTAAATCCAAATTTGTCATTTAGGGTTTAATGTTCATTAATTGGGAGATTTTTTATAGAAAATTCAGGCTGACCTAGATTCTAGTTGTAAACAGGCTGACCTTGGCTTGTTTACGTCATTATCTGACCATAGAATTGGTGGCTATCGTCCGGATTGAGATTTGAGATAAATTCGAATTTAAATTTGAATTTCTCCTAGTTTTTGAAAATTTTAAATCTTTAGTGAGACTGACAAGCTTGTATTAAAATGACATCTAAGGTAGAAATATTTCTTTCTAATCCTACCCAGGAGCAATTAGATCTTTTCAAAAAAGATGAGTTGGTTCAACTTGCCAAAAAAAACGATCTTTCTGAAGTGAAGGCTTCTTTAACGAAACAAGATATCAAAAAGATTTTGGTCCAGTATTTGGTAGAACAGGAACTTTTGGAACAAAGTGCTTTGATTCCAGTCAGTAAGTCTGCATCAGACTCTGACATAAAATTAAAGGAATTAGAATTAAAATTCCAGATGGAATTAGAGTTGAAGAAGCTGGAATTTCAGAGAGAGAATGAATTAGAGTTAAAAAAAAACTGGAATTTCAGGAAAAGGAGAAAGAGAGACAGGAAAGAGAGAAAGAAAAGCAAATTGAATCACAAAAAGAGCAGATGCGGATTGATAGAGAAAAAGAGGAGAAAGAAAGACAATTAGAATCTGAAAAAGAGGAGAGAGAGACAGAAAAGAGAGAAAGAAAGGAAAATTGAATTACAAAAAGAGCAGATGCGGATTGATAGAGAGAAAGAGGAGAGAGAGAGAGACAGGAAAGGGAGAAAGAAAGACCATTACAATATGAAAAAGAGAGAGAGGAGAGAGAAAGATGATTTGAATTACAAAATTAGCAGATGTGAATTGAGAATGAGAAGGAAGAAAGAGAATTTCAAATTAAAATGAAAGAGTTAGAGCTGGCAAGTGAAAAACTCCATCATACTTCAAATCAAAATTTTTATATAACAAGGAATATTAGATTATTGCCCCCTTTCAGAGAAGAAGAAGTAGACAAATACTTCCTTCGTTTTGAGAAAGTTGCAGAAAATTTAAAGTGGCCAAGAAAGAATTGGACTCAGTTACTACAATGTGTACTTACTGGTAAGGCTAGTGAGATTTACACTTCACTGTCTGTTCAGCAAAGCAGTGATTATGACGTGGTTAAAGAATGCATTTTAAGAGGTTATGAGTTAGTCCCTGAAGCTTATAGGCAAAAATTCAGAAATTACAGAAAAGAAGCTGGACAAACTCATGTCGAATTTGCTAGAGAAAAGGAGCAGATGTTTGATAGATGGTGTTTAGCCAAGAAAGTCAAACAAGATTATCAAAATCTCAAGCAAATTATATTAATTGAAGAGTTCAAAAACTGTGTCCATAATGATATTAAAACTTATCTTGATGAGCATCAGATTGAAACCTTGGAAAATGCTGCTCGAGCTGCTGACGAATATTCTTTGACACATAAAGTTCCTTTTGTTAACAAGACTTCTACTCAACAATTTAATGGCAGAAAAGTATTTCCGCCTAATTCAAGCCCTTCTAAAACTCAAACTAACACAACTTTCAAAAATCAGACTTCAGAGAAGTTTGATTCTAAATCCTTGTCTCTTCCGACGTGTACCTATTGCAAGAAAGAAGGACATGTTATTTTTGATTGCTACAAATTGAAAAATAGGCATCAGAATCAAAACAGACCTGTTCCAAATGCTCTTATTTCCAAGAGGTCAAGGTCACAGTCATGTATTGAAAGCAATACTTTTGTTGGGTCTAATAAGCCCCGGTCTGATTTTAATATGGAGAATTATGAACCATTCATATCGAAGGGTTCTATATCACTCTTGAGTGATTTGGCCAAACCCACCCCTATTAAAATTTTAAGGGACACAGGAGCTTCTCAGAGTCTTTTATTGTCAGGTACTTTGCCTTTTTCTGAGAAGTCTTCTTCTAATGAAAGTGTTCTTATTAAGGGAATAGAGTGCGGCGTTGTTAATGTTCCTCTCCATTGTGTAAATTTGTCATCAGACTTAGTATCAGGACCTGTGACAATCGGAACGGTCTCGGTTTTACCTGTTGAGGGAATAGATTTATTGCTAGGCAACGACTTAGCTGGGGACAAGGTTGTGGTTAATCCACTTGTAACTGACAAGCCTAATTTGGATCAGAAAGTTGATCCAATTGAAAAAGAAATCCCTGATATACTTCAAACTTGTACAGTTACTAGAGCTATGGCAAAGAAAGCTCTTGAGAATGAAGTTGAAAGGCAGTATTCCCTTGGCTGACATATTTATAGGTCAGGCTTTTGATGAGGTCACATTTACTTCTTGTTTAGATCAATCAGAAAGTATTGATCATAGTGATCCTCTTTTAACAACTCATTCTCTTTATTCTAATCAGGGTGATGATTTTGAGAATGATGTTACAGAAGGCAGCATTCCTTCAACTGACCCTTGTATAGGTCAGGTTTTTGATGAGGTCACTTTTACTCTTGGTTTAGATCAATCAGAAGGTATTGATCATAGTGATCCTCTTTTAACAACTCATTCTTTTAATCAGGGTGATAAACGAAAGTTACTTGTCGTTGAACAGGAAAAAGATCCTGAGATCTCCTGTTTGTTTCAATGTGTCATAAATGAGAATGAAGTCACTGTAGTTCCTGTCTGTTATGTCATTAAAAATGGAATTCTTATGAGAAAATGGAGACCTCCTGAGGTACCTGTTGGTGATGAGTGGTCAGTGAACTATCAAATAGTAGTTCCAGAACCTTACAGACAGGAAATACTTAATCTGGCCCATGAAACTCCTTTGGCTGGTCATTTAGGGATTAAGAAAATGTATCACAAGATCTTGACTCACTTATATTGGCCAAAAATCAAAAGTGATGCTGCCAAATACTGTAGATCTTGTCATACTTGTCAAATGGTAGGAAAAACCAATCAGAAGATACCTAAGGCTCATCTGCAACCTATTCCTGCCTTTGATAAATCATTTGGTAGAATTATGGTAGATTGTGTAGATCCCTTACCCAAGACCAAGTCAAGTAACCAATACTTGTTGACCATTATGTGTGCGTCAACAAGGTTTCCAGAGGCTATTCCGTTGAGGAATATAAAATTTAAAACTACAGTAAAAGCTTTGATAAAGTTTTTTACTCAGTATGGCCTTCCCAAATCTATTCAGTTTGATCAAGGTTCAAACTTCATGTCTGGAATTTTCCAGCAAGTTATGAATGAATGCCCAATTCAGCAATTCAAGTTAAAAATGAAACTATGGTTTGAAAGAACTACAAGGGACAGAACTTTTGAGTCTGATAATGGAGTTGTGTTACTCTTGTTCATTCTTCTTACTTTTCTTCAAATTAGATATTACGGCCCTTACAAAGTTAAGAAGAAAATGAATTAGTTAAATTATAGTATTAGTGCTCCTGGGATCTAAATTAATTATAGGAGTACCAGTATATTGAAATAGATAGCCATGTTAAATATGTAATTAATTTAGTGGTACCTGTCCCACATAGTGAAGGAATATCATCAGGATTCAACTGATATTGGAGCGACGAATTGTTGGAATTCAAAAATTATGAATAATCTAGACCAGAAACTTTTACATTTGCAAGTACAAGAAAGAAATGAACTGAAAGTTATTATTATTATATGAGCACTTATGTCCAGATATTCTTACAAGGACAAACAAAATTTTCATGACGTTGAAATTGAAACTTCCAAACAGCATCCATGCTGGACGAGTCCACTCAAACAGGAATTCTTGAAAAAGGTAATTCAATATTTGCTGGAGAATGATTTTATCAAGCCCAGTAAAAGTGATTGGAGTTCACCATGCATACTTGTTTCAAGACCAAATAAAACTTTCCGTAAGTGTACTGATTATAGGAAGGTGAACAGAGTGACAAAAACAGATTCATTCCCAGTACCAAGAATTGACAATTGTATTGATAAAATTGGGAATGCCAGGTATGTCACCAAATTTTGACCTTCTGAAAGGATTTTGGAAGATTCCACTACGGAAAGAGCAAAGGAAATGTCAATATTGTGACTCCAAATGGACTCGACCAATATAAAGAAAGTCCAATTCAACGTCTCATAAAAATGATCATCTCTGGTCTAGAAAATTGTGACATCATCTACAACGACACCTGGAGAGAACATCTAGCAACAATTAGAAATTTTTTTGACAGACTCACTAATGCATGTCTGACTGTTAATTTATTTAAAAGTGAGTTCTGCCCTGCTAGAGTGGTTTTCTTAGGACATTTCGTGGGACATGGACAAGTTAAAAGGTTGAGGCTATTTCTTGATAATATAATTGCAGACATTTTTCCTGTGTATAACAATTTATTATATTGTGTAATTTATACTAGTTCTTTTAACATCAGATGTAAATTGGTTTGTGATAAAAAGAAAGTTTTATCATATAAACCTTTCTTTTTATTTTATGGGGGAAGGTGTTACGGCTATTGGATTTAAATCATTTATTTTTTAATTGTTAAATTCAAATTTGTCATTTAGGGTTTAATATTCATTAATTGGGACATTTTTTTTATAGAAAATTCAGGCTGACCTAGATTCTAGTTGTAAAGGGCTGACCTTGGCTTGTTTACTTCATTATTGCGACCTTGCTTCAGATTGATAAACAGGTCTTTAAAACAATTGGTTAATTTCAAGGACAACTTTTTATTTTTAGTTAGGAAATATCTAGCGTACGTGATTTAGTGAAGGCAGATTCTTTGTGTGACCTTCCATGAACTTCTATCTATTTCTAGAAAATCACGCAGTCACTTGTTTACTTAGGAAAGCAAGTATAAGAACTGTTGTTTGGGATAGAACAAATCAGTAGAATTTTGGGCTTTAAAGATAGTAGTTGTGTATTTTCTGTTTGAGTTTAATTTTAATTATCTTGTTCTGGACTTTGTGTCAATTCATTGAAAAAAGAAGAATTATCTGGAAAAGGACATGTGTTTATGATTTTCATTTGGATGATAACAAAACAAAAACTGCATCACGTGACATTGTCAGCCATTTTGGATTACAATGTCAAGATTCGAACCTGGAACTATTAGAACATTTATTTATCAGGACTCTAGCAATTCCATTAGTGAATTATTATTGTGAATTCTATATTGGATTAATGTTGGATTTGATTCTCTAAAACCGTAAGTTTATTTATTTTATGAAAATAATTGTACTTAATAAATTAATTGTTCAATTTATACAAGCTTGTTAGTTTTCACTCTTTCTGTGTTGCTGCTTATTCGAGCCTAAGCACGTAACACCATCATTGTAGCTTGTATATCGTGTAGGAGTATAAACATGCTGCTACCATTTGATATCATTTTCAAAATTATTATATATGTGCATTTTATAGGGCAACAGATTTTAATTTTTTTAAAAATTTCATTAAAATTTTAAAAATAACATTAATTGTTAATTTCTAATGTCATTTTTATATTTTATTATATATATATATATATATATATATATATATATATATATATATATATATATATATATATATATATATATATATATATAACACCTTCAAATTTCGTGTGTTTATCGTTAATAATAACATTTTTATAGCAATTGAAAGTTTAATAATAACTGCCCTGACAGGACATAGACCACAAATAAATTTACTATATGTTTTCTACATATATTTCTCAGTACTGACCTTTCAACTGTGTGAGAATCAATACAAATCATTTGTTAATCTAAAATACATCCTGAGATGACTTCACGGTGAAGTTCTTGTCAGGGGTTCACCGGCATTTTTTTGAGCGGCTGTACTGTAAACAGAACTGCATGTACACAGAACACATATTTCATTTCCGGATCAACACCAAGGCCTTATTACTCCATGTGCACTGTCGCCAAATTACACACTGACAACCACTCTCTCAGCTCGTATTCTCAAGAATAAACAATTACCTTTAAATCTCTACCAAAAATGCATCAATATAACTCTTCTATCACCACCAAAATGAGAGAGGAAAAAAAATGTTCTAAAAATAGACTAGAACTACATTCGCCCCATGTACTTTACTGGAAGTATTAATTGTGATGTGATTCCATATATTTGAGCTGAAGCAGTTATAGATTTACGCGGGAATTCGTTGTTTATTGACATTTAGACATTCTAAAGTTTGATACAACACATCGTACGTATTTCATTATGCACAAGTTCGGCTAATAACCAAAGTGTTGCTGAGAATTTTTGTACTAAATATAAATCTGACGTTTAGGTCATGCGATCAAACAATACGAATAGGCATGATAAGACTCATTACGAGTCGTAAGAAGTATTTTGGGGAGTTTCGGTTTGCACATAGTTCCTACCGCACGAAGATCTAGAATTTCACTAAAAGTTTGAGTTAATTTGATTTGAATACTTTATTGTTACTGTTTGCAGTGCCAATACCAAAGGTCAGTATGAAGCAGTAGATTGAAGATGTGTTTTCATTTCAGCTGATTGGGATCCAAACATATTTAACGTTATCATGTTAATATAGTTTTATATGGCTAGTTTTATGTTACAATAATAGTGGAAAAGAGGATTGTTTTAATACTTATGTTTACGTTTTGTAAGCTGGACCATTTAAATGCAGTAAGGATCTGCGCTTAAAATAATCTGGAAATTTTAAACTTGTGGTCATGATCTACAAATCTAACAAGAATGCATTCTTGGGATATAACTGATGAATCAATACAAGCATCTGTAAGGATGGATATAAATTTAGCACAAGATAATTTATTCTTTACATTTTTCAGTTTGACATCTACATATAATGTTGATGAAAACTTTGCTGCAGTTCTGTTGATCTGATAGATTCCAAGAAATTCATAGTCTAAAAATAGTTTCTGATTTGATCAGGCGTATGTCGTGTTCAGTATCTTCTTGTAGCACTTGGTTTAGCTTACATCCATTTTATTTGCACCTTTTTGTTTAACTGTCTTTCACTGTGATAACCTGTCTTGTAAGCAATCCACTGTTTTTGTCTGCAGTTGAGGGGTATCTGGTGTGTGTGTGTATATATAAAGATATCACCTATAGCCAAAGATGCCTGCAGACAAGTGACCTTGCAAATGTTACTTGTCCATAAGAACAAATTTCTGGCACAGACAATGGATTCTGCACCTCGACCTAGATAACTGAAAAGTGTCACTGAAAATTCAGTGACCACTAATTAGTCAAAGGATGTGTGCAACTGCAATTTCTGGAGTTATATAACTCGTCTCATTTGTTTTTCTAAGGAGCCATGTATTAAGACATTCTTTTCCTGGTTTTGACCCATTGAATTATCAAGCCTGCATCAGGTAAATGTAGTTCTTAAGTAAACCTGTAAGCAAAATCACAAAGACATGTACTGTATTGAATATTATGGTGACAGGAAGAAGTAACTCCCATTGAAGACTGCTTCAAAATTTGTTTGTTGTGCCATGATTTATATCAATACAACATTGAACTTGATATTATTTGCAAAGATCTGTTTCAACCTTCATCTTACATAGTCTTACTTATGCTTCCTGTCTTTATCTGTGTGTATGCCTTTCTCTTTCTCTCTCTATGTGTGTGTGTGTGTGTGTGTATATATATATATATATATATATATATATATATATAATGGCCATAACTAACTGGTTTTCTTTTTTATTCTTTACTTTTATCAGTATGTATTGTAATTGTTCATTACAATACATACATGGTGCATGCTTAATGATGTACCCATAGTCCATGGTCATTTTGTATTTCAGATGTCTTCAACATCCCAGAAACACAGAAATTTTGTTGCAGAGCCAATGGGCGACAAACCAGTTACAGAATTGGCTGGAATTGGTGAAAAATATGGTGCACAATTAATAGAAAAAGGTTTTGATAAGGTATGCATTCACCTTTGTATGTTTCTCTTCTGAATAAATATCCCATGAATGTAAGGAAATAAACTCCACATTTCATATCCATTCCATCCCATATAGACAAAGAGAAGATTCTTATTTCCTGTCTTTGCCACTACTAGGTTTCCTAATTTAAGCTTTTGATCAATGCAATTAGTAGTACAGTAAATCCTGTCATGAGAGACCAGAATCTCCACGCACAGATTTACTCATTATATAGTGTTATGACCTGTTACGAGACATCACCTGTTTTGAGCGTCCAGAATCTCCATGCACTGATTTATTCATTATATAGTGTTATGACCTGTTACGAGAGACCACCTGTTTTGAGAGACCATTATTTGTGGCAGAAGGGGTGGTCTTTCAAGACAGGTTTTGCTGTATACTGCTTGACCTCTTAAAAATGAAGGACGTCCTTGTTATGTACACCAGTCCATAAAGTTGGTGTAATATTGATATTGCTACATGTTGTAATATTATTTGTATTATATTTTAACAGTATTTGTGCAGATTTTTTTGCAGTTGTGTATTTTGTCATTTTAACATTGAGTTTCTATATCATTGGCGCTCATTGCTAGATGTTTATTTGTGCAGATTTTTTGTATTTTGTTGTTATTATTATATATGCATACTTTCAGTTGTTTTGTTTTTTCTCCAATATTTTTGATCTTATTGCCTTTTGATTTGGACAAAACACTACATTGTGTCAGTTGTACAGCTTAAAAAAACTGAAGGGGGAGTGTGCTAAAAAAATTTAAATTGTGTCAAGTGTACAGGGCCTCCATAAAAAAAATGTAAAATTAGGCTGCTTCTGTATATGGAGTGAAGAGCTTATTTGGTTTTTGGGAAATTTTATTTGTTTGAGAAAGCTTTGACCATGCTGATAAAATGCATGAAAGATTATTTTGACATTGAAAAGCTAGTAAATAATTAATATTTATCTGCACATAGGCACCTTATTTAATGTCTTAATCTTTTTTTGCAAAGCTTTAAATTTTATGTACAACTCGAACCTTATTTCCATGCCCTAATTTGTCCTGGATGAGATTTACTTTACACAAGGAAATTGATTATTTCTTCTGTTTTGAAGATAACATGTCAGAATGTCAATATATATAAAAGGGCATCACCTACCTTCCAAAGATGGAAAGTGCATCATGTTCATATATTTATCAATATGTATTGTATTGTAGGCTGCGTATTCTGAATTGTATTGATGCACGGCATAGGTGTATCATTTTACACCTGGTTTCTCTACCAGCACATTGCACGTGCCACATTTATTCAGTGCCCATTTGAGTCAAACTAAGTTGCAGACCTAAAATATACACCATGTGTAATGTTGTCTGAGATAAATGGGACCCATACTTTAAATTAAAATCCACCACAGTGGTAACTTTGTGTTTAAAAAATCCATGGCATTAATCTATGCCTAAACTTCCAGGTGATTAGTTTGTGAATATTGGTTAATTGACACATGAAATGTTTGTTAGATACATGGTTCTGTACCATAAGAACAGTATCAAAAAGCAAAGCCTAACACTGCAAATAGTTATTGTTTAGTCAGCTAGTTTATTAGTCAAATGAATGAGTGATAATTCTTGAACTTAAATGTTAGACAAACCAAATAACATAATACCTGTTCGAGTGTTCACTAAACATTATGTAGTGGTACAATTAGCAGATTTCATAAGTAATGAGTCTTCTCTTTTTTTATATAGGCCTATGTGGTTTTAGGCCAGTTCCTTGTGTTAAAGAAAGATGAAGAGTTGTTCAAGGAATGGCTAAAGGAGGAGTGTGGAGCTAATTCCAAGTATCAGAATGACTGCTTCCAATGTCTGAAGGAATGGTGTGACAACTTTTTGTGAACTTCAGAACCAACACAGAAGGAAACAAAAATATGATTATAAACTTGACAACTGTTAAAAGAACTATGACATGTATCTTGGAATATTTCACAAGATAATTATCAATTGCTAGACTTACTGTTCATAGCTTTATGTAACGAGTTTTAATTATATTTCTCCCCTCCCCCCATTCAAATGAATTTGATTTCTTGCATAAATGTATGTTTTAATATCATGCATTGCTACATAGTGATTCAGTGAATTTAGTTTCATTGAATGCCTGATGCAAAATAAGCGACCAAGTGTTGTAATGTTTAGAAATAAGAGACAAAAAGATTGGAATTTATTTAGTATGACTGCTTTGTGCATAATTTGTTCGTATCAGTCTTCATTTTGCTAGTCAGAAAAATTTCTTTAAAAGTGAATTGAGGTCATTTTGAACAAAATGTGAGTTGAGAAAACTCCATGTGATGATTATATAGACTGATTCTTAAGATGAAGTCATCATACAGATGTTGTAAAAATGTATTTTCACTCAAATATCACTTTATTTCATTTCATAAGATTCACCAGACATGGAAAAGGGTACTAATAATAAATATAAATACTCTACTTTTTTTCTCTCTTAAAATAATAATACAGGTATCAGGACTTCTTTGTTTTTTCTAATTTTGAGTACAATTAATTTTAAAACTCTTGAGTACATGTACTTGTGGAGTACTTTTACAATTTTAATTACATACAAAACTAAAAGGCTTAAAATGTACTATACTGAATTTTCCAGGAATTACAAACATGACTACATTATATTCCTTTTAATACGAGTTTATCAAACAAGTTTATATTCACATATTACAATTTACAGCTCAAAGACCATACATTAAATTAGGGTTGATCATCATTTAAGGTCTATCTAATTTAAGATAATCTGATTCATAAGGCAGGGAATAATGTGACAAATCACAAACAATAGCTTTTTATTTGATATCCTGTCAGGTACTTTAAAATAGGAATTTGTCACTGAAATTCTTCTTATTGCCATTTTCCTTGGAATATATGCATAGAATGAGTGATAGGCCAAAGGAGCAGAAACTCATTTCAGGATTTGCACTACATCAAAAAATAGTTGTATTTCCAGGTGTGCGTTTTGTATCATTATTCTTGTCAAATTAGCACCATGTCCACACTCTATGTGCTCATTTACCAATACATCAGTTAAGAGAATAAAAGAGGGTGGGGATTTACATGAAAATCAAAATTTGACTGTACCATAATCAACATATTTTTGAAATTTTGATCATCATCATTGAAACAGAAATATAGTCTTCTACCCAGAAAAAGAAGTTGAGAGTCAGACCATGACACAAAAAGTTTAGATAAAGGTTTATAAAAACGTATAAATATCATCTAGAGGTGCAAGTCTTGTTGGCATAGCCATAATGTGTCGAATGTGTTGCTCTTATTTTGTGGCTGCCTGTGGTATAACGTCATTGCCTGCAATTATATAATTTTAGTTAGTATCTTGTACCATTTCACCTATTTTGCATACATGCCATAGATTTTCACTGTCTGAAAAAACTAACAGACTAGTAGACTCCTTCCTTTTTTTGATGTCTTATAGAGAAATTTAAATTCACCAAAGAAAAATGATTCAATCTTGTAGTATCAGTGTATAACAGTTGTGAAATTTGTGCATCATACTGTTTTGAATTTTGTAATAGGTCAGTTAGGCTTACATCGGAATGTGTTGTATATGGTCTTGTGTCAAAACTACTCATGTTGATACAACAGTTGTCAATATTATGCTTTTGTGCTTTCAAACTTAAAATTGTTAATATTTTACCTTGTATGCTGCACATGCAATTTTGCATTTTACACGTGTTTTATCTTAAATAAACTCAAAGCAAATCTCTTAAAATTTAATGTTGTAATAGATATTTTACTAATTCTTCAACTTGAAAACTAGGGTGGCAGATATTTGGTACAATTGAAAGGTGACTTTAAATGAGAATATTTATGCTAGGGTATGTGGTATTCCCTAACTCCAAGAACTGATTCAGAATTACATCTGGTAGCAACTGTTTACAATTGAAAGTGCCATCCGCATGTGACATTTGTGCTTACTGAAAATCCTCACCTGGAAAAAATCTAACGAACAGTGATGCTAAATTACTATACAACATGCTTGCAAATATTTTATTTTGTAGAATATTGTTGACCATATTTTTAAGTAGTAAAGGTCTAATGGAGAAATGGAGGAGGTAACATACATGTCTTTACACACACACAAAATGATTTGGCATATATTTTAAATTAGTTTCATTATTTTTCTCTATCACAATTTTGAAATTACAATGTATTGTGTTACTAATTGTTTTAATGCAGTTTTAGAAATAATATCTGAATGTCCATCATTTCAGTAATTATTAGTTCTTTTTTTTAAACAACTTATCCTTCAGCTTGCACTGTTTTTCCCACATAACTCCTTTCATAATCCGAGTCCTGTTATAACTGTTAACAAGTACATATAGTTTATGTCTAGAAACACAAATGAACTTTTGACCAGACATGGTTTTATTGAGTAAGTTTGACCTTCTTACATTTATTGGTCATATCCTTGTCATCTCTTTATAATATCTTTGTCATATCTCACTCTGATCTCAATCTGACTTTCATTATGTCTGCCACAGTGAACATAACTATAATTATGTTAGTGCTTCAAAATGGATGGTCATATCATCAATATGGGTATTTCACGAATGTCTTCTACTAGTGCATTTTCATTAGCTAATGTTCCAATGTGTTAACCATATCTACACCTTAGTGGATTGATCAGATATTTCATTGTTTTCAGTCTGAATTTCTTTGAATTTGGCAGCAAGCCATTGCTTCCAATAAAAATCAAGTCATTCAGATTTGGACACTCTTTCTTACACACACCGGAATGGTCTCATAAATAGTTTTTCATTGCTGATTTGTGTTTGTACAAATACATCTTTTCCATCAAATACCCCTTTAATGGCTTCTCTCTGGTACATTATCATACTTTCAATGTTAAACTTACAACGTATCCTTTTGAAGTCAGTTGCCTGTACCAATGTTGGCCGATGTACACTGCACCGCTGTTGCACACTTGCTTTGTTGGCATTGCATACTAAGGGAGACAACTCATGCATAGCTGCCAACTGTCCCGTTTTTTCCGTATTTGTCCCGTATTTTGGACCTGAATACGGGTGTACGTTTTTTTGGCACAAAATACGTTTTCTAATTTAAAAAAAAATAATAAAATTTCTTTGGAATTGTCAGTTTAGAACGGGCATTTGTTTTTATTTTGATATAATTTATCACTTGTGTATACGAATAAAGTTCTACAATACGATTGGTTCATTCGAAATCGAGGCTACTATGCCTGTCGTTATCCGCCTTATTGGATTTCGCAATAGTTACCGCTGTTGCTGTATCTCGTTTTCGTAATATTCAGCTTCTAACCATGTTAAATAGAAAAGCGGAATATAAAAAATTTTGTCCAGGAAAAATAGAAGGAAACAACTGGAAAGACATTTGTGCTGTCTTTTAGATTTGTGAAAACATAACAGAAAAGGAGAAAACTTGACGTTTTGCAAAGTGTGTAACGGGATTTCGCTAATGGGCATGGAGACGCCCGTGAAATGCAAGAGCACGAAAAAGTTAATAAACATCTACTTCCTGTTTCATCACACACAGTTCAGCCTGAACTTACGATGTAGATAAATGCCAGAGAGAACCTTAATGTACATCGATCAAAATTTGATTTATTAAATTTCTTTTAGAAATAAACCTTACTTTTTCAGTTACTATTGTTGCTGGCGATTTATTTTTCACAAGTTTTCCAGACATTAAAATCGCAAGGATCACTCTTATGCTTGAAAGAAAACAGATCAATAAATAAATCTCAGAATTGAGATAATCAATGAAAGTTGGTACATTGGAATCAATGATTGAAAAAGAAACAAGGCGTGGAAAGGGCTCCTATAAACAGTTTGTATTTGAGTGTGATACACTCTTGCACCTTCTAACTGGGCACCCGAATGGAACATGGTGCAACTCCAAATCGTACAAGTGTGCAACACGTGCATCTTTGACATTAAATAATTATGTAAGGCACAGTTACTGATGGTTGAATACGTAAAATTACATATGTATTAAAATTTTAAAAAATCAGTATTTCTTCCTGAAAATCAGTATTTTTGTCACAAGTAATCAGTATTTTTGTGCTCGGGGGTTGGCAGCTATGCTCATGAAATCCAGTAGCTGTCATTAGGACAAAGCACTGAAATATAAGTTCAGTCTGTCAATGTGTAGATAGGGTTGATGTATTGGAACCTTGGCTAGTGAAGATGCTGTTGGTGTACAGTTAGTACTGAACGAAACTTGTGCCAATCTTGCATCAAATATGGCAGCTAAACTGACTAATTTAAAAATCATATGACTAAAGAATGTCTGAGATGGTTTCAACACTCATACACTCAATTAAAAATAAGAAATGATCAGTTTTTTAATTCCTGTAAATTCTTTAAAGATTAAAGAAGATCAGACTCTTTGATGAACACTTTATCTTTGCATTATAACATTTGTTTGAAAATTAATTTCTTTTTCTTTTAATTGGCCATACATGCCACTAAACTATATAATATGACTGGGGATAAAGGACATCAAACAATGGAGAAGAACAATCATTTCTTTATTAAAGTAGGGATACTTGAATTAGTTGATACAAACCTGACATAAAATTTTTATTCATAATTTCTGGTAGACATGGGTTTCATTCACAGATTTCTTCAATTTTTCATGACGTACATTTTTGTTTGCATATTTAGTAAGGAACTAGACAGTTTAGCTGTTGTCAATTGCATATGAAATTTGCTGTTTCATTAGTAACAGGCCATATCATTCCTTAAAAATTTTGAACCAACAGAATGTTTTGCAGGAAAAAAAGGACAAATATTTAGTAAAGATCTGGCATTTATGTTATGACTCAAGTTTTTTCTCAGACTAAAGTGCATTTTTGGATATATTGGTATATATTTATCAAGACTTTTCCATACCATTATGAGTATATTACATATAATGCCAACGATTATGCTTTGTTCACTAAATTATGCGTAAACATATACAGATTACGCTTTTTTTTGACAACTTGGATTACGCCTTTTCCTGTAACTTCAGGAAAAGGATTGGCTCCAAGGGCTGGACCAGTCAGGCTGGAGTACGAAGCGGGACTGGTTATGGGTGGGGGCTGGGCGAGGCCCCGACGTTCGCGCGTTGGAGTCTAGCTCGGACCTTGCTCAAGCCTTCCCGTGGACTGCCTCAGCTGTGCCTCGGCTCCCTCACGGGTCGCTGGCTTCGTCCGGCGACTAAACTAAAAGGTGAAGATCCACCAGAGTTCGTTTCTTGCATTGAACCATTCACTGTTAAGCACTTTATGACCGAGTGTTCCGACCTGCAACCTATGCGTGCTAAATACTATAATGTGCATGACATGAAGGAACTTTCTGATACTATACAAATCACAAGTATTTTAGATTTCCTGAAGGAAGTAAATCTTTATTTTAAATTATAACTTGTATGACATCACCTAAAAGCATTTTTATCTAATGCAAATACCGCCTCTTATTTACAACATTTTATCATCAACATACACCATTTACATCTCCCGTTGATTGGGAAGCTTCATATTTTCCTGTTACCAACATCTTACCATTTTATATTTAACTATTATGTTTTTTTTTTATATTATAGCTGGTCGATATTAAACCTTTCTTACTTTTAAACATATAACCTATTGTATGGTGCTAAATAGCCAAAAAGTGCTGGTGCGCCGTTAAAATTCAATTAATCAACCTTTTCGTCGTCAGGGGTTGGCATGTATGATATTAGGACCATTTTTTCTTTTCTTTTTATTTACAATTCCATCCAACGTATCTGATAGATATGAACAGTATTTGAAAACTGAATGTGATTTTTCACATAAATTAGAAGCAGACCTAGCTACCATGATCTTGGTCCTGAAGCTGTTGTTACGCAGTAAACACTGATATAAATTGTTGAACAAGTCAAATTTGATAAACTCGAGCAAATTCAAGGTAAAGTTAGTTTTAAATTAATCTTTTTTAAAGTGGGGAGGTTGTATGATATAGAATCAAACTTTACCTTGAGTATTTACCCCAATAATGAATTCTTCAGCAACATTGTAGATTTATTAAATTCCTTTAATAACAATAGAGATATTAGCCAATTTAAAGTTACACTGACAGTGAATATAAGTAAGATAAGTCTTGGGAAAACCTTGTACAGTCAGTACACTGGACTGATCACTTTAAGTAGTCGGAAAGCACTGATTAAGAATCACCTGGCCATTGATGGCTAGAAACTTGACCATTTAATGTATTGTTTTTATAGATGATGTTTCATTTTGTTGTTTTTTATGGTTTAATGCCATTTTTCAGCACAATATAGGCTATACATGGCAGCCAGTAGTAATAGTGGAGGAAGAACCTGGACACCCCTCCCCCCCCCCCCCCCCCCCCCGGAAGGAACCACTGACCCACGAGAAGCTACTGGCAAGCTTTCTCACATAACTACATTAGCCGAATCTTAGACTCAAACCCACGCAAACAGGTGAGATGGCAATGATCCGTAATGGACAGCACTTTAGACCACTCGGCCACTCTGGGCCCCATTCATTTTGTGAATGACCATTGACACCAGGTGATCAGCAGAGAAAGACGACTGTTAGGAGTGAATAACCTTAGGCACCATGTGACCACTATACAAAGACGGCTGTTAAGGGTCAATGACCATTGACGCCAGGTGACCACCAGACAGATGACTGAACATGTATCATTGCAGTTTCCTTGATTAGCTACATTTGATATCTCACATGAAAAGTATGTAGTCTATTTTTTAATTTCTGAAAGGGGCTGTCCATAAAAGAAAAATGCAGATAATAGATATTACCCGTTTTCCTTCTCCCCTTGTCCGTCTATGCATGTGGGCCCCCACCCCAAAACTGTGGATGTCCCCATCTAGCATTGTACACTGCTCTGTGGTGTGTCAGTGTAATAGCTGGTGCTCTCAAAATACACTGCTCACTGATCACATCCCAACATGTAGCGCAAAACAAAGAAAAAAATTATTTTTATTTTTTTAAAAAGTCTTTATTCGGGACATAGAACTAAAGTTGTGTTTCACAGAAAGCTAAATTTGATAGAATGTCTTACTCCATTTCAATGAATGCAGACTGTAGCCAGTCACATAAGTTGCAAACAACTGCATACATGCTAACCATTACACTTTTGGTGTAATAATTAGGTTTTTTTCCTTCTCACTAAATTATGAATAAATATATGTATTATGCTTTTTGGTATATCCACCTTCCCAAAAATCAGTTATTTGTTTTCTCATTTTTTATTAACATTTAATTAATTTCACAGACTGTATTTTAGAAAAGAAATCCTTTACGCAACTACAATGTAAGAGTACGCTTGTCTGTGGACTTGCGTGCACTTGACTAACAGTATCATGTTCTGTTTATAGCAACTATCCTATTACCAAGAAACATCCTGGTTCTATTTTTTAACTTTTTACCTCGAATTCTATTTATAGCATCTGTATGGCTTAGTGTGCAGAGAACGGACTGGTTTTCTAATTTTAATCTTTACATGCAGATTCTTTGTTCAAATTCATATTTACTGCAAAATCAGTATAAAAGTATTTGGCGCCAAAAAATATATTTTATTTTAGTTGATGCATATATGAAGAAAAATATCTCCTTTAAAAAATTTCACGGATAGATTAGAAAAAGGCAAATAATAAATGAAACAAAAAAAACCAATCCTCCAAATATGATCACGAGTGCAGCATCACAAGACGTCTATTTCAGGCTGTGTGGAAAGAATTTTAATATTTGGCGCTAAAAGTCATAGGATTGATTCTAGTCGATGTGTGTGTAAAGCTAAAAGTCATAGGATGGATTCTAGTCGATGTGTGTGTAAAGCTAAAAGTCATAGGATTGATTCTAGTCGATGTGTGTGTAAAACTAAAAGTCATAGGATGGATTCTAGTCGATGTGTGTGTAAAGCTAAAAGTCATAGGATGGATTCTAGTCGATGTGTGTGTAAAACTAAAAGTCATAGGATGGATTCTAGTCGATGTGTGTGTAAAGCTAAAAGTCATAGGATGGATTCTGGTCGATGTGTGTGTAAAGCTAAAAGTCATAGGATGGATTCTAGTCGATGTGTGTGTAAAGCTAAAAGTCATAGGATTGATTCTAGTCGATGTGTGTGTAAAGCTAAAAGTCATAGGATTGATTCTAGTCGATGTGTGTGTAAAGCTAAAAGTCATAGGATGGATTCTGGTCGATGTGTGTGTAAAGCTAAAAGTCATAGGATGGATTCTAGTTGATGTGTGTGTAAAGCTAAAAGTCATAGGATGGATTCTAGTCGATGTGTGTGTAAAGCTAAAAGTGCTACCAATGAAAACTTGAAACAGTAAGGATGTTAAAAGACAAAGAGTGGCAAATAATTGTTCATTACAATTTTAGCATATTATATGTGGATGTCGCTTTTTCTGCCTGGATTCCGCTTTTTGACCACTTGGATTACGCTTTTTCCTCATCAGGGGTTTGCATGTATGGACATGTGTCCTTTTGTATTGCCTCAAGAAGAAAATGTTGTCCCATAGCAAGTCTGATCTTTCAAGTAACAGATTGTAGCTGCTGCAAAATGAGCCTTTCACTGTTTACTGCCTTAATTAAACAGCATTGTGGTCATATGATGCTTACCTAAAGTCATCGCTAAGTTATGTGGAAGTAGGTGTAGATATGTTCCTGGTTGACTGATGCTGAATCCAGCATTTTGCAGCTACTAAGCTTCTTCGATCTTTGCCGCAAATTAGCAGCTGCTCCACATGATACAATATCCATGATTGTATTTAACTGTAGCTGGTCATCTTCTAAGTGGAGCCTTCATACTTTCTGCCAGCAGAACTTTTTGAGTCACTGGCCAATGACTTTATGTTCTTCTGTAACTTCAGTCAGCTTTCTCTTGACATCAGGCCCGAGTCCTCTTTTGCGTGCTCATTCAGCTGCCAGAAGTTTTAACTTTTTCTCCAGCTGCACCTATTGCTGCTGAGTTCATCGGACTTTGTTTTCAAATCAGTTGTCCACAGCCGTGATTTTTACCTGTAGAAGACTAGCCATTTGTGCGCTGACAAATTCAAACTCATTGCTTGCTGCATCTGGTGCTGGTGTAGACATGCTACTGCTGCTGTTTGCATCTCGGCAATTGTCCTTCTTGCTATTATGTCAGCAAGATACCTCTTCCACTTCAAACTGAACGTCACTATTTATTATACCACAGTTGACGAAAACTCCTGAACCGACGTGGTTAGCATAGAAATATTTTAATCTGATACTTGGCTTTGTCTTGCCTTAATCATGGCCCACATGCACATCAGACATTTTCTTTCTGCTGCTCTCACATGCCAAAGTCAAATCAAGTTTTGACTTTTTTAATTTTGTTTACAATTGTTCCACTGCTACAGTGCATGTTTATGTGCTCGATCTGCTTTTAGATCAGGGTGTGCAGCAATGAAAGCATCTTTAAAGTCGCATATAACGAGCATCCATTATTAGCATCAGTAGTATATAGAATTCTTAATAAATATGTAATATTAGTTAGAAAAATGTAGATATTAAAACCTATTAAACAGTACATTGCCTGTGTCACTTATTAACACACGTGTGCAGAAGGGAAGCTGGCACTAGCTCTGCTGTCACAAGCCAGGCACTGTATTGCCTGAATTGAGAGCGTTATACAGGCCATGGTGCATCTTACTTGGCTATTTGTATACTTGCTCAGGTCTGATATGTGCGCCATGTAATCAACCCCAGACACTGGGAGCCAGGCCTATGTATTAATGTTAATCCATTCATATATATTCTGTGGCATGAATTGTACAAATTAAAATTAACAAATAATTTATACATAGGGATCACCCATAAAGACATCCGCAAAACATACTGTAATACATGCAGTAGGCCTAAAGCAGCTGTTTAATACAAAATATCATTTTAAAAAATACTAGTTTGCGGATGTCCGCAAGGTCCTTTACACCCCCTTGTCTGCATTTGAACAACCCTCTAAAAAATACATCTTTGTGGACATGCTTTATGGATGATCCCCAATGTACACAGTTACAATGTAGAGTCATTAATTTATGGAAAGTTTACTATTGACATATTAATTCCTTGGTTTATCTGATGTATATAACATAGAAGAATCTATATGGTTGCAAGTTAAATACTTTACCATTGTTAGTGAAGTATAAACTTTAGGTCACAGTGGCCTTTGGTTGTAGTACTGTAAAACCGGTCTTAAAAGACCCTTGCTATATAAGAGACCTTTCTTTTCTTTGGCATAAGGGATGTTCTTTCATGTCAGGTTCTACTATGCTTGCAGAGATGCATTTACTTATGATGTTTCATTACTGGAAGATAACTGTTAAAAAGTACCCAATACATGAACTTTAAATGCCAAGTTTCAACTAGGTTTTTGGAAGCTTGAAATGTCAGTCATGGGTACCTTGCAATATGGGTAAAAGTAACTCTTTGACAGTGTGCTCTAAAGCCAGATACTAAAACGTAACCAAATAAGTAAAAGAATAAATATGTCTAAATTTAATTATTTTCTTATAATAGTGGTATAACAACACCAATTTCATAATTGTAGCATGAAAAGTACACGAGAATTGAACAAATTTAACCCAATTCAGTGAAGCATAAAATCTGGCCTAAATGACAAGGTAAAATATTTGGGGGAGTTGTACCCACCCATATGAATTCACTCACCAACTTTAACTTTATTGAAT
The DNA here is from genome assembly GCA_030141615.1 of Unio pictorum. Taxonomy (NCBI): domain Eukaryota; kingdom Metazoa; phylum Mollusca; class Bivalvia; order Unionida; family Unionidae; genus Unio; species Unio pictorum. Next base: position 6,372,217 of record JARLTB010000186.1, read on the forward strand.
ATAGATAGAGTATCAAGTGCACAGCAGGCAAAATCTTTGTACTGCCATCAGCTAAATGCAGAGTTTTACCCTAAGCAAATTAAGGGAACAAGAGAAAGCTAAGTTTGATGATGTAATACAAGTTGTTACTGCATTGTTAGTACTTTTCCAAGAGGCAAACACTCGACCAAATAGTGAAATTCTGTCATCCCATTAGAGGGAACCAGAATCTTTCATAATCACTCAGCCATGAAGAACACCACTCATCCCAGGCATGCATGAAGGCCCTCAGTGCTATTTAGAGGGAGCAACCTGGGAATCTTGTGATAGCAACAGGTAAGTATTACATCATTAAAAGTATTTCCCCTCCCCCCACATTTTAATATCAGTAATACCATACTTGTTATATTAACCCTCCCCCACACATTTTAATATAACAAGTCTACCTTCTTCTTTTATCTAAACTTATAATCCCACCATGTGAAGGCATATTCTCACCATACCCAATCAGCACTGTTTAAAATGTCCCATGCAGATTCCATTCTACAGGGTCTCTGACTCTTCTCAAAGGGTGTTTATTCTTCATGGTTTTTTTTTTTGTTGTTGCAACATTAACAACAAGTATGGTGTAAGAAAATGCCTTCACATGGTGGAATCGTAAGTAAAGATAAAAGGAGAAGTTGGAATGAAAATGCAGCAATGATGTAGCAACAATATGAACCTCGTAGACTTTAATATTCATTAAGTACCTTTCCCTATCAGTAAGGGACTGGTAAGCACTCTTGATAGTTTATACTATCAACCTAGAAACAGTGGAAGATGAAACAGCTGAACTTTTATTGTCACACTGCAGACATCTGTAAACTATGACGGAAAAATTCTTGAAGCTACATAAAAATGCCAAATAACACACACACTCTTCCTGTTCTGGGAGCAAAGAACAAGTCTATGGTAATATAAAAGTGATTCACAATGATTAAATATTGAAAGCAATGCAAAACAAAACAAGGGACTACTACCAGAAGGTTACAACAATTGCATGGACAAATTTAAGGATGGCTATCTAAAACCAAAAGAGAACAGAAGCCAAGTTTGATAACCTAGCATTATTGATGAAGTGAAGAAGTGGCCATGTGCCTTGCTGACTATGTATAAAAATGTAAATTCACTATATATAGCTAATGCAGCAAAAGTGACAGGTGGCATGTAAATTTGTAGAATGCAAGAATAGGGAGTTTAAAATGCCTACTCCTGCTTAGAATTTTTTTTTTATAGATTAAAAAAATGTAATACTAAACACCTGTAGAACAAGAAAAGGTAAAGGCACACCACATGTTAAAAGCAATTGTCTAAAATAAACTTTCAAGAGACCAAGCTTAATTAAGATTGGTTTCTAATCCTAATGTTTATAAAGCAATTTTTAACATCACACCTTAAGATGTAAACAAGCAGATTAAACCAGGTTGCTGGCCTGATGTATATAAATCCTTTTACCACTGGGGGTGGGGGTGTTGCTTAGCAAAAACCACTTCAAACCATTTCCAAGGGCCTTGGATAAAAGAAAAGCTAGGTGCTTAGTGAAAACCACTCGATCTATTGCCTAGGACCTGGGATAAAAAATAGCTAGGTGCTTAATGAAAACCACTAAATATAATGTTTAGGACCTGGCATTAAAAAACTGTCTAGGACCTTGGATGATAGAATAGCTATGTGCTTAGTGAAAACCAATCCATTGTCTATGACCTTGGATGAAAGAATAGCTAGGTGCTTAGTGAAAACTAATCTATTGTCTATGACCTTGAATGAAAGAATAGCTATGTGCTTGGTGAAAACCAATCTATTGTCTATGACCTTGGATGAAAGAATAGCTAGGTGCTTAGTGAAAACTAATCTATTGTCTATGACCTTGGATGAAAGAATAGCTAGGTGCTTGGTGAAAACCAATCTATTGTCTGTGACATTGGATGAAAGAATAGATATGTGCTTGGTGAAAACCAATCTATTGTCTATGACCTTGGATGAAAGAATAGCTAGGTGCTTAGTGAAAACCAATCTATTGTCTATGACCTTGGATGAAAGAATAGCTAGGTGCTTAGTGAAAACCAATCCATTGTCTATGACCTTGGATGAAAGAATAGCTAGGTGCTTGGTGAAAACCAATCTATTGTCTAGGATCTTGGATGAAGGAATAGCTAGGTGCTTAGTGAAAACTAATCTAAGTTGTCTATGACCTTGGATGAAAGAATAGCTAGCTGCTTAGTGAAAACCAATCCATTGTCTATGACCTTGGATGAAAGAATAGCTAGGTGCTTGGTGAAAACCAATCTATTGTCTAGGATCTTAGATGAAAGAATAGCTAGGTGCTTAGTGAAAACTAATCTATTGTCTATGACCTTGGATGAAAGAATAGCTAGCTGCTTAGTGAAAACCACTCAATCTATTGTCTAGGATAAAACTAGGTAAGATGTAGTGAGGCTGTACAAATGCATATATTTATATAGTGTTGACACCAATGTCAGGGGGTGGTACCATCACTCTTCTGTTTTGGGCGGGCAAATTAAAAAGGAGGCCTATCTTTATAATAAAAAAATGGTACGCGATTGCAGTGTTGGAGTAGACATCACAATCAAATTTCAATCCACTTTCTTAAAAATAGTTAGCATGATAACTGGACTCCACATATTGCTAAATATAACAAAAACATTTTTTCTGAATTTTGTTTTTTAATTTTTAGCTATGAGTTTTCTGCATATGTAGAAATAACAATAAAAAGTGAAGTGATTTAAAATTGTACATAAAAATAAGGTCTGTAGTTTTGTATTTTATCAACTAAATTAAATGAATACATAAATAACCTGTTGATAATATTGGAACAATAAAACATACATGTAAATTTTCACAATAAAAAAATATACATGTACATCTTTTTCATTTGTTCAAAAAATAAGAAACTCTTGTTGAAAAATTCAAAATGTCAACCTACGTATGAACACTTTTAAATATAACATTGTTAAAGTTTAACCAGTTTGCAGTTTTAATTTCCAAAATTATTCGCCTGTTCACTCAACAAAAATAAATATCCAGAACACACAAAAAGTTACATAAATGATAACTAAGCAACAAACATTTGTTTTCAAGTATGAAATAACAAAAAATAAAACTAAGCCTGACATTGTAAACCAACATTGATGAAAATATAATGGAGCAATGTCAAAGAACCAAACCAAAATGTAAATAAACATCTTATTACTTGACTAAATATCATTCACCAGTGACCTTAAAAATTTCATTTTTATATTTTTTCCCCATTATATATATATATATATATATATATATATATATATATATATATATATATATATATATATATATATATATTTGTTTCAAGTTGAGTCCAACTTCAACCTGCATAATCCCAGATCTGCCACAAAATCAGGCAAGCCAGATCTGGGTCTGAGGTGTCAGTAGAAGAAACATTACAGGCCTTAATCTGCCAATGCATTATGTGACAGCATACTTGTATGCGACTATGGTGACAATAATTACCAGCTACTGAAAGAGCTGTTCATAACACAAAAAAAATGGCAAGAGACATTTATACATGAAAAATGGTATTATTCTTTCTTTCTTTAATATCCACTTGCAACAAAAATAACAGCACACTTATGAGAATCAATAACATCTCAATGATCCTAAATCTTTTGTAAGATTTTAGCTGAATTAATCTGAGATTCAACATTATGAAAAAGATATACAACAATCTTGTTATAGCACAATAATGAGATTAGAGGTCATGAAGTCTTATTATAATTTCTATTATTTTTATGTGTACCCAATAATTCAGATAAACATGTTCTTGAATGATGTACTGGTTGATCACTTTCGCATAAATGATTTCAAGACAATGTCAGAATGTCCATCATAATCTACAGGTACTTTGAGAGATGTCAGATCATTGTTCAGGCTGTTAGACACTGAGTGAATGTCATACATTAAATCGTGTTAGATCATTGTTCAGGCTGTTAGACACTGAGTGAATGTCATACATTAAATCATGTTAGATCATTGTTCAGGCTGTTAGACACTGACTAAATGTCATACATTAAATCGTGTTAGATCATAGTTCAGGCTATCAGACACTGACTAAATGTCATATATTAAATCATGTTAGATAATTGTTCAGGCTGTTAGACACTGACTAAATGTCATACATTAAATCATGTTAGATCATTATTCAGGCTGTTAGACATTGACTAAATGTCATACATTAAATCGTGTCAGATTGTTCAGGCTGTTAGACACCGAGTGAATGTCATACATTAAATAATATTAGATCATTGTTCAGGCTGTTAGACACTGACTAAATGTAATACATGAAATCATGTCCAAACTATTTTGGGACTTGAAGCCTGAACTAAAGTTTCCTTCTCAATGTTTTGAGAAATAAGGACATTGACTGTATTTAGCATGGACACCATTATACAGTGTAGAGTAGAGGTATGTTTACAAGAAAATGGTCTGTTCTGCTTTTAACATTTTTCTGATTTTGAAACCAAAGCAGTTTTATTTTATTCATTCAGAAATAACATTATTGCTTCAAAAAATTCTAAATTTAGTAAATACTGTGGACCAAATAAATTAACATATGTTTTCTTTAGTCACCATTTACAAGTCTCAGTTGAAAAGGTCTTCAGTGAGTGAAACAAAAGTTGTATGTCTTTCTTGCTGATAGTTACCTCCCTTACCTGTTAGATTTTATCACCTAATGCCACTTAATGACAGCCAGTACAATATGAGCTTTTGCCTAATGCTAGACTTGTGTGGCTAAAATAAGCACAGATCCAACTCTTGAGCTTATTTGTTACAAACTTTAGTGACAACGCAAAATATGTTTACAGTTTGCAAAGACAAAGTAGACCCGTCAACTTGCCCTTTGGGTGAAAACACTTTTTGGAAAAAGAAATTTCATAGCCATGTTTATTTTGCAAACACAATAACATAAAATGACAAAAACTTTACTATACATAACAGCTCCTAAAAATTATTTCATGATTTTATATAATTTCTTAATTAAGAAATATAAAAAAAGACTCATCAAAAGAAATTAATATTTGTTAAAATTTTTTTACATACAACTTATGGATGCATCTGGTTAATGACAAAATTGATATAAACAAAATTGTTGTTTCCATTAGATCATATTAGTTCAGTTTCTTACACTCTTACACATCAAATAATACGGTATGGACATGAAAAAACAAGAACAAAAAATATGAAATGATCAAGGATATTGTACAAAGCTGAAATTGTAATTGGACTTATTTCATCAATACAGTAAACCTGACTTGAAAGACCACAGTTTTGGGAGAGTACTTGTTGTCTAGGATCTGATTCTTAATGCAGAAGTAAAGAGTATTCTGACATGCTCTGTCTGCCAAGAATATCAGGAATTCCAGATAAGTTCATTTCATCATTTGAGTGTTGAATTTATTTCTATTACTGAGGAGAAACTCCAACAAAACAGATTTGGAAAATTATGTTCAAGTTAACGTTTTCACAAAATACCTGTCTGATTGGCACTATATTCATTTTGGACCAACCAGAAGTCATTTAGTGAAAACTCCATGTGACTGTGACTATCTATTCATGTGAAGCAGCTATCACAATATTTTAAAGATGGCCACCATAATGTCAATTACAATGGCACCATTTTCATTTAAGACATGACAAGTCTTTTAAGGTAAACAATCCCATGCAACTATTGCCTTTCAGAAGAAGGAGCTATAAAAAGATTTGATGGCCATATTGGAGATGAGATAAGCACTAATTTCATATAGTATCAAACAGACATCACAAGCCTTTAGTGAAAACCCCATTTAGATTTATTGTTGTTGTAGTGTTTAATGCCATTTTTCAGCATATGATAGCGGCCAGTATTAATGTTGGAGGAAGAAAAAAAACCTCTGGAAAAAATCACTGATCCACAAGAAACTACTGGCAAGTTTTCTCACATACCCACATAGGCTGAATCTGAGACTCAAACCTATGCAGAAAGAGGTGAGATGGCAGAAATCCCTAATGGACAGCACTTTAGACCACTCGACCACTCGTTCAGATTTAACTGTAGAGATAACAAGATATTCATATAGAGTGTCTGATGGGCACCATTTTCATTTAGCACCAACTAGACAACATAAAAAGTCTTTAAGTGAAAACTCCATGTTAATAGAATCATCCATTATAGCGAATTAACAAGAACAATATTTTTCAGCTGTCATGTTAATCATATTGGGCATCAGATCAGCAACATTTTCATTTAGGTTCAGCCAGACTTCATATTATGTCTTTTGGTAAAAACTTTGTGTCCATTCTTATGTTAGTGAGTTATAAATTTTTTTTAAAAAATGGTCACTATGGTAGCTATATTGGCTGTCAGAAGGCATATCTGAACAACAGTTTTATCAACAACCAACTGGACAACATGAGAATTTTTTGTTGTGTGAAAATGCAATGCTGATAAAACCATATATTCAATAGTAGTAGCAATAACAAGATTTTTTAAATGACTATTGTGGCAGCCATTTTTAGACATCAAATAGAAAACATTTTCATTTAAAACAAGCTAGACATAACAAGAAGTCTTTCCGAATAACCCCATATTGATACAACCATCCATTCAGAATGAGAAATTATAAAAAGATATTAAAGTTGGCCCCCATTTTCATTTAGGACCAACCCAACATTTTAACAAATTGTTAAGTGAAAACACCATGTAAATATTACCATATGGTTGCGAGCAGTAATACTAAAAAGGAAACAGTTGCTGAACAGAAGTATGCCAAATGATGTGCCACTTAAAGAAAGCATACGATCATAAACCCAGTATAAAACATATAAAGCATTTTTGTGAATTCATCATGCATGTATAATTTTGTCATCAGATTGACTCCTGGTTAAGCTGAATTTATCCAATGGCTTTTTAAAATTTGTTAGAGAATCCAGTTTTATAGTGACCTCTTGAATTGTAGTCAAATAAATTAAACTCATAATGTAATTACTTGGCTATAGAAATCCAAGTATAATGGTAGTGATTAATGTAAGCTCTCATATTTAATAATAATAATAATAATTTTAAAAATAAAGGCTTTATTGCAAGAGGGTAACCCATAATTATGATTCAACATGCATTTACATTGAATTTTATCCACTGTCTACTGTGGTGAGGCTACTAAAATTAAAAAAGGATGAAATGTGTGAGCCTTGTTACATCTGACATAGAATATAAGCAAGTTGTATGTCTATGTCTTAAATAACATTACAGTAAAGGTAAAGTCAAGGGGAAGAAATTGATCAGCAACTCTGACCTTAAAGATAAAACTGTCATTCACAAGATACCATCAAACAGAGAAACAGAAGTGCACCAGAGTTCATCCTTGAACCTCAAAGAGCTTTAAGATATAAAGCAGAAATAAAAGCAACCATGAAATATACAACAGTGACCTTGACTTTAAAGACAGGACCCCAAATGTGCAATGCAACATATCTTCATATGGCAATATCCGAATTTCATTTATCTAAACAGCTCTGAATAATCAAGTATAAAATATGTGACCTTGACTTTAAAGACAGGACCCCAAATGTGCAATGGCGATATACAAGTATTCCGAATTTATCTAAACAGCTCTAAATAATCAAGTATAAAATATGTGACCTTGACTTTACAAACCTGACTCCCACTGTGGTGTCCAACACACCTTCTAATGACAATGCATACGTATACCATGTTTTATTCCTTAATTATATATGATATGAAAGTTATGGAATGGAAAGTGTCATGTTAAAACTCACAGTACTGAGTTATGACCTTGACTCTGATGACAGGCCCCATATTGTGGTATATGACACTTTCTAATGACAAATGTACAAGAGTACCAAGTTTCATTCCATTAAAAATTACTGAACAGAAACAACAGTTTGATGGACAAATGAACCATGAAAACTAAGTCTCCCACGTTTTACAAATAAGGCAGGGTACGATAACATCTCTCCTTTGGAATCCTCTAATATGTACAAATATTTACAGGCAGAAGTTGGGTACAACTATGTTCACTGTTATATTTGTATGTGGCAAAAAAGTCTAAGTGGTCAGGGAATTCATCTTTTAACTGTGTAGCCATTCTACTCATCTTTGGTTAAAAATATATTCACCATGTGGATTCCTTGACACATTAAGGTACTGTTCTAGATCTTTGTGCCTGAATGTGTAAAACTTTTCTTAATTCTAGTGGGTTTTATTAATTTTAAGTTTTTTGTTTAAAAAGATCAGAAGTCAAATTTTTGATAAATTTCTTGTGAATTAACAATATACTGGAGAAACTGAGGACTTAATAGTTTGAAATTTTAGTTGCAAATGTACTTTTAAAAAAAAGATAATCCTTCCTTTAATTGATAGCAATTGTTAAAGGTCCATTGTTCAACAGTCTGGTTAATGCTGACTCAGCATAATCTTGCATGTCTTTTACTGCTTGTTCATGATATTTCCTCTGACAATATTGCTATATTCAATATAGAGCTCAACACAGCTTCTGTAAAACCAAACTCAATATAAGAAAGCAAGCATTTGATTTTGGACAGCAGACAGTGTGGAGGAGATCTTTTTTTAAAACATGCCTCATTCACACACTGATTCCTTTTAGGTTTGTTACTAATATACAAGATATACTCGCTTATAAATTCAGTCCAACTGTAAACTGCACAGACCCAGATATGCTTACTCATAATATGCTTTCAGCTTGTTAGAAATAATCAGCACAACAAACAAAGACCCAGATCTGTCACCACATTATACAACAGCAGACCAGGGTCAATGTTACTTGCTGTTCGACTCAACTTATAAGCCAGTATAAACTTCATGCTGAAGCAGTTTTTGTAAAGCAGATTGAGTGCTATGTCTGGCAACTTTGAACATTCCTTTGTAGAAAAAATTTAAAAGTCCAATAGGTCAAAAGCTTTCTTGAAATTATCCAAAAGTCCCAAGAGTCTATCAGAGAATTTTCATCTATAACCCTTAGTCATTTACATATCACTGTAATTAAAGCAGTCTTGCATGAGTGGTTTGACCTACACCATAACTGAATTTAATGGATAATGCCGTAACAGGAAAACAAATCTATATGACTGTCATGTAAATGCTTTCTATTAATTTTTGAATCAGTAGTTTGAATCAAAATATATAGATTTTGTTAGCATCATTGCTTGGTCTATTTTTTGTGAACTGCAGTGCTTAGCTAACTTGTACATGATGGGGAACTGCCTTGTCTTAATGTGGACCTTTATTAAAGAAGAAAGCCCTGTGCAATTAATGGACCAACACTTTTATAGTCTTGGACCAGTTTGGTCCAGTCTTGTTGCCTAAAATATACTAAATTGAGAGATGAACATGGAAACATCTGACACCTTTATTTTAGAAACTTCAAAATTATACTGGGAAATAGTTTATTCACCCTAAGCATATCCCAGTTTGTGTCATTATGTCCATGTTTTTTTTTAGATAGCAGGAATATTTTCAAAAAAAGTTCTTTAAAAGAATCACCATTCCTATTATCAGTAATGTCAATTTTACCTGCTACTAACATTTTATTCATATAAAATGTGGCTTCAGGAACTAACCTGTCACTCTCTATATTTTCTAAAAGTAATCTACCTAGGCCTTACGTACAAGTTTTGTAATTTTATTTCTCCATTGGTCATAATTTTCCCCATTTCTCTCTGCATTAGCTCTATTTCTCATTCTCATTTCATCTCAAATTTTAGACGATATTCATTCCAGTTGTTATGTGTACTTTATCTGCTCTGTTTCAATCGGTGGATAATTTTTATGCAAATGTCAAATGACTGGTTTTCTCTTCATTTGATGATAAGTATAAGTTCTACTTTGGAAACCACAGTTTAACTTTTGCACGTGAAAAAACTTTGAAATTAAATTAATTAATTAAATAATTTACATGTAGGCCACTTTTAGGTATGTGTTGACAAGCTACTTTTTCAAAATTTTTGAAATAACGTTATCAGTAAGAGGATGGCATGCGATTCCAATGGGAGACTAGTGTAATTCTGACTATAAAATCTTATAAAATAATCAAAAACAAATAATTTTTTTTATGAAATGAACATACATAGTGTGTAAACATATACAATGAAAATGATGGTAACTTTTATGCTACAAATGATGAGTATTCATAATTACCAGATACATGTAATACCTGGTATGTCCGAGGAAACAAAATCATATACAATGTAGTACTCCCTCATGTCATACAAAGGTTTTCCCAAGTTGACCACTATTAAAAAAAAGTGACTGAGATAATTGACCTGGCTGATATCTATCTCAATTCCAAATTAGGTTGGCCAAGAAATCTGTTTAGTATGATACTTTTTGAGAGACATAAATGGTTTTCTGCATCTTTTAGTAATGGCAGCCATATTGGGTGGCAGATCAGCATCAATTGTGCAAATGTGAAAGGCATATGCCAGGTTGCTTCCTGTGAAATTCGCTGAAATTCTGTTAACTGGTTTCTTGAGACAAAATCATGATTAGATTTTTTTTCTTTCTGTCTTCAGCAACAAAAGCCAAATTAAATAGGGAATTGGATTCATCTGTCCAAAACTTTAAGGCCTTCATGCCAGAACACACGATATCTGATTAATACAATTTTATTGAGCAATTTCCTTTCAAAGAAGAATTTAAGATGTGTTTTTCCTTTGTAATAATACAGTCAAGTAAGATTATATATGTGCATTATCTGTACAAACAAATAAGACCTTCTTTCCAGGATGCTGTCAAATTTTGGTTCACAGTGAGAGGAAGTTGATTAAAGATCCTTGTATATTTAGCAACAGTGACCTTATCTGAATCCTGCTTAATGTTTGTTCAAGTCAAATAGGCTTTCAGGCAATGATGCTTTTTGTCAAATTTTTGTCAATTTTTTTTTTTTGCTTGTGATAAATGTTGTTGAAAGGTTTTCCTACAATTTGTATCTATGGCCATATTTGATGACAAATCATTGTAATTTTTCCATAATGTTTTCCACTTCTTGATGGTTTTCTATTTTTATTTAGGCTGCCAAGACTGTCTGCATATGCAAACTGAGACCTTATGCACAAATGTTTTCCACCAAATATGTTCCACGTCTGTTTGACAGTTTTGGAGAAATGTTTAAAGGTTTTGATTGCCCTAAAAATGGTTTTCATATTTGATGGCAGACTGGCACTGTAAAAACCTGAAAGGAATTTCATTCCAGGTTACATTCATTTAAATATCGTCAAATTCTGTTAAGTGGTTTTGAAGTAGTAATTTAACAGATTTTCTCATTTTAGTAATGAAGTACAAATTTGATGGTCTTCCCCTCCAATTACAGTCAAATTCAGTTTAGTGGCTTTGGAGAAGAAGACATTTAAAGGTTTTGATGCAAATTGGCAAATTGTGCATCATCTGTTCACACTTGAAAGTTCATACCCAAATTCCTTCAGTACAAATTTATAAAATTCTGTTCAACTGTTTTGAAGAACAAAAACTTTAACGGTCTTTACAATCAAATATGTTCTAATTTGGAACATATCTGTTCCCAGTTTTGGAGAGGTTGTTAAAGCTCTTTTTTAAGAAAGAGTTCTCATATTTGATAAATGGATTGGAGTCATTGGTACAAAATTCAAACACCTTCACATTATGATGCTACCAAATTTGGTCAGATTCTGTTCAGTTGTTTTGGAAAAAAATAAGTAATTTAAGCATTTTCCTATCTTTACAAATGGTGGCAATATCTTGTTGCCAGGTGGCTCTGTGCCAAGTTTGGATGATACTTAATTGACGAAGGGTCATACCATAAATTTTCTATTACTCAATGCACAATTAATTACAGTCTAGTATGTAATGAAACATTCTTAGAGACAGATATTTGAATAGAAGTACCACAAAACATGCACACCAATCTATAACTTTTTGTCTGATATTGAATTGTTTGGACCTTTAGCTATGTAACAATATACAGCTTTTGAAGAGCTGAATACTTCAACAAGCGACCATCTATTTAATCTCCATAGAACATGGGCATAACAATGCTGGTGGTCAACAATTTTCCCAATGTATCTATTATAAATAAGGCTAACTGACATATATGGATCGGAATATCATCATAAATGTTCAGCAAAGACTTCTTTTAGTGGAGCTAGTCTTGAATGTTCATTACTGCCATCTTCTCTGCTTGTGGCTCGTATAAATGTAGACTTGGCTCGACGGGGATTAATGTTTCCCATATCCTTTGTAACATTTTCTAAGTTCAGAGATTTTCCCCTCATACCTAAGAAAAAGAAATGAGATATTATAAACTTGAAACAAATGATCTCACATGTATGCTCAATTCAGATGGAATTTATGAGCTAACAAATATTTACATTTCCATTAGCAAAAACATGAAATCATGAGTTCAATCTATTTCATTTGAAATGAGAACAACAGATCAAAATCAACTAATACTGTTAATGAATATTTTTTAAAAATTGCATTAGTTTTGCCAGAAATTCAATTGGGCAATGCTAACTTATGACATCACATTAGGCTAATTGGCATGTCATCAACATTTCACGCACTCACCTGGTATGACATATACAACTACTAGAAGTCACACTTACCTGGTATGATATCACACTATTACACATAGAAACATAAATCTGAAACCCATAAACTCAAGGTCATATTGATGAAATTATGTAATAAATATAATTATATAACTATTATATAATTTGGTCAATATAGAAATGATGGCTTTTTCATGGCATGACATATTTTCAAAATAATGTTCTTACATCATATTTTTTTACAGCACACCTTTCATTTTTTTACCTATGTAGTTGCACTATTCATGGCATGACATATTATCAAAATAATGTTCTAACATCATATCTTTTTTACAGCACACCTTTCATTTTATCTATGTAGTTTCACTCTTATTACCAAAATCACTGACCAACTATATTAGTCTTGATTAACCAATAACAGGACAAATATGTATATACATGTACAAGGTATCTTGTATATGTATAATATATATGTACACAGCAAATGTGTTTACCCATTTCCTTTTAGAGAAGAAAACCTATGTTACTGGTGTTTACAATAGGCTAAAACAATGGCGCTTTATTTCTGTATTGATGATATTTTTAAAAATGTTTGTTTGACAGTGAAATAAAGATCAAAATTAATGCTGTAACTGAAGAAGACAATTTTTTTTTTATTTCTTCTCAATGTCTGCAGGCATAAAGCTGGATTCAAGAAATATTACAAAGTAAACCAAACTCACTATAATGCATCTCAATATATGACTGACATTTTTATAATGGATCCCAATAAATTGGTGTAATTTTGTTTAATCAAAACTACTGGTACTTTAATTGTTCAATTTAAATTTATTTCTAAGGCTAATGTGAAATAACTATAATGCGATTTTACATTAATAAAATATTTTGTTTTTTTGTTTTTATAAACTATTATGACACTGTGAATAAAGAAATAATGGATAATGAAACAGGCCATTGACTTATATATGTCCTTGAGGGAAATATCAATTCAGTATAAAAGGCTAGGTTTTATTAAATTATCTTCACTGATTTAAAAGTTATGCCCATACATAGATAGACGTCTTTAATTTATATTTACTGTTTTCATGACCTTGAGGCAATGGTATGTATGTCATTTAATGTCTAGTTATTATGCATAACTGGATAAAGTTTTACTGCTTTGGACAAGGATACATTTTTCACTTTTGCCTTTTATATATATATATATATATATATATATATATATATATATATATATATTCCAGTCACATCCATTGCCAATGCAAAAATGTACCCTTGTCCAAAGCAATGGAATCATTTTTATGGAACTTTTTAGACATTAGATCAAAGGTACTGTAATGTAAAAAAATAAGCAAATGGCAACTTGACTAATTAAAAAATGTAATTGACAGCAATGTACACAAGTCTACATGACTATCACCAATTTCATGCTTGGATGCAAAATCCCAAGTCCATATTAAAAATTAAGTCAATCAATAAACAGGTCAAGTACATCATTAACAGGCATGCAGAATTTAACTGAGGACCTACATTTTGGGAAATCCTAAATGTGAATTTACAGAATTGTTCTTAACCTCTTAAAACTATAACACAACATGTGCCATGGAATTATTTAAAAATTCAACACGTGTTTTTAAAATTTTTGCTACGTTCTTTTTAGCATACAACTATATCTTCATGCACCACTAAATAACTAAAAAAAATTGGATAATCCCATTTTAAATTTTACATTCTTTACCAGAATCATTTTTCAAAACCAATTCACCATTCTCTTAGATAAATTAATAAAACAAGAAGATCAACACCTGCATGTCCAGCACACACAATCATAGCACTGCTGTAAAATGTGAACTTAACCCAAGGTCATATGGTTAAGTGAGCATGTTGCTGAATGAATTTTCCTTGCATTTTAATGATTCATACAATTCATGAAAAAAACAATCCATTTAGGGTTATAGGAAATAAAAACAAATGAAGAAACTTAAATCCAAATGTTCTGTGACTATAACTGTGACCTAAATATTACACAGAATGAATTGTCTTGTGATGATTCATCCCAAGTGTTAAGAAAATCTTTCATGGAGTTTAGGAATTATAAACAAATGATACATTCTTCACCAAAATCTTAATTCAAATTTTCTCACACTCCAACATCATGAGGGCCAGAATACGTGTAACTGAATGAATTCATTTTATTATGATTGATTCCAAGGTCAAAGAGCTAAGCATGCATGTCACTCAATAAATTATCTTAGTTTCATAATGATTACCCCGAAGGTCAATGATCTGTGCATGTTACTCAATAAATTATCTTAGTTTCATAATGATTACCCCGAAGGTCAAAGAACCATGTATGTCACTCAATAAATTATCTTAGTTTCATAATGATTACCCCGAAGGTCAAAGAACTGTGTATGTCACTCAATGAATTTTATCTTAGTTTCATAATGATTAACCCGAAGGGCAAAGAACCATACATGTCACTCAATGAATTATCTTAGTTTCATAATGATTTATTCCAAATATGAAGAAAATCCATGAATAAATTTAGGAAATGTACTTAAATGAACAAAACTTCAATCCAAAGCTTTAATGCAACTTTTCAATGACTATGAGCATGACCCCAAGGTAAAAAAGAATAGCATGTGTGTGATAAAATGAACTGTCTTAGCTTTACAATCAATAATGACAAGAATGATGCAAATCATAGGGATTAGGATATTATTAACTTTTGTTGTTAAATTATCAAATTCTTAACACATATTCTATTACTAAGACATTGACACAAAGGTGAAAGGGTGAGTGAACACCTCACAAATGAATTGCCTCAGCTTTGCAATGATTCATGCCAAGTATGTGGCGATGAGGCCCTATGAAGGGGTTTAGGAAACCTACACAAATAAAGAACTAGCCAAAACCTCAAGATATGATTGATACCTCTGCCACCACCACTGAAAGAAAAGTAACTGCTATGTCAGGATTCCCGATAGCAACGGACTTAACAGAAATGGCAATAAAAGCAATGAAACACCCCAAACATATCACTTGCACAGCCTGCTTGATATTGCATCCTTAAAAACCAAGAAGAGAACTATGCACTTTCTTTTATCGAGGCATTTTATTTTAATAAAGGATCTTGTTTTGTGCATTACAAAAATTACATATGGACAAATTTTACATTTATTTATTGCCAAAGATTACAGATTTGTAGAAAGAAACTGGTAACAGTAATCCCAAGCAAAAGAAAATGAAAATGATAATGGGTTAACACAAATCATTCCTTGTACATAATATATTTATAATGCAAGTTTGCCTGGGTCACCTTGCCAGAGGTAAAAAACTCAGACAAAATGCCCCATAATTTTTGGTGCAGGATATTACTGTGAATGCCAGCTAAGGTAAACATTTCATAATAATAAGTAATTCCAATTCAAACCTTTAACAAGGAAAATTCAAGTAAATGATTTGCAAATGGGTTATGTTTCAGCCATAATTTTCCCTGGTTAATGCCTATTTGTGTGTTGAATGAAAAATCAAAATGTGAGCTTGGTGTATATATGTATATTTAAACTCAAAATGAGTGTGTGCGCTTTTTAAAATTTGCGCAGGTATCATGATGAATATGGCATATTTCATTTGGGGTCCAGAATGTCTGTAGTGCTTTTTTAATCTGTATCTGGTAATTTATAAAAGAAAGTGCCTCAAATGTGAAAAACGTGTACAAATTGTTCCAGGCAAGTACCTAGTAATATATTGTGTATTAATTATTGTAAAAACTTAATTTTACTAACATAATCTAGAAATTGTTTAGTTAATAGTTATGAACACTTTTATTCTGTAATTAATTTAATGATTATTAAGTGCAATATTTCATAAGCATATTCAGAATTCTTTTTTGGTGTCCAAATTCACGGATACTAACTGGGTTTTGTTTTACTAAATGCAGAAATGTTAATACTGAATCATCTGAATGTGCTTAAAAAAACTGTCCTTATCACGCAGTCCTGCTGTCAATGCATTACATACTGGAAAATCTGAGGTCTCCCAGGCAAGTTTTTAAAAGTTTTATTAATGTTTTGAATAAATATGCACAAAGCAGGACCCCTTCAATGAAACAAATAGCCTCCAAAATGTGAAATCAAATAGAAGTTGATTACACATTATATAACTTTTATTACACTTACCAACCAATTCTACACAAATACTGCATCCCCTGTTAATTATCAAATTTATTTTTCATCTATGGAGTGAAGATTATTGGGATTTATTGACAATGTTCAAAATGAAAATTATTTTACTTTTATAATTCTTACCCAATCATAAAATATTTGGAGTTTGTCCTCTACTTCACAAATCCAGTTCTCCCAAGCCAAAAAGACAATATAGCCAGCTTGTTTTGTAGCTAGCATCAATGCTGCTATAGAATCCTGTTTGCTTAAAATGAAAGTCAGACAAGAGTAGGTTCCCCTTACATATTGTATTTGTGCCCAAAACTCGATAGTCATCAGTTACTGCTGGATCAGAGGTGTACTTTCTACTGGCATGCGACTATGGGGAAGGCAATGTAGGGAGTGCACATATTAAGATTAGGTAATTATTATCAAAGAAACATATTTTACTCAAAAAAGTAGATTTCCTCTTCAAATACATTACCCAATCATAATATGTTAGAATAATAGGGAGAGTTATATCCATTTTTGTTACCAAAGAATCGGCCCAAACTCCAGTCTTCCAATATGTGAAGCAGCATTGTCATCATGAAGAAAACATAGGCCATGGTTTACGCATGGAATTAAGCAAGATAGATAATGGAAAATGGAAACAAAAATTAAAAAATACACCAGAAGCATGAAATTTATCTGATTTTGGGTTATTATGTGGAGAGAATAAACCTACTTCTGGTACAAAAATTGTAATCCCCCTTTTCTGTTTGGCTTCAAAACCAGGACAGGGTCAACAAATGATCAAAGGAGAATTCCAGGAAAAAATTGCATTTTACAAAATAGGATTGATTGTCCATGAGCTGGAGCCTGTTCTATCCAAGAAAAGCAGAGGATATCAAAAGAAGAACTGAACCATCTTTATGGGGTTACAGATGGTTTGGTTCAACCACCATGGGGTGCAGTTCACTTACTCTACCTGCTGTAGCCACCATGAACAGAGAGCTGGTTTTAAGTAGACAAGTGAGTCTTTCAAGTTCTGGAGAAGAGTTTAAATGGTGCTTTACTCAACCACATCAGATTCCATGATAACTTCCATTGTAACTGAGGACCAAAGCTTTTCATTTGTAGGAAAGGTCAAAGGCTTGAAAGGTCTCTATTTCGTATTTATATTATGTACATCATTCCTTGTGAGATCGTGAAATAGTAGCCCTTGATAGTTACAGTGGCAAGATTCCTCTGATTGAATAGCTAAATGAGGTTTTAAGCGGTTGGTGTGGTTTTTCTTCTAACAGTGCAATAAACTCACTCACCACATTCCTATGTATACTTTTCAAGTGGTGTGCCTCTTTGAGTGAGCAATCCCACCCACAACTTCTTCTGCAAAGAAGAGCTTTGAGGACTTGCTTCATATATGCCATGTGCACATCTTCAGCCTCGCTGATTTTGGATAGGGAAAGAAAATGCAGGCGAAAAGAGTCCTGGGTCTTCCTGTTAAGACATTAGCTGGATTCAGAAAGTCAATAATTTTTCCTGCTTAAGGGGAGCAATCAGAACTACCTGGCACTTTGGTCTGGTATAGGCAAGATGAAGGTCAGTAACTTGACATTTCCACTTTATATTATAATAAGTCTGCCAGAGTTCATCTCCAATGGGCACAGATTCTGCTGAAGACTGTGGGGCAACTGTACCATTTGGTATGTATCAATTAATTCTGGAAGGCCAGTGAGATGGGTGACTCAAATAGGACAGTGAGATGGATGAATTTGGTACGAGAGTGAGATGGGTGACTCAGATAGGACAGTGAGATGGATGAATCTGGTAGGACAGTGAGATGCATGACTCAGATAGGACAGTGAGATGGATGAATCTGATAGGAGTGTGAGATGGATGACTCAGATAGGACAGTGAGATGGATGAATCTGATAGGAGAGTGAGATGGATGAATCAGGTAGGACAGTGAGATGCATGACTCAGATAGGACAGTGAGATGGATGAATCTGATAGGAGAGTGAGATGGATGACTCAGATAGGACAGTGAGATGGATGAATCTGGTAGGACAGCGTTATAGAGGACTTTAAGGTAGATTTATCATCCACTTCTCAAATCCTGAAGTCATCTGAGTGTGAACGGGTATGATTTGGAATTTTAACAAATTTTCAATGATATCAATATGATGTCTGCAGTGTGGCAGTTTATAGTGATGCCTAGCACTGCAGCATCATGTCGCAAAGATGTAGCATGATGTCCCACCCAGTCACATTGTCCTGACATCAGGCTAACCAGTTGTAACATTAACCTCTTACTAAATCCCCATGGCACCAATCCCTATATCCAAGGTATAACTACTATATTACCATGGCACCAATCCCTATATCCAAGGTATGACTACTATATTACCATGGCACCAATCCCTATATCCAAGGTATGACTGTTATATTACCATGGCACCAATCCCTATATCCAAGGTATGACTACTAAATCCCCATGGCACCAATCCCTATATCCAAGGAATGACTACTAAATCCCCAATTGGCACCAATCCCTATATCCAAGGTATGACTACTAAATCCCCAATTGGCACCAATCCCTATATCCAAGGAATGACTACTAAATCCCCAATTGGCACCAATCCCTATATCCAAGGTATGACTACTAAATCCCCATGGCACCAATCCCTATATCCAAGGTATGACTACTATATTACCATGGCACCAATCCCTATATCCAAGGTATAACTAATAAATCCCCATGGCACCAATCCCTATATCCAAGGTATGACTACTATATTACCATGGCACCAATCCCTATATCCAAGGTATGACTACTAAATCCCCATGGCACCAATCCCTATATCCAAGGTATAACTAATAAATCCCCATGGCACCAATCGCTATCTCCAAGGTATGAAAATTAATTTCTGACTTTTTTCTTAAGGCAAACAGATGACCTTTAAGCACCATTGTTTGCTAAGCCATGTCAAAATTGTTATGTCTATTTAGGTTTTCGACTGCTAGATTTGCAAGGTAATGGACATACTTCTAATGGATTATCTTGAGTAACATATTTGAAAAAGAAAAACAACAAACTGGAAGGACAAAAGGGCCTGAGATTGCTGAATGACATTTGATTAATAATCAAATGCAAAAGCTGGTGGCCAAGAAATCTGAGAATGGTAGGATGATATTTTAAAACATTTATTCCAATGCCGTTTATTTCATATTTTATGAAAATATGAATTTTGTTTTGTTTCTGTTTCAGGGTTTCTCTGTTTGTATTTTCATCCATATTTCATAAAACATCAGCATCATTGGTTTGATACTGAAAGACCCCTATGTCAGGATGCTTTGTAACAAAGTTGGTCAAATTCTGTTCAATGTTGTTTTGTTTCTAATAGAGCTGTGTAAATGTTTTTCTTCATATTTTCTGGTGGAACAGTATCATTTATATAAATCAGAAAGGCATTCAAACTAAGACACATTCTGTAAAATTTGAAAAAATATATATTTAACATTTTTAAATAGAATAGTCATGAAAGGATTTCCTACTTTTTTATTATTAATGTTTGCCATATTTGATAATGAGAATGCACTTTTCATATAAATTTAAAAATCCTTACAACCAGAATGTTTTCTGTCAAATTTGGTCAATAACTATTGAGTAGTTTCAAAGAAGTTGTTCCATTGTTTTTCTTTATTTAGTAACACTGTCAATATTTAATAGTACATAATCTGCAGAAAATGAAAGATTTCAATGCCAAGATGAATTTTCAAATTTGCCTCATTTTTGTTCAGCAGTCATCTGTAAAGAAATCAATAAAAGATTTTCCAAGTTTTAGAAATGGTGGACATATCTGATGGCGTATCAGTCGAATGAACTTTGATGATTAGCATCGGTTTTATGAATTTCAAGGATTTCTCTCTCATAAGTCAAAATTATATTCACTGGCTCTGGAGAAGTAATTTCAATTTTTTTTTTATTTTAATAAAAGTGGTCGCATTTATAACAAATCAGCAAGATTTCTAAAAACTGAAAGGTGTTTATGTGTTTCTTTCTTTTTTAAATTTAAGTGATGGTGACCTCATTTGATTGATTGGTATAATTTGTATCAAACTGAAAAGTCTTTGTACAAGGGTGCTTTCAAACAAATTTCCTTCAGCAGTTTTTGGAAAAGTCATTGCAAGGTTATTCCATTTTTTTTGTGTAACAGTGCCCATATTTCCTTTTAGATTGACTAAATTTGTGCAAGTTTGCCTTTGTGGAATGTTGCTTTGCATCAATATGTTAAAACTGGTCTATAGGCTTCTGAGAAGAATTATAAGATTACAATTGTTGACGGATAACAGAGGTTTTTCTGTATTCAATAAAGGTAGAAATATATGAAGGTTGATCAGCACATTTTGTATAATTTGAAAGATTTTTCTGCCAGGAGGCCTTCTTTCGAATCTGATCAAATTATGTTTAACAATTTTGGAGAAGAGATCGTTTACAAGATTTTCAATCTTCAGAATGATATATTTAATGGCAGATTGGGCATAACTTCTAAAAATTTGCAAGCATTTCATTCCCAGATGCTCCCAGGCAAATCTGGTCAAACCAATCAAGTAGTTTTTTCGAGAAAAGTATAAAATAGCAACTGTTGACAGAAGCATGATACATGACAGATGCACTTGAACTTAAAGGCCAGGCAAACTAAAAAGTGATAGATAGTTTTAGCATAGTTATCTCCCTTATATCTTCTGTAGCTCAGTGATTCATTGTACATTATGAGGAGAAAAAAACAAGAAAATGAAAAGGTTCTATAGGTAACATGCTAAATTAGGATATGTTCTTTCAAAAAATGCATATAGGAAATGCAAACTATTGTATATACTTGTGTACAAGAACCTGAATATACTAAGGTGATAGAATATGAAACAGTGAAAATAACAGACAAGCTGAACAAATGTTCCATAATTCTGATAGAAATAAGTATCTCTTCCATGCATCCATTTTCATAATGAAAATGTCATAAAGTCTTTACACAAAAGAGAACTGAATTAAATAATATATTTCAATGCTCGTTACATAATGTCATTTCTGACCAAAGCAAGAAGGGATACCATATTGCTGTCACAAACTGAAATCAAACCCTAGAATGAAAGAAAACAAAATAAAATAAATAATAACAACATATAAGGCCAACATACACAACAGTTTACAGCATGGAAGTCAGCACTTTTTTCGAATGTTTGTTTAAACATATGAGTGTTTAATTTTGTTAAAAGTCATCCCCAGATCATTTTGTGCATACACATTAATATACTGCTGAAATGATATATCAGAATATGAAATATAACTTTTTTCACTGCCCAGTGCTAGATGAAAAATCAGGCTGGACAATTAGAATTTTTTTAAGTTTCCAAATTATGATATTGAACTTAAAGTATGGGTCCTTTTTTGCTATGTTCATGAATATCTCAGTTTGGGATATGCTGAATATTTCATATATTTTGGGACTGATATAAGGTGTTTGCCGTTTCAGTTAACATGATAAAAAAAGAAAAAGATTTACTATTTGGTTATGTAACTCAGTATGCATACTATTATACTCATAAAGTCGAGTCCAACTGTAGACAATATAGACCCTGATCTTTCATCCTATAATGCACTAGCAGGTTTATATTGTGAAGACCCTGATCTTTCATCCCATAATGCACTAGCAGGTCTATATTGTGAAGACCTTGATCTTTCATCCCATAATGCACTAGCAGGTCAATATTGTGAAGACCTTGATCTTTCATCCCATAATGCACTAGCAGGTCTATATTGTTTGTTTGTTTGCTTGATTAGGATATTTAACATAGCTTTAACAATTTTTCAGTCATATCTCTATGATGTCTGCAGTGAAGCAGCTTATAGTGATGTCTAGCACTGGGGCATCATGCTGCAGACATGTAGCATGATGTCCCACCCAGTCACACTATCCTGACACCAGGCCCTCCAGTCCTAACACTAACCTCTTAATGCTGAGCGCCAAGCAAGGCAACTGTTAGTACCATTTTTGTAAGTCTTTGGTATGACTCGGCTGGTGATCAAACCCACGACCTCCCATTTCTGCAGCGGATGCTCTAATCACTAGGCCACTGGAGCAGTTGGTCAATAATGTATAGACCCTAATCAATTGCCTAATGTACTAGCAGGTCTATGTTGTATAAACCCTGATATTCCGTTGCTTAATGTACAAACCAGTCTACACTGTATAGACAATGATCTTCCACTGCTTAATGCACAAGCATGTCTATATTGTATAGACCCTGATCTTCCATTGCTTAATGTACAAGCCGGTCTATACTGTATAGATAATGATCTTCTACTGTTTAATGCACTAGCATGTCTATATTGTATAGACCCTGATCTTCCATTACACAATCCACTAGCAGGTCTATATTGTGTAGACAATGATCTTCCATTACCCAATGTATTAGCATATCTATATTGTGTAGACAATGATCTTCCATTACCCAAAGTACTAGCAGGTCTATACTGTATAGACAATGATCTTCCACTGCTTAATGCACTAACATGTCAATATTGTATAGACCCTGATCTTCCATTACCCAAAGTACTAACAGGTCTAAACTGTATAGACAATGATCTTCCATTACCCAAAGTACTAGCAGGTCTATACTGTATAGACAATGATCTTCCATTACCCAATGTACTAGCAGGTCTATACTGTATAGACAATGATCTTCCATTGCTTAATGCACTAGCATGTCTATATTGTATAGACCCTGATCTTCCATTACCCAATGTACTAGCAGGTCTATACTGTATAGACAATGATCTTCCAATACCCAAAGTACTAGCAGGTCTATACTGTATAGACAATGATCTTCCATTGCTTAATGCACTAGCATGTCTATATTGTATAGACCCTGATCTTCCATTACCCAAAGTACTAGCAGGTCTATACTGTATAGACAATGATCTTCCATTACCCAATCCACTAGCAGGTCTATATTGTGTAGACAATGATCTTCCATTACCCAATGTATTAGCAGGTCTATATGGTCTGTTCAACTGTTTGCTTCTAACCAACTGCACAGACCCAAATCTGCCAGCACATTATGTGACATCATGCAGATTTGGGTCTGTATAGTTTGCAGTTGGACTGAACCTAAATGTGGGTATATATGGTACATGCAAGTCATGTAGGTGTCCGTGTATATTTTATTGAACTGATTCATGTACAGCATGCACCCAACTTAGGCTGCAACATTTACCAAACATGTACATGATTTACAATAATGTGATTTCATTATCACAATTAGAAACTCAACCTTTCATGATATCTACCTATAAAACTTGCTGAGTAGGGGACAGCTATGATAATGTACATGCTGTCATTTATTCACTTTAAAATTATTTAATTTGCTCTACATTTTTTGCCTTTTTTATTACAACAGGATTCAGTTTGCGAGACATTAATAAATATATTGAACAGTTTCAGTAAAACATCACAAGGTTTGTAATGATATTGTGTCCTCCTATAACATAAATGTACATGATGAACAAGCTGGGCAAACAGCGTGCCCACAGCCATGGATTCTGCATGACTAATCTGTGTTTCTTTAAAACAGTCTGTTATTAAACATGCTGCCTCGAGGTAAATAATAAAGTTTAAAGAAACTTTTATCGGCATTAGAAATCAACTTAATGTGTAATTTTGTGTAATATGCACTCCACACTTTTCATCCACTTCTGATGCTTCTTAATGATCTCACATTCAATGTGAAAATTTTATACATACTTAACAAAAAAAATTAAGGAAAAATCTAAACAATCTTATGAAAGCAGAATTGTGAAAATTTTTAATTTAATCAGGACAGCTAGTGCCTGCATAAATAAAATTTACATATTTAAAATTTTTTAAAATCTTGACTGTTAGTAAACTACACTATGCCATTTTCACATGTAAACAATGCAGCCAAACACAAATAGCATACACACAGGTCTGCCAGTGCATAACTGACCAGCAGATCAGGGTCTACAATGTCTGTCTGAAATACTAAAACAGAATGAATGGCATTACACTCAAATTGGCTGGCACATAACACAGCAATTGAAGGGATTGACACTCTAATGGCTGAAAAGATTTTCCAGGAATTTGAGACAAAACCATATCTTTCTTTTAACTGCTGAGTGTTGAAACCATTTCTATCTTGATATTCTTCAGCATTAAAGAGAGTTTTAAATTACCTGCCATTGTAGAAATACTGAATAGAACCATCTGCTTTCGGACCAACAAGACATCATAAGAAGTCTCCATGTGGAAACCTCATGTTGATACGACTTTTTGATTTTCCAAGAGCAATGATAAGATCTTCAAGATGGCTGCCATGGTAGTCATATTGGATAACAGACTGGCATACTATCCATTTAGGACCAACTAGATCTCAGAAAAAAGCCATTTGGTGAAAGCACACAATTAATATGACCATCCATCTAGGAGGACAAGTGATAACAGGATTTTGAAGATAGCCATTGTTGCTGCCATACATCAAGTAAGATCAGTAATTATGACCAACCTGATATCATAAGTCGTCTTTCAGTCAAACCCTGATATGACCATTCATTCTAGACCTGTAATAAACAGATTTTCAAGATAGACTCTGTGGTGACCGTACTGGACATATGAGCAGCATCAGTTTCATTTACGGCCAACTTAACATCAAAATAAGTTGTTTAGTAAAAACATTCAGGACCAACTAGAAATCATAAAAAGTCTTCAGGTGAAAACCCCATGGTGATATTTCTTTTGATTCAGAAGGAGTAAAAATAACTAGATTTTTATGATCATGAAATCCGATCTGCACTTATCTTTGTTATGTCCAGTTAGACAACATACAAATAATTTTTGTGAAAACACCATTCAGATATGACCATTCATTCAAGAGTAGTGATAAGGTTAGATTTCAAGATGACAACTGTGGTGACCATCCTGGGCATCAGAGTGCTACCATTTTCAATCAGGACCAAGTAAACATCATATCTTTGTTGATAAGACCATCCATTAGGTGGAGCAGAGATGACAAAATTTTCATGAGAGCCACTGTGGTGTCCATATTGGATGTATTAGTGCAATATTTTGATCAGAACCAGCCAAGTATTATAAGAAGTCTTCTGGTAAAAAAACCCGTGTCAAAATATGACTTTCCATTTAATAGCAGCAATATCAATATTCAAGATGGCTGCTATGATAGCCATACTAGACATGATACTGGCCCCATTTTCATTTAGGACCAAATAGACATCATAAGAAATCTTTTAACTGAAAACTCCTTGTTGATAAGACCTTCCATAAAGGAGCATTAATAACAAGAGTGTTAAGATGATTGCTGTTGTGGTCATACAGGACGTCCATTCAAAACCTGTTTAAAGGACCAACTAGATCATGGGATGAACATACAAGTAGTTTAATGACAATCCTCTTAGTCAGGATGAGTAGAAACAACAAGTCTGTACTAATGAATGAACAGATGACAGACAACAATCCTGAAAACCTTTCTGGTCTATGACCAGTAGCACTAAAAATGGCAGCTTTGAATCGTTGTTTCAAGTTGAGTACATGCTATACATCTGTACAAACCTGAGTGAAACAAATGTTTCGTAGATGGGTTTTAACAAGGTCTGATTTGAGGGCATTACGGGTAAATTGCTGAATTCCATGGCAAGCTGTACCTGTCTGTTACCTGACATGCCATGTCTGTCTAGAAAGACATGATACTACACTGCATCAGGTCTGTTAGTACTGGGTTAGTTGCTACACACTGAGAACCTACAAGAAATACCAGCACTCAAATCTCACACTTTCTATCATACCGAAGGTGTCAGAAGAAATTCAGGAGTACCGTATAATTACCACACATACGTCCATCTGCAAATTGCACAGACCCTGATCTGCCATTGCAAAATTTTCTAACAGATCTGGATCTATGCAGTTTGCTACAAGTATATCAGTGCAACAAAATACACAGACCCTGCTCTGCTGGCCACCTTATGTGCCAATAGCTCAGTGTCTATGTTGTTTGCAGCTTATTTCAATTTATTAGCTAGTATATATATATATATATATATATATATATATATATATATATATATATATTTAGCACCAGACACTATGTCATATTTCTCTCCAGGAATAAAAGCATCCATGACAATATGTGATGTTTCGGGAGGAAAGGTCTGCAAAAATACATGTATATTTATCTTGGAGATTAAAATGATTTGGAAGTATTAAACAATAAATCCATACTTTGAAATGTTTGGACTAAAAGTGTCTAAAAGAATCCTTTACTTTCATCCCAAACCCATTTCAGTGCCTAACACTAATTGTCATCCCAAACCCATTTCAATGCCTCACTCTAATTGTCATCCCAAACTGATTTCAATGCCTCACACTAATTGTCATCACAAACCCATTTCAATGCCTCACACTAAATGTCATCCATAACACATTTCAATGCCTCACACCAATTGTCATCCCAAACCCATTTCAATGCCTCACACTAATTGTCATCCCAAACCCTTTTCAATGCCTCACACTAATTGTCATCCCAAACTGATTTCAATGCCTCACACTAATTGTCATCCCAAACTGATTTCAATGCCTCACACTAATTGTCATCCATAACCCATTTCTATGCCTCACACTAATTATCATCCCAAACCCTTTTCAATGCCTCACACTAATTGTCATCCCAAACCCATTTCAATGTCTCACAATAATTGTCATCCCAAACACATTTCAATGCCTCACACTAATTGTCATCCCAAACTGATTTCAATCCCTCACACCAACTGTCATCCCAAACCCATTTCAATGCCTCACACTAATTGTCATCCATAACCCAATTCATTGCCTCACACTAATTATCATCCCAAACTGATTGCAATCCCTTACACTGATTGCCATCCCAAACCAATTTCAATGCCTCACACTTATTGTCATCCCAAACCCATTTCAATGCCTCACACTAATTGTCATCCCAAACCCATTTCAATGCCTCACACTAATTGTCATCCCAAACTGATTTCAATGCCTCACACTAATTGTCATCCATAATCCATTTCAATGCCTCACACTAATTATCATCCCAAACTGACATCAATGCCTCACACTAATTATCATCCCAAACCCATTTCAATACCTCACACTAATTGTCATCCCAAACTGATTTCAATGCCTCACACTAATTGTCATCCCAAACTGATTTCAATGCCTCACACTAATTGTCATCCATAATCCATTTCAATGCCTCACACTAATTATCATCCCAAACCCTTTTCAATGCCTCACACTAAGTGTCATCCCAAACCCATTTCAATGCCGCACACTAATAAATATACATACACGTTTGGATGCCTATGCATCATATCCATACAAGTATATTTTAAAAAATCATCTTTTTGTACAGGTTTTTTGTTCCACAACCTTTAGAAAACACTCCCTATTACAAACCATAGACATTGAGGTAATTGACCAAGACATCACATCATTTAGTTTCTAATTTAGACATTACATAATCTGCTATTTAAAATTGTAATTGGAAGGATTCTCCATGATAAAACACAGAGGCCATGATCATCATTCTGCATTTCCTTGCATTTAGATGGTATGAATTATGACTCAGAAGGCTTCAGTACTGCCGATATATGTTTTTATATTGATGCTGGCAAAACTAGGACTGATAATTTATCAAAATTCAGTGGTACAGATGAAAACAACAAACTGATAGTTTTACAGTTCGAGAAAGGTTCCAATTGGCTGCACAACTTCAGTGACATGACTGTTAATAAATTCTAAAGTTTCATAGGCATACATAACGTCTCAGTAAAATTTAATTATACAGCCATAGTTATTAGATTTTGCTCTAAACCTTTTTACAAATAACAAATGTAAACAAGAATTTCAAAATGATAATGTTTTAAACCAAACATATACTTCACTGCCCAAATTTTCACAGACAGGACTAGTGATATGGAATCATCTAGGTAACAGGTGTTCTACATATAGCAAACTGCCTTTAGAGGCTTCACCTGTATATTGATAGCCCACACAGCAACAGATGCTATATGACAATGGGTTAATAATCTTAACCCTATGTGAAGTGAAAATCAGATGAAATACATATTTGTGAAGAAATTACCCAGATACAAGTATCTAAACAGACAGCATATGTAAAATGTGATACATACTACTAGATCTTCTCCGCTCAAACTTCTGAGTCTTTGCTCTCTTCATCATCGTCTTCCTGGCATGGATGGCATTCTTCATGACAACAGGCTTGTCGGCATCAAGTTTGGCCTCCTCAGCCAGGTTCTCAAAAAATTCTGTGAAAAAGAAACTCAGCAAATAATGCCCATTCTTTTTGTGAACATTTTTTAAGCTAAATAAGTTAAATTCTCTCTTCTACATTCTTTAATAAGCAATTTTTCAGTCTAAATTAATCATTAGATTCCCCCTCTTTTGTTTGGGTGGCTATACAAAACTTCTGATATATCCTAAGTGGTAAACAGAATAATGGAGTCTGTAACTGTCAACCAGCATATGAGATGCAATGAATGTTAGAATTGACTAAAGGATGAATTACAGAACACTACAAGCACCTCTGCACAAAAATGAACTAAATTTTTAATACAATCTTCTTCAAACATTTATTAGTTGTTAAAAATGTTAAGTTCCTTACCCTTGAGTTTTTTTACATTCACAACCATTTCATCTTTGACATCTTGCTGTATATTTGGAGTTTCATTTTCCACAGCATCACTAAGTTTGCCAAGAGATATCTCAGCTTCTTTCAGTCTCCTTTCTGCATCTATTCGAGCCATTATCTCTTGCTGTCATGGAAATATTTGAAACATAAACACAAGATAAAACCATTTTATTTCTTACTCCCACTAGTAATGTATGATTATCAGTTGAGTCCAAATGCAAACAACAAAGATCATTATCTGCCATAGCATAATGTAAAGATCATCATGTGCCATAGCATAATGTAAAGATCATCATCTGCCATAGAATAATGTAAAGATCATCATCTGCCATAGCATAATGTAAAGATCATCATGTGCCATAGCATAATGCAAAGATTATCATGTGCCATAGCATAATGTAAAGATCATCATGTGCCACAGCATAATGCAAAGATCATTATATGCCATAGCATAATGTAAAGATCATCATGTGCCATAGCATAATGTAAAGATCATCATGTGCCATAGCATAATGTAAAGATCATCATGTCCCATAGCATAATGTAAAGATCATCATGTGCCACAGCATAATGCAAAGATCATTATCTGCCATAGCATAATGTAAAGATCATCATGTGCCATAGCATAATGTAAAGATCATCATGTGCCATAGCATAATGTAAAGATCATCATGTGCCATAGCATAATGTAAAGATCATCATGTGCCATAGCATAATGTAAAGATCATCATGTGTCATAGCATAATGCAAAGATTATCATGTGCCACAGCATAATGTGAAGATCATCATGTGCCACAGCATAATGCAAAGATCATGATCTGCCATAGCATAATGTAAAGATCATCATGTGCCATAGTATAATGTAAAGATCATCATGTGCCATTGCATAATGTAAAGATCATCATGTGCCATAGCATAATGTAAAGATCATCATGTGCCTTAGCATAATGTAAAGATCATCATGTGCCATAGCATAATGTAAAGATCATCATGTGCCATAGCATAATGTAAAGATCATCATGTGCCATAGCATAATGTAAAGATCATCATGTGCCATAGCATAATGTAAAGATCATCATCTGCCATAGCATAATGTAAAGATCATCATGTGCCATAGCATAATGTAAAGATCATCATGTGCCATAGTATAATGTAAAGATCATCATGTGCCATTGCATAATGTAAAGATCATCATGTGCCATAGCATAATGTAAAGATCATCATGTGCCTTAGCATAATGTAAAGATCATCATGTGCCATAGCATAATGCAGAGATCATTATCTGCCATAGCATAATGTAAAGATCATCATGTGCCATAGCATAATGTAAAGATCATCATGTGCCATAGCATAATGTAAAGATCATCATGTGCCATAGCATAATGTAAAGATCATAATGTGCCATAGCATAATGCACCTGCAGATCAAGGTTTATGTTGTTTGTTCTGCTGATTACTCCTAAGAAACTTAACTAGCAAAACTACCAGAGCATTATGCAACTGCAGATCTGAGTCTGTGCAGTTTGCAGTTGAACTTTATAAGCGAGTATATAAGGTAGTTGAGTTATTATTATCAATTTCTGGCTATGATGATCACCACAGTAACACTGTAATCAGTACAATATTAAAATCTAGTGTTAAATGAGTTAAAAGTTATTTAAAAACTTAACTTCATAGTTTACAAAATTCATGCAGTCAGAAGGTTCAATTCAATTACATACTGTATTAATGACCATAGCAAAGGAATAGATAAAGTAATTACATTTAAACCATTATGTAGAAATATTGGCAAAACAATATAAGAAGAGTGCATGAATTCGCAAGTAGTTCCCTTCTGGTGTTATAAACTAATAACTTCCAGTTTTCAACATCATGTGATATAATTCTGACCAATCAATATGTTTGTTACAAATGCATGGTAAATATGTGTCATGATAATAACGTATTCATCCACAGTTTTCTAATAAATACAGTAGAACCTAGTTTACAAATATTATTACACTCTGCAATAATTCACTAGAATGTTTATCATGTTCGAAGTAGGATTGAGCCAATTCACAAGCTTCAGTCAGTTAAATGAGGTGCTGAATCCATTTAAATCTTTCAGGCAATGCACAACTACCATATATACTCACTTTTAAGACAAATCCAACTGCAAACAACACAAACCCTAATTTGCCATAATATGCTGGCACGTCAGGGTCCGTGTTATTTGTTCTCAGGATGATTCCTAACAAAGTACAAAGACATAGATCTCTTGGTGCATTATGCAATGTCAGATCTAGGTCTGTGTGGTTTGAAACTGGACTTGACTTATAGACAAGTGTGTATGGTGATACAAATCTTGATATATTTCTGTTGTAAATTTACATTATGAGCCCTCACTAAGGCAGTACAATAATAACTGATATATGTAGGTCCTATAAACATAACTCATTCAAACTGAGAGTAAATAAAATCAAATGATTTGTTAGCACTGCTAAATTTTCTAGTCATACTATAATGGCAATGATAGAAATAATACATCATAATGTCAATCAAACATTTGAAAAAAAGCAATGTATCATACCTTAAGTTCTGCTTCTGTCATTTCTTTCTGTGCAATGAGATCCTGAAAATAAATATGAAACAATATTGGACTTTATATCTATGCTAATGTAGATCAAAAACTTTAAGCACATAGATTTGTAACAGAAATGGCAAGAAAACTTAATTCACAAAACATTTATTCAAATCAACGGTAACAGTCAAGTAATATGTACTGCCAATGAATAAAATAAACAAATTAAATATTTAACAATGCTTCAAAATCATAATTTACAGTCATCATGTTTAAGTGAGGAGTCTGCTTGGTCAAAATCCTAAGCTAGTACCTTTATTATCTGATTAGTTCAACAAGACACAAAAGACTGAGTAAAAAATTGAGTACTGTAATACAGGTTAAAGTCTAAATTTTGTTTGCAGTCAGACCCAACTTATATTATTCATTAGTAAAGTGTAGAAATATTCATGTTCCATTATGAATAAAATGGTGTCCACTTAAAAAATATATCTGCAATACATGCATCCTAAGAACATTAAAAAGATGATTCAAGTGTTTTTGTTGCCATTACTCTATTGCTAGTTCAAGTTTAAAAGACCTTTGATCTACTATGCACACCAAACATCTTGTCAATGTTAAAAAATTATTTATCATAAAATAAGTTCTATCAGTCTATCTAAAGTATCTTAGCCCACTCAAATGCTGGAACTAGAAAGTCAAACATTAGTTTCCAGCATTTCATGCAAAAAATGATCTCACTCTTCACAGACAGATTGTTTCTGGTACAACTTTAAAGCCATCAAAGGGTGAAGGCTTAAATGATGACATTAGTTTCATCACAAATAACTAACTGCCTTCAATGAAAGCAGGACCGACATGAGTGAAATCAATCCACCATGATGTAATAATGGGTAGTTCACTGATACTGGCAAGGTATATATTTAACTGATTCTGCCCGCTGTACCTTGGGCAAATAGGAAACAGGTTTTATAAGATCTGAGCCAATGATGCTCTACACTGCATTTAAACTGGAAACTTACTCAACCATTTCAGAATCCATAGTATTGAGTTCATTTGGGGTCAAGGTCGTTTGTTGTGAAGGACAACGTTCACCAGAAATTCAAAGAGATCTTTGTATGTCCAATATCCTCCTATCTATGATGCCAAAATATGCCTGTGATTGTGAAATGGTAACCTTTTATATCTATGAGTGCTAGCTTCTTTATCTCAAGAAACCCAATGGAAACTATGCTTTAAGTTGCACAATGTGTTCAGAGAAATGTTTGCTCCTGCAGGTTTGCTTGATCTCATCATCATCATCATATGTCAATATCCAGATGTGCAAACTGAATCGATCTGGATTCCAATGAAATACCTGCTGTCAAGGATGTTTTTATTTTTGTTTCCTTGCCACTGCCAGGATTAACAAGGCTTTTATCCTTAATTTTTACCACCTGGGGAACAATCAGGATAAGGTGGCATTACAATTCCCATGACATTTATAGGAGCATTTGGATCAGGGGTGTTGGAGCATAAGTATACATGTCCATACCATTCTAATCTATGGAGAGAACTCTGACTGACCTGGTCAATGAATTTGGGAATGGTGAGACAAATGTTGGATGTTTTGGATTCCAGCTTGTAAAAATATCCATGAGTGCATTGCCCCAGAAAGCACAGATATGACTGAATGCTGAGAGAAGAATTGATTCTGCAGTCTGAATTAGCTAATTCCAGTGATAAGAGTCTGTCAATCATTGAGCCTGCCCATGACATGAAAGACTTGAATGTAGATTTCATGTAAATGACACCAACTGAAAAACTCCCAAGCTAGGTTCAGGACTGCCTAAACGTTCTGGTCAGAAATTCTGAAATTTTTAGTATCCAGCTTGTATGTTGAGATTTGGTAGGTGAGTATAAAACTGTTTTTAAGAAGAAAGTGTTAATAAATCGATCCTAATTATTTGCTGATTTGATTAGTAAAAAAAGGACTGATCTTGTGTACAAGAAATCCCAATTCAGCTCCAAACATCTATCTGGTGTGTTCATTAGTTAATGTAAATATACATTAATTGAATCAAATTTTATTATCACAAATAAACACTATGTTTTGGTTTCCTGGTTTTAGCTAAGCGCTCACAAACTTGATAACCATTCTAAGGTATAATATATGTCCAAAAAATTATTCACAATTTAGGAACCTGAAATTCAAATTTTTTAAAAATAAAAGTTTCAAGAACTGGAGACAGATCTAAAAAGGCAGACAATCCTTCTTTTATCTGGAGGTCTGGCAGGCCTGCAGTGGTACAAGTCTGGGGATTTGGTTCCCATAGCCTCACCCTAAACCCTTTGCCTTTTGATGTAATTAAAAAACATTGAGTTGTCAGAGAAAATGAGTATGCCCTTTCCATTTCCTGTTTCCAATCCAATGCATTTACTATGGCCTTCACCTTTGTGAGATTAGAATGCAAATGTTGGTCCTCAGGAGGCCCCAAATTGATGGTTTTTAAAATGTTGCAGGAGGTTTACACCCCAGTCTCCTATGCTGTTATCCTACAAATTGCACAAATTGTGATTCCATGAGGATTAACCTGCAAGGGAACACCTGCCTACAGTTAAGTGAGGTTCTCCAATTCACTGAGATGTGTCCTCACATAAATGAAGACTAGGATTGTTAGCTTCAAAGTGCAAAGCTTTGGTCACCACATGGAAATGGCTTTATTTGCAATGATCCCATATACAGGCATTCCAGGACTAAGAGATATACTGCCACAAATGGCAATAATACTTGACAAGAAAGTATCATAACAACATGCTCCTCCTTCAATGCAATATTTTTGGGGTTTTAAATCCATGCTTATTTTATCCTGAACTTGATGCAGTGGGGGAATGGGGTAGGGGTACGGAGCATGTGGTTCAAAATATTACAGTGACATGTCTTGTTTGGCATGTATAACAAGTACATTTTTATGTTTTATATCTCTACGTTTTGTATTTCTTGTTCTATATTAGATTTCTAGTGAAGTAAAACCTTTGTAAATAAATATAAAGTCATTAATGGAGACTTTGTAGCTCAAATACAAACTATGTCCGAAGTACTGATCAATCATGTGGAAACAGAAATTGGATCTCACCTTTATTGTATTCTGAAGTTCTGCTGCCTGTTCACTGAAAAGACTTTTTTCTTCCTGCAATATGCTTGCCTTCTCTTCATTGTCCTTCAACCTGAAAATATTAATATAAAATGTAAAATACTCCAAACAAACTCAAGACATATTCCGTCACAATTTTCTTCTTGCACCAATGATCAAATAAAATGTATGCCCCACTGAGAGATAGACAGACAGAGATCTCTTCACAATTGTAATCTATATTGTTCACTTACCTGCTGACTGATCTTACTCATGTACAAGTGCAGTACCATATTCTGTTATCAATTAATACCACTAGGTAAGCAATTCTTTCTAGTTTTTGTTGCCACTTCCATTAGTAAAAGGATCACATGGCTTTGTAGTGGTATTTAATTTACATGTATTCAGTCATTCAAAGTTAACAGCATACGAGATCATAATAGCGAGGCTACCAATAGAGAAATGAGGCTACCCATGGGTATTATGAATATCGTACCATATAATGAAAGGAATTCTTGGTGGTTACTTGTGTAAATTTCTCAGCCAGTGACATTTTTGAACTTGCCAATGGAACAGACAGCAATTAAAAGTACATCTACCATGAACCCAAATATAATTTAGAAAATGTTACAAATTGCTAAAATGACATGAAAATTATATAAAGACAGCTGGATATATACAAATTTCATGTCTACTTCAAGTATTTGTCTTTTAATCATGATTGTTGTTAATATATCCAGTCTTCAAGTAGTGTAGTTATAATAAAAGTTTAATTATGCTATTTGCTGTTTTTACTCTGCCTGAAATGAAGGCCATATTCTGTTTGTGTTCTTTGGTATTAATCATCATCATGTGAAAAACTAGCTTCGAGAGTATAGTATTCTGTTCACTATTACTAGGTAATGAAATGTAATGGCCAATGTCTTCTATTATTTCAAACAGCAACTTACACCAGTAAGAGACAACATTTACAATGAATATATTGAACATCAAATCATGTCCATAAGATGTATCATGATGTTTCAGGCCTTTCTGTAAGGGTCTAAAAATGGGAGTTCTAGGAAACATTTCTTCAGAAGTTGTGAGTCTAATTTATAGAACCTGAAGACAAAATTCTGAAAACATGGGGCCTGTGAACAGGAATTGAAGATCAAGGAAGCAGACACTCACATCAGAAAGCGGTTATGTGATTTTAAAAAGTTTAAATATAGCTGCACACTTAATAATGTTAACAACACAATTGTTCTGACGAAAATGTAATTCATTTTTCAACTTTTGCTGAAGTAGATGAGACATTAAAAATGCCTCTTATAATGCTTAACCTTTCTTCGGCAAAGTGCTTCTCTTCCTCTATCGCTAGCATTCTTTGCTCTATTTCTCGAAGCTGTGCTTTGATTTCCTTTTCTGTGTGGGATAGGTTCTCTTTCTCCTGAGACAGTTGTTCTGTCATGCTTTCCTGACGTTTCAACATCCCCATCACCCTTTCCTTTTCTGCACTCAATGACTAAAAACACAATTGGAAAACAGCATAGATTCTTATCTATATATACATGTTAGTTTATCTTAGTATATTAAATTAGTGTGTCATATGTAAATAGCTTAGTTTAGATTAATGTCAACCACAAAAAATGTCAGTGACAAAAAGATGCTTGATATTATATAGTATTCAATTAATAAAACATTGGTGTTGACGACACAGACATATTCCATGATTATTGTTAGCAAAACTGCACCTGCCATATTAAGAAATGAAAGCAAGACATAACAAAATGAAACAATTCCATTTAGAGGAAGGTACATCATGTACACTGCCCCTGTTAGCATAGTCTGTAAGTTACATGAAGGAAATTAGAATGGTT
This sequence comes from Unio pictorum, assembly GCA_030141615.1. Taxonomy (NCBI): domain Eukaryota; kingdom Metazoa; phylum Mollusca; class Bivalvia; order Unionida; family Unionidae; genus Unio; species Unio pictorum. The sequence goes on from JARLTB010000186.1 coordinate 6,409,282, forward strand.
TTCAATTAAATGGCATTGTTGCAGATACTGTTTACTATCTACAAAGTTTGAAATTAATGTCATCATTGCAGCCTTACTGATATAATATCCTCAAGAAAAGAGGGGGGCAATTTTGACCTACTCATCTAACAAGATTGATTTGAGGAGAATGAGCTAAAGTTTCAAATTTATTTCTTTGTTTTTCAGACTTAGGCAAAGTAAGTGAAATTTCACTTGCCCAACAATGAGGTTCAGTTGTCTGGGCTAATCAGGTTATGATTTGTCTTCTCCTGACTGAAACTGATGGAAGAATTTAACTGGTAATTGTTAACTGAATTCTGGATTGACTCTTGAATCAAACAAAGACCAAAACTGACTAAATTAAACACAAAGCATTCCAGAGTAAGATTCAAGTGAAAAAGATTAACACTTTAAACCCATACTTTCCATCTCTAACAATAGTCTACTATCCAGATCAAAATATACTTTTCTGAATGGGTGCTCTGAGTGGTACAAAGAGCTCACCATTATGGATCACTCCCATCTCACCTCTCAGATATGACCAATGTGGGTATGAGAGAAAGCCTGCCATTAGCTTCTCGTGGGTCAGTGGTTCTTTTGGGGGTTTTCCTGGGATCTTCCTCTACCATTAATACTAGCTGCCATGTATAGCCTATCTTGTGCTGAAAAATGACGTTAAACCGTACAACAACTTAAATAATGTGTATTTTTAATAACTTTTACCTCTATTTAACAGATGCCTCTTTAAAATTGCCAAATTTATATTTTTGTTTATAGTAAGAAGTCAAAACATTACCGAAAAAGGAAATGCATATGACTTCTATGAAACAAGCATTAGAACATGTGCATGTGTACATCTGCATATGGATGTCCATAGTTATGCATAAAACAACAAAAATGAACCTTTCTTGCTTCCTTGGCAGTTTTATCAGCTCTGTGGTCAGCATGTTTGACTCATCTCCAGAAGGGTGCAGGTTGGAATCCTGCCCAAATCACACCAAGTCAGCCACCGTGGTTTGTTTCTAGACAAGTACATTTACTTACATTTGCTTGGCACAATATAATGTATGAAAGGTGGTGAACAATTCCACAATAATCAATCAACCTTGTGTTTTTATTCACATATATCTAAGGCCCTAGTCTTTTATCATTCAAAGAAAATGACATGACTGTACCTTTAGATTACTCTTCTGACCGTTCAACTGTTCTGCCAGTTCAAACCTCTCTGTCTCCAAGACACTCATGAAATTCTGTGTCTCATCCAACTCACTGGAATTAAATTTATACTGTTAGCTAATTAATTAATTAATTAATTAATTAATTAATTAATTAATTGGTAATTAATCACCAGGTAAATAAGATTTGCTGCAAATTCGGTACATGTATATTTTTATTTTAAAAATGACTTATCACAAGTTCTTAGAGAAGAAATGTCTGATTTGTTAAAATGGGTATGACTGAACAATCACTTTACGGTAGTCATAAAGTACTGTGGATTCTTTCTTTTTATGTCTGTTCATGTTGATTCATCTGGTATTAACCTCATATTGGATCCTATTCACATATGTATTTACATCTGAAAGATGTAATAAATATTAAAATATAAAACTTGGTTTCCTACTACATACCCTGAAATATAAATGTACCGAATATGTACTTTGTTTGCATTTCAAGTGTCATCATCTCATTGTTTTTTATTTACAGATTTTGTGTTCACTGCTTTCATTCATCATTAATTTTCACTTTCACTTAATTGGAATAAAACAGAAATGTATTTATTGCAGTTGGATTTTCTGTTTTTAAGTGTTAAAGGGACAGAACTAAAGATTTCCTAGGTTGTTTTATCAAAAGTGTGCTTTATTGAAATAGAAATGGCAAAAATGCAAAAGACAGCTTGGAATGGAAGAAATATTACAATATATTCATGAATGCAAAAAGTTTTAAACTAGAACTGTTGTGTATTTGTCAGGTAATTTTACTTCTCAATGCATTTCATTCAAATAAAGATTGTACTGAGAGAAATATGAAACAGAACCAGGATATTGAACCAGAAGATTCATAATTTTGATCAACAGAATGGCTTCTTTATTATTTCTTGTTGACATAAATTAGCTTTTATTGGATCCAGTAGTATTTCTTGTCTATGTAAATTGGCTTCTAAATCAGCAGTATTTCTTATTGGCACAAAGTGGCTTGTAAATCAGTAGGATTTCTTATTGGCACAAAGTGGCTTGTAAATCAGTAGGATTTCTCAATAACAAATGTAGCATGTTACAAGTGAACTGAAAACAAAACAAGTGCATATATTTCCATAATAAGTACTCTCTTTTGATCAAAATTAAACAAGAAGTTTTCAACATGAAATAAATTCTGACAATGCTGTGACAATAATAATATTAGCATTGCCAATTAAATGTAAAAGGAATAGTTGTATATATGCAAAGATTTTCTTTACATAAAATCCACTAGTTTACTGACTGGTGTCCACTGATTCTGTTTGCATTCATTCAACATTTCATTTGTATCCATTTGCATTCATTCATTTCATTTTTTCATTAATTCTGCATTCTATCAGCTGTTATTCTGCATTCCATTTTCATTCATTCGGCATTATGTTTACAATCATTCAACATTTCATTTGCATTCATACATTTCAATTTTTTCATTAATTCTGCATTCCATCAGCATTTATTCTGCATTCCATTTTCATTATGTTTACATTCATTTCCACATTTGCATTCATACTGCATTTCATTTCACATGTGTTCATTTTGCATTTTGTTTGCATTCATTCTGCATTCTGTTTGCATCCTGTTTTCATTTCAATGTTAAAATTAGCCATTTCAGGATGTGTATCATGTAATAAAGGTGAATCATAAATATGTAACTTGTATTTTGTTGCTACATTAAAGATATTCTTGTTATTTGTGAAAATTATCAAGGTAATTGCTATACGAGAATTACATGAATATGCTTTTTACTTAAAACAAATTAAGAGGAAAGAAAGTAAAATTCAAAGATAGAACTTATTTAGATATTTATGTGAAATGTAAATGTCAGTCTCGGCAAGATTTTTGTAGAATCTAAGAATAAATATTATACTGACACTTAAATACAAGCTTCTCAGAATAAACATGCAGGTATACTCATAACACAATTATAAAGTCAATTAATGTACATATATATTAGTCCACCAATCATTAACATCTTCCAATTATTCTTGGAATATTGTCCTCTCCTGTTTATCTCAATCTCCTTGCACATGCAGTGATACAGATATAATGCACTTTATTAGTATACAAATTTAAGTAAGGTACAGTTGTAGCATGGCTCCCAAAAATTTTAAATAATTTCAATGCATTTATTAAGTACTACAAAGTTTTCATGTCAAAATAAATAATTTAATAATCTGTCATGATGTGCTCTTGAGGAAAAAGTATCACCACTTCTTGATTACTTTTAAAGACATTAACATTACCATTTTGTTCAGCTGGACTAGTGTAGGAAAATGTTAAAGATGGACACAGGACCACCATACTGGATGTCAGATTATCACCATTTTCATTTAGGACCACCAGGACATGATCAGAAGTCTTTTAGTAAAAACCTCATGTCAACAAGACCATCAGAAGTCTTTTAGTATAAACCCCATGTCAACAAGACCATCAGAAGTCTTTTAGTATAAACCTCATGTCAATAAGGCCATCAGAAGACTTTTAGTATAAACCCCATATCAAAAAGACCTTCAGAAGTGGTTTCAATAACAAGATTTTCCAGATAGCTACCATGTAGATTTTTTGGTTTATTCTTTTATGGCACAGAAACATAAGTATGTTATTGTGTAATTTGGAATTTTAATGAAGCTTCAACAATTTTTCAGTAATACTGCTACCATGTCTGCAGTGTGGCAGTTTATAATGATGTCTAGAATTGGAGCATCATGCCACAGACATGTAGCATGATGTCTCAACCAGTCACATCTTGACACAATGACAACCAGTCCTAACAATAACCTCTAAATGCTGAGTGCCTAGCAAGGCTGTTAGTACCATTTTTATAAGTCTTTGATATAACTCAGCCAGGGTTTAAACACGCAACCTCCTACATCCGAATAGGGTACTCTAACAACTGGGTCACCAGAGCAGTCTCAGAAACACCAGCAGTATTAGTGCCGAGGTAATTGGAGTGAAGTAAATAATCAGAAGAAAACAAAGAACATACACTCTGATTGGTCAGTCCATCATGACAGATCAGGGTCTCTGTTGTCATAGACTGGTACATATAATATGCAAGCACATATGGCAGCTTGCTACCAAATTGCATGATTTTCTATCAAACCTTTTCACTCTCTCAAACTCTTCTTTCATTTCTTCAGCAAAGGTCTCCATTTTTGCCTTCTCATTTGCCAGTTCTTCATTTAATCTCTCTAGCTCCTGCAAAAGATTTGTCACCTGTGACTCATGCTGCATGACATTTATTTTTACTTTTTCTTCTTAGAAGCCACTTTAATATTTATCAATTTAGGAACCACATTCAATATTCTGATATGTTGCTGCATTTTGTAATGAGCAAACATTCCAAAACAACATAATTTTCCAGAAAATTTGTACCCTTCACCCATTTAAAAATACATAAGATGTATCATTATTCAGAAAGAAAAACTCAAGCAAATACCAAAAATAAGATAAAGTCTATAATAACAAACTGCCTGCATTACCTACATGCTATCTATTTCTGTATAATTCACGGCACAAAATTGCCTATTCTTATGATAATTCTTTGAACAAAATTAAGGAAAAAAATAATCAAACAAATTTAATTTAGAAAAGTAATCCTCAAAATTGTGAAAAAGCTTTAATTACTTGTCTACATTTAATTAGTTCCAATTTCCACACAACAAAGCCAAATGTATAAAAAATACAGAAAATTATTTAAAAACTGTATGAAGTACTTTTCATTAAATAATTATTATTTTAATATTTCTGAAGTACTTCAATGCTTATATTTGAATCGTTTATATGCCCAAGTCATTATTATATTAAAATGGAGCCTACCCACACATTTGCTACTTGATGAATTTTAAACATGAAATACAATCAGTCATTGCTAATCTAACATCTGTTATAATATTATCTAATTAAATATTTTATTCAGTGCCATGATGGCCTTCACATATTTATGTTCAATTAGTTGACAATTAAAAAAATGATAACAGTATATTTGTCATTTTTGCAGGACATTACAAATTTATATTGCATAATCCCACAGTATTATTTTGATGACCTGTCACATTTACCAATCATAATGTACATTTAATTACAAACTGCATTGTCCCAGATCAGCTCATAGATTATGTACTGGATGATCCATATTTTAACTGTTTATCTACAAATAATTTCAAAAGAGAACACCTTAGATCATGATTTTTGTGTATTATGATAGGTAGACCTGGACCCAGATTCTCAAAATATTTTGAGAAAGAAAGTGAATCCCAAATCACTCCCTAGCGGGAATCATGATACCTGATTTTATGATTTTTCACCATGTAGCATGGATCTTGAATACTGATGTTGGAATTTGTCATTCCCTAGCATGGACCCCATTATCTGATTTGATCACTTTGACCTTTAGTTTCTTCCTCAAAATGTTTTGTAGTATGCTGCCTCGATTTAAACCTTTAGCAGTGGAGCTTAATAAAAGGAACGGTTTGTACTGGAATAAAGAGAATAGACTCACCCACTCAATTTATTACATAATGATATTTACCCAAGTCTTTTCTCGTTCATCAGCCAGTTCTAAAACTTCTGATTGTAGTCTGTCTGTTTAAAAGGTAAAATACAATGTAATTAAAATGAAGGCTGCTGCAAATTATTAATGATTAAGTTTACTGTGCTCTAAAATTATTAAAATATCTAATTCAGCTAATGGTTTGAAATGTGATAGAATAAAAGTAATTGACATCTTATCACGGATGCTTTGAATACAGTGTGACACTGCTAAAGCATGCTGTTATAACATGAATTTAAAAATAACATGGTCTTATGTGGTTCAAGAAATTTCATACACTTGCATTTTTCTCGTAAAAAAAATCTTTGTAAAAGTATGAAACAAAACTGTAAAACCTTTATCAACATTTTGCAGAAAGCATATGAACAATACAAGATAATCATGGTGTGGCTCCTTAAATTTTATATGCATTTTTCTCATACACAAAAAAATAGACTTTTCTTCCTAATTGTACGATAAAAACATCTAAAAGATTTATTCAGGGATCATGCAGGGCTTTAAATTGCGATTCGTTTTCCTTATAGGCAGCAAAATAAACCATCCAGCAAGTAATTTTATTATTGGCAACACTGTTGGCTGTTTAAACATGTATATACAACAACTGGTTTGGAGTGGAGAAATTCCAAGGACCCATGAAAGGAAGCCACAAAAATGATTTAAAATGAACTGAAATTAATTTTTTGTTACATAAACAAATTCTTTCTCCATATTGGCAAACCATATTAATAATGAATTTTTATAGCATAATCTGCTTATGTTGATATCTAGCACGAGTACTGTATGTTGTGAGATATCCACTTTTTTTTCTTCTGCATTTCTGGTAGTGGAAATCAATTGGACAAGGTATCATCTCATAATCTCTATTCATTGGAGTTTTGCCGATTTGCTAATAATTAATCTACATATCTACAATGACATTTCCATGTGGATGGTAAGTACAATTCGTCCTTGTTTCACTCAGAATTAAATCCTCCAGTACGCTCACAATTTCTGTAGTAATCCCTGTCATCAGGCCAGAACACCTGTCTCGCTATTGTCCATTGATCCTATAATAAATCTCTTAATGTATGTGTGGAAGGAAGCATCAATTCGCTACCACAAATGTGAAGAAGAAAAAAACCCACACAAGATCTTACTATTCAATAGGCAAGGAGGAACAATAACTACAACTGACCAAATGATGGCCAATTACTCTTTTAAAAAAGTATCCCTATAAAATAGTTTGCTGAAATTTCAAAGAAAATAGATTACCTTTGAAGTGCTGATTGTTATGAAAACATCCTAAGCAAATGGAGAAAAAAATCAGTCTCAATCATCCAATACAATTATTTGATGTTGCCAGCACAATAAAAAAAAAGGACATTTGTTTGGTTCTCTAAAGCTCTCCTTTAGTGGTGACTTCAATAACGCAGGCACCCTTCATCAAAGAAAGCCAACTACAATCTTCAATAAAAACAAATAACCTTTCTTCAAAGGAAGTCACTACCAGACTTAAATAAAAACCAACGTAATCTTATTATTTCATTTTCCAATATGACTGGAATACAATTTTGTTACAGAAATGAAAACAAAATGATTCCAATCTGACACCATCATACAGAATACCTTCCATTCATGACTTGGACTAAGACTAAAGGACACAATAACTAGCTGTGCAGACGAAATCTTTGCAATAAAAACAGGCAAATGGAGAAGCTAGAAACTGAGGTACCTCCTCAATGAGATGAAACTGGAGATATTTTCTGTGGGATATATGTAAAGTGTTTTCTGCAAGTGCAACATATTTTTGTAGTTAAAATCACCCTTTGGCAAGGACAATTTAGATTATTTTGAGGTTGAAAAATTGATAAATGAGATGGCATTTATGCAATACAGAATATGTCATTAATTTTGATAAATTTGTAATGAAAAGTTAATAAGAAAAGTTAGTATTAATGTATAATAAATACTGGCAGATAATGACTGAACACCAAAGTTAAATGAAAGCAATATCCAGGGCAGAAAATTCCATGGTACAACTCAGTTCTGATGAACGAGGTGTTCAAACATGTTAATGTTTTTATGAGTCACTTGTGCAAATAATAAAACTTTTTAATTGGTCAAGGATAATGTTACAGCATACTGCAGACCATGAAGTCAAGGCTGTAAAACAAATAAGATTTATCTCAATTCAATTCACTACTATTCAATTCAATTCAATACTATTTAATTCAATTCAATAATGTTCAATTTAATATAATATCTGTGCATTATGTACCATTATTGTCTTAAAATTTAGATGGTGGGTGACAATATCCCCTGCCTCTGGAATCCTATGTGCAATACTGCAATAGATCTGGAAAAGAGAAGGCCTGAGAAAGATACTCCAGATTGTAGGAAATCTTCTTGTCCTTGGTGCCAAAAAGTTTAGGACATTAACCTGATCAAGCATGCAAACTTCCTCTTCCTATGACACCTGACCAGACAGGTGGGAAAAGAAGGAGACAGCATTAACGGGATATCACTGATTCCTTCTTTACCAGTATGAGGGAGAGTGGCAGCCTGATTTTTTTTTGTTAGCCAAGGTCTAAGGTGAAAAAGTCTGACTCCCAAGGTGGTTGCTGATCTAATCCCTTTCATTAGCCAGGCTGTACAACCTGACACCCTATCCCAGCTGGGATTAAACATAAGAACAGGGCAAGGGGTGTTGACCCCATCTTTGTCCCCAGACTGATAATCAAAACCTGACTACTAGTGATTGGTGCTCAAAGCCTGAAGACAGGTGGATAAACAATGGCTGCAGCACAGAGACCAGACAAAGATCAATATCAGAGACAAGTATCTGACAGATGAGACCACTTGAGATCTTAGCAAGAAATTGTTGCTCATCCCTTCTGGAAAGGCATGATTAACTTATCTCTGTCACCAGGACATTGACCTTGAGAAGGTGATGACCATTCCTAACCAGATGGTATGACTTGCTCACAGGCATTGTCCCTCCCTTAGAATGGACCAATAATCAATCCCTCAACAGCAGTGATGGCTTCATAATGAGCATCAAAAATTCTGGCCTATATGCAGTCTCCAAACCATGCAGGTCAATGTTACTTCATGCACCACAAGAAGAGTTGACTTCCACAACACAGGAAGAAATCCAGACCCCTCCTTTGAATGGAGGGAGTTATCTAGTAAATTAAATGATGAAGAGGAAGACAGGCTCTTCTTCCTCATTCTGTATGTATGGTGGCTTCTACCGAGCTCTACATTTGTGCTGGCAGATCTAAGTCTGTGCAGTTTGTTTGGAGTAATCAGTAGAAAAAACAACATAAACCTTGATCTTTGCTCTATAAGACAACCTTACAAATCTTTACCAAAGCAACAATAATATGTCACGAAAGTAAATGCATCAGTTACAAAATAGTGGAACCTGTAAGTACCATTTTCTTTGTCAACTTCTTCGATACGATGATTTGAAATTACAACAAAACTGAAATGAGATCAACCAATATCATACACAGTGGCAAATAACTTGTGACCAACTTCTATCTGACTTATTTACTGTCAGCTATTAGTGATGTATAATCATGGTTTCATATTAAAAGGTCTAACTTACCAAAGTAGTGCTGTTTCTGTTTTGCCATCTGAAGACCACGTTCCTCTAGTTGACAGATCAAATCATCTGCAATTTGTGCATTGGCCCAGGTCCTGCAATAAATAAAATAAAATAAAAGATGATTCTTTTTAAGTTTTCTTCAGGATTAATTTCATTCCTGGGTAATCATTCTAAATGCTGTGAACTGTTTCTTTTTGTAGATATTATTTTTATGATTTTGCAGAAAGTGCCATTTTCATTGTTATTAAATTTACTTACAGAACCGAGACCTTTCTTCCTAGGTAGATCCTTTTTAATTACATCTTTGATTTAGGGATGCTGTATATAGTTACATACAAGTTGGATACAACTGCATACTCACAAATGCAGATCTGCCATTGCATAATGTGCTGGAGACTCAGTAGCACACATAAATAATCTGCCTGTGCAATATGCTATGGTAGATGAGGATCTATGTTGAGTGTAGCCGGACCCAACTTACAAAGCAAGAATATGCAGTACATAGCAATACTCTGAATACATGGGAATCCAAAGTACTTATAGCTATTCCTAAATTTTCTAGTCTTTAAAATTCAGATCAATCCTGTCATTTTTTTAAAAAAAACATGAATATAATTTGGTTGAAATTTCATTGAATTGACTGAATTACCAAACATTTATCATCAATGTGTATTGAAGGATCCATGATTGTGGGATTCACGCTGATTCAGGAAGAAAGTACATGTACTACAAATCAACTGAATGTGTAAAAATTGTGTATATTATATTTTCAAGTCCTACTTTTATTCTTCATTAAATCCGTCTTATATTTGGAAAATTAACTCCTTTTGGTCAAATTGGTGGGAGAAATTCCACTTTAAATTTTCAGTTGTAGAACAGATTCCGTATCACATTGCTCTAAATGCAATATCTTTGAATGTGTGTGCAAAAACTGAACGCTAAGAAAAATAAATTTTTTTTAAAATGTGCAATACAGCACAAGTACATCTTTTCGAACAAGACTTTAAACTGATGGCAAATAAATAAACATGGACTTATATCTACATATATACTATCAAAGAAATGATTTTATTATTATTAAGGCAAAAGTAAATTATATTACTTCCCACCATTTGTGTTAATACAAGTGTACATGCTTTACAGGTACCACAATAATGTCTATATATCAGACTGTTCTACTGCTGGATTGAATTGGTGTCTTTGCCCAAATTGACAAAAAATTATACAAAATGTTCATATTTACCAACCAAACAAGAATAACAAAAATAATATCTGAACATCGCTAACAATTCATTTGTTTTTTGAAGCATATTTAGATTTCTTGCTCTTATTGGAGGGTAGGATAGGTAATGATAAATATGACACTGAATGTTGGTTCCATAATTTCAAATAAGAGGCCAAAGTAGGTCAGATATTGTTCACCTATCTTTTATAACTTAACAGTTTAATATTTCACTATAAAGGCTTATGTATTATTGTAATATCTTTTATAACTTAACAGTTAAATATTTAACTATAAAGGCTTATGTATTATTGTAATATCTTTTATAACTTAACAGTTTAACATTTCACTATAAAGGCTTATGTATTATTGTAATATCTTTTATAACTTAACAGTTTAACATTTCACTATAAAGGCTTATGTATTATTGTAATATCTTTTATAACTTAACAGCTTAATATTTCACTACAAAGGCTTATGTATTATTGTAATATCTTTCATAACTTAACAGCTTAATATTTCACTATAAAGGCTTATGTATTATTGTAATATCTTTTATAACTTAACAGTTTAATATTTCACTATAAAGGCTTATGTATTATTGTAATATCTTTTATAACTTAACAGTTTAACATTTCACTATAAAGGCTTATGTATTATTGTAATATCTTTTATAACTTAACAGTTTAACATTTCACTATAAAGGCTTATGTATTATTGTAATATCTTTTATAACTTAACAGTTTAACATTTCACTATAAAGGCTTTTATATTATTGTAATATCTTTTATAACTTAACAGTTTAATATTTCACTATAAAGGCTTATATATTATTGTAATATCACTAGTCACTAGAACCAGGACATCAAATCAGAAAAAATTCAAAATTTTGATCAGTAGATGGCCTTTTATATCAACGATTTTTTTATTGACATAACATGTATACATTAGAAGGCAAAAGAAAACAAAACAAAGTCCATATTTTGCCATAATATGTATTCTCGTCACATTATAATAAAACAGCATGTTTTGAACATTATTCACATTCTGAGGGCAGAGACAAAATAATATTTAATTAATAAGCAAAAGCAATTAAATGAGAAAGGAAAAGCTGTATATCTTATTGTTCATTATAAAGAGTTTAAGTTTCCATTGCATTTTTATTCCCTGATGTCTACTGATGACAATCACAGGAATTGTTTTCACACTATAAAGGCTCTCTGTAATTTTCTGGTCAAGATTTTACCTATGTCTAATGATTTTATTTCTTTACTCTCCTTAAAATCCACATTGCATAAATTACACAGTGCAAACTCAATACCTATGCTGCTTGCCTGCACTAAATTGACCCAATTATCATTTTTTAAGAAGCTGGCATGAATGCAAAAAAAAAAAACAACATTTATTACCGAAGAACATGCACAAAATACATATTTCTGGACAGGGTTTAGCAATTAAGCAAAAAATGTGAAATTGTTGAAATTATGTCCATAATCACCTAAAATGTGTTGAATCTTTGGGAACTTAAAACTACATGTAAATTTAAAGTAATTTTAAAAACTGTGAACTTCAAAGCTGAATTGAAAGCAATAATAATAAATCAAGGTTAAATGTATGTGGACATACATTTGCAAAGCACAGAGAAAAGGTTGGAGTCAGTTAGTCTAAGTTCTCATGTGAAAAATGTATGGGGATGGTGGAAAAACTAATACTTACCTGTTGCTATTGCATAGCTAGTACTTTTATGGGAGTAAAATATTTGAATGAACAATGTAAATTCTACCCTCCAATTAAGGTGAACCAGACTCTTCTAGAACACTGGATCAGTCCTGCATAAGAGTCCCATACATATCAGGCATGTGTGAAAGACTCTTCATGTATTTGAAAGAACAGCCTAAAGTGGGACATCAGTGCAGGGATGGAGGAGGAAACCTGGTAATAGCAACAGGTAAGTAGAAAACACACACACACCAGCTACATTTTAATATCAGTAATACCATACCTGTTGCAACTGCACATATGAATTTGTCAGTTTGGTTGGAGGTCAAATGATATCCAAAACTGGCATATGAAAAACAAGCACAAGGAATACTAATCCTCACAGATGTGCAGAAGACAGCTGTGGGAAGGAATCCACATCAGCCACATTTTCAGTAAAGATGACTCTGCATAGCGAGAAAATTTCTTTGCTTTGATGGGCTAATGAAAGTAAAAGGAGAAATTAGTGTGAAAGTGCCAAACTGCCACTTTAAACACATCCTCCAAAGATGAACAAGTTAGATAGGCCCATGAGACAGCAACGGCATGAACACTATGGGTTTTAGTTTTTCATAAATGACAGGTTCCTATCAGAAAGAGACTTACCGGTATAAGCTCTTTTGATAGCAAATGCAATCCACCCAGAAATGGAGAAAGCTGAAAAGTCACTGGAACCTTTAATGGATAAGAAAAGACATTTGTTACCTTTCCTTCTACATTCAGAGGCTGTCAAGTAATAACATGGAGCCCTAACTGGACCTAAAAGTCTATCTTGGTAATCCCATGTACATGTATGTCTGAGAGTGGGGATCTATCCTGGGAGTGGAGCAAAGGAAGGAAGCTAGTTTTTGGCCAAAAATCTTGGTTGAAAGAGAAGCAAAACTGAGAATTTTTTCCCACTAAAATTGATACAGCCTGCTATATGGATCTCTATGGATGGGGCATGGAGCTTGCTCCTTAATCTCACAGGTATTATGGCAAGCAAGAAAACTGTCTTGCGGGTAAGGTCTGAAAGAAAGCTTCACCCAAAGGTTAATGGGGGGGGGGATTTAAAGACCACAATACATAATAGAGATTACACTTAGGCATCAGGTAGCAAGACCATGGACTTTTTAAAAGCTTGATTAGGTCAGGAAAGTGAGAATCTGTCCTGATGGCCTTTCAAGCGTGTTGAAAAGTCTGCTTGACTGCCCTTAATAGTAGAAATTGAGCATTGTTTCTCTTTAAAAAGGAAGATAAGAAAATTTGACATTGTGCTCACAGGAGGAGAATGAGAATTGACATTTTTTTCTCCACTGCACCAATTACAAAAGACTCCCCATTTGGCATCATATACCTTAGAGGTTGATCTGTTCCTGGATGGAATTATTCACCCAGCAACTTGGCTCAAAAACTTTCTTACAGAGAGATTGTTTAATACGAGCCAAGCATAAAGGTGGAAAATGTGTGGGCTGTTGTTGTGGAAGAGAGAAAGAGAGAGTCACTGTCATGTGACAGAAGGTTCCTCCTATGAGGTATTGGGATGGTCTAGTAGCAGATCAAGAAAATCATTGAACCATGATCATTGGTAATGAAAATGAGCTGAACCATGGAGTGCCTATCTTTGTGATGGAACATGGATGGGAAGGCATTAGCGAACAAGCAATCCCACTTAAAACTGATAACCTCCACTACCTAGGCCCTCTGGTAGGTCACTAGGGAAATGCAAATGGGGGACTTTATGTTCAGATGGTGGCAAACAAGTCTACCTAGGGTGTTTCCCATGATGGAACAGTGAGTCTGCAATGGATTGGTAGAGATACCATTCCATTAGACAGGGGGCCCAAGTTGCAGAGTGGTCTAGAGTGCTCTCCGTTATGGATCACTGACATTTCACCTCTGTCTGCATGGGTTTGAGTCTCGGATTTGGCCAATGTGGGTATGTGAGAAAGCTTGCCAGTAGCTTCTCATGGGTCAGTGTTACTTTTCAGGGTTTTCTGGGTTCTTCCTCCACCATTAATACCGGCTGCCATGTATAGCCTATCTTGTTCTGGAAAATGGTGTTAAACCATACAACAACAACAACAACCATTCAATAAAAACTGTTACCTTTCCTTGACAGATTGTCTGCAAAAATGTTTGTCCTACCAGGAATGTGGCACAGTTGAAGGAATATTCTGAAACTCTCCAGTGAAGAGGTTCCTACGCTACACAAAGGAACATGTGTGCCTCTTTGTCTCCTGAGGATGTTGGAGGAGACCATCATGCAGTGACCTCTTATTGCTCAATGCACCCTTGAAAGCTTAAAACAAAGTCCTAATTTTCACCCTGAAGAATCAGATCCTCTGGCACTTTATGAGCACCACCCACCCCCCCACCACTCCAGAATCTGATGAACTTAAGAACAGGTAACTTTGGGGTTTAGGGTGCATGAGGGCTCTGGACAGGCGCAAGTCCCGATTTGCCCACAACATGAGATCATGATGGAAATCCCAAACCAAAGAAATCTGAGTATTCATAGGGTCCCTGTGTAGTTTCCAAGGCACTGAAAGTGGAAACTGGAGAAGATGCAAGTGAAGCCTGTCTAGGGGAATCAGGTCTGAAAATGGTCTCAATGTTCCCAACAGAGTGAGAAAAAGATGAAATAACAACTCACTCTAAATTCTTAGTGTCTCCAACAGAGACAGGATCTCCCTGTTCTGTCCAGATGGATACAGATTAACTTTATGTCTCTGAGACCAACAGCAAGACAGGTCTAGTCTAAGGGGTTCTTGACATGCATTGTGTATCAACCAATTATCAAAGTACACAATGAATTAAATAGGCTGCAACTAGTAATCTTCTGTTTGCTGAAGCTAGGCCAAACAGCAGACCTTGGAAATGAAAGACCCCACATACAAAATCTGAGGTACTTCAAGTCAAGAGGAAAGATGTGAATGTGAGTGTATGCATCCTAAAGATTAATGGAGACCTCCCAATCACTTATGGCAATCCTGGCTGAAGCTGTGATCTCCATCTTGAATGGCTCCTCCAGCAGAAATATGTTTAGAGAGGAAGGGTTCGATAATTAGATGCAGCTTTTTCCCCTTACATGGGAACCATGGGAATATTTGCGAGCAGCAAGGCCAGATATGTCTTTTAATAAACTCTCCACTGCACTTTTCTGAAGAAGGAAATAAGCCTCTTCCTTAACTGGGCTAGCTTTAAATGACAAAGCCTTCAGAGTTTAAGTGTATTTACTGTACATCTTGGCACATATATTTAAACTTTTTTGTTTAGTTATACATGTCCAAAAACCTTACAGACATGAAACAAATTGTTCTCAATTTGCCAGTTCCCCAGCCCCTAACAGTGTGTGTGTGTGTGTGTGTGTGTGTGTGATTTGGATTTTTAACATAGCTTTTAAAAATTTTCAGTTGCATTGCTATGATGTCTCCAGTGTGGCAGTTTATAGTGATGTCTAGCATATGGTGGCATCATACAGGGTACCAAAAAACATTCTGTACCATGATATACTGCAATATTTCTAGTGATATGTACCACGGTATACCACAATTATATTAGGGACCAAAACTTCAATATTCTGAGCCAGGGGCTGAGACATTTTTGTTGTCACTGTTGTTGTGGGATTTAATGCCATTTTTCAGCACAAGATAAGCTATACATGGCAGCCAATAAAACAAGTGGAGGAAAACCTGGGAAAACCTTGGGAAGAACCACAAACTCACAAGCAAGCTACTGGCAAACCTTCTCTTATTCGCACATTAGCTGAGCCTGAGACTCAAACCCACACAGACAGAAGTGAGATGGCAGCAATCTAGAATGGTGAGCACTTTAGACCACTCAGGGCACCATATTTGTTTGTGTACTTTCCATCTGTTGACAACTGGAAAAAATATCTTCCTCTAATTCATATCACAATAATACCAAATCATATCCTTGAGAATTATCTTGATAAAAATGAAAAGATAATAGCTCAAAAAAATAACCAGTACCTAATAGGAGATGAATGTACTATCTGGATGTTAATTAATATATGAATTGTAATATAAAATCTAATAAAGCTTAGACTATAGCTGATACAGAGAAAGACTTACTGCTCAGTAATCAGAAGAACAAACAAAACACACCCTGATTTGCAGTTGCACAATGCTACAGCAGTTCAGGATCTTTGTTGTTGCTTGCAGTTTGAGTTGACTTATAAGCAAATAAAGATGGCATATAAATTCTGGTTCAAAATGTTGAATCATCACTCCTGGTTTTACCTCTTGTACAAATATAATATTGAATCATCACTCATGGTTTTACCACTTGTACAGTTATGTGAGAAAGCTTGCCAGTAGCTTCTCATGGGTCGATGGTTCTTTCTGGGGGTTTTCCCAGGTTCTTCCTCCATCAATAATACTGGCCGCCATGTGTAGCCTATCATGTGTTGAATGATGGCGTTAAACCCTACAACTCATCACTCATGCTTTTACCACTTGTACAAATATAATACTGAATTATCACTCATGCTTTAACCACTTGTACAAATATAATATTGAATTATCACTCATGCTTTAACCACTTGTACAAATATAATATTGAATTATTACTCATGCTTTTACCACTTGTACAAATATAATATTGAATTATCATTCATGCTTTTACCACTTGTACAAATATAATATTGAATTATCATTCATGCTTTTACCACTTGTACAAATATAATATTAAATCATCACTCATGCTTTAACCACTTGTACAAATATAATATTGAATCATCACTCATGCTTTAACCACTTGTACAAATATAATATTGAATCATCACTCATGCTTTTACCACTTGTACAAATATAATATTGAATCATCACTCATGCTTTAACCACTTGTACAATATAATATTGAATCATCACATGCTTTAACCACTTGTACAAATATAATATTGAATTATCATTCATGCTTTAACCACTTGTACAAATATAATATTGAATCATCACTCATGCTTTAACCACATGTACAAATATAATATTGAATCATTACATGCTTTAACCACTTGTACAAATATAATATTGAATTATCATTCATGCTTTTACCACTTGTACAAATATAATATTGAATCATCACTCATGGTTTTACCACTTATTTATAAATATTATGTTTTCTGCAATACATCTCTTGTTCTAGTTTTGAAATTATCTTTGATATATTCATCCTTCAGTAAGCTTCAGCGAAGCTTAAAAAATGGAATTGGAGTTACAAAAATACAGGTATGGGAAAAACTTGCCTGGATTAAACTTACACTCTCTTTGATTTATCCAACATTTCAATCCATTTGTCTCTCTCAAACTCTGTCTCTGCTGCAAGAATCAGTCGTCCCTGCAATTAGCAAAACAATAAAATAGTTTTCTTACAATAGTCATTCATAATGCTATAACTTTACATATTATTGCTGGATAAATAGAAAGACAGAGAGACTGAAAATTGTGACATATACATTGTATATTGTTTTTACACTCTTTGCTAACATTGACAATATGCTGGCTAATAAATGACAAACTAATTTTTTAGGCATTCTACAATTACTAAATGTGAATATTTAATTTTTATGTGTTGTCAAAATCAAATGGAACAATCTACTTCCCTCATCATATAAATATGTTTATATCTATTCTGTATTGAAATTACTTTATTCTGTATGCAGTCTTCTTCATACACAAGGAGATATATATGTACTATAGAAAAATTAAAAGAAGATATCAGTTACTTAAACTAAACACTGGATCCTAAGAAGCAGGTGCTATTTGATCTCCAGGCCTGCTTAATTAGCAAGCAAACAAGTGGCACTTGTTCAGCTGTTAGAATGCTTCAATATAATCCCTAGGTGTATAACTGAGTCATCAACTGTCAGTTTGCTTCAATAACATCCATGTAACTGATTCATCAGCTGTCATTAGGCTGCAATAACATCTATGTAACTGATTTATCAACTGTCAGTAGGCTTCAATCCTGTCCATACAGTGCATGCTTCAGTAACATACATATAACTGATTTACTGTTGATTTGACAGAAAAGGCAACTAAATCAGAAAACCTTTGTAAAATCTGGATAATAAGTGTATAATTTTCTTGATGTTTATTTTATTTAAATTAGTAAATTATTATTGGTCAAATGCCCTATTTTTGAACATACACTTATTCAGACTAATACAAATATTTGCAAAGTTTTGTATATCTTATCAAATGGATGTTAGGTAAAACAAAATATACCATGTTTCCAGTCAGCTGACCATCCCCATTTCTCATTGCCAATCCAAGCCTTTTTCGCCCCATGGAACTAAAAATGACTGGCTTACTTAGATCTGAATTTAAAGCAGTCTAATAGGAAACACCATAATGTTGCGGAAGGGGGTGGGGGAGACTTACTTTCCATAAAGCCTGTTTAGTCAATAAAGGCAGAAGAAAAAAAGATGAACCAAAACAAACAAAAAAAGTACATATTCCACTTAGTCAATAAATAATAATAATAATAATAATAATATTAATATTAATATTAATATTAATAACAATAATAATAAAGCTAACTGAATGACCTGAATTGAACATTATATGACTGCCATGTGTTTAATAGTCCCACATGCATGCACAAGATGGCATTGTTAACTCTTGTGATTTTTTATACATGGGTAACATGATGACCATGCCCTGCAGTCAATGCCCCGAGTGGCCGAGTGATCTAAAGTGCCCTCCATTACGGATCATTGCCATCTTACCTCTGTCCACGTGGGTTTGAGTGTCAGATTCGGCCAATATGGGTATGTGAGAAAGCTTGCCAGTAGCTTCTCATGGGCCTGTGGTTCTTTCTGGGGATTTTCCCTGGGTTCTTAATCCACAATTAATACTGGCCGCCATGTATAGCCTATCGTGTGCTGACAAATGGTGTTAAACACTATAACAACAACTACAACAACAAGGATATGCAGTCTTGATCTAAATTAACTGTGCCGAAAGTATAATATTCTCATAAAACTTGTCATGACTTCGACCACTGACCATCAGATCTTAAGGTTACTTTCTTACCCTAAATACAATCCAATCATAAAGTTTGGGTTAAAGAAATTGCTCTAGACCAACAGTAATTGAGCAAAACATTTTATTTTTCAAGTAATACATTTCCAATTTAGAAAATATGGTAAAGTAACTTGCCCCAGAATTCTAACATGAACATCAGATTGCTTTTTATCTTAAATTTGCAACCATGCATGACCACGGCAGCTAAATTAAGTTTTAAATTAAAATTTTCAACCCACCAGAACATCACATTAGAAAAATTGCCATCTGTGTTCAAAGAATATTTAGTGAACAAACTCAAGAAATTGAGTTTCAGTACTTTTCTTTTCTTACCACTTTTGTCACAAGTTTTTTATAACATCATAAACCAGATGAAGCGTTTTAGACACCGAAAAGCTTTTACTAGTAAATCAAATGAATAAACAGCATACAGCCATGTGATGGATCAATTTTAATTACAAGTAAGGAAGGTAGCTGCTAATGAAAGGTACAATATTCAAGTATAATAAAGAAATGGGAAATTCAGAAGCTAGTAGTTGCTGCAGGTGACCTGTTGTTAAACAAGATGACTTCCATGAAACAGTGAATTGGTTATTTTTAAAGTGTACAATGACGGCAACCAACATACGATGAAGGCAACCAACTTGCGATGAAGGCAACCAACATGCGATGAAGGCAACCAACTTTGCATTTTAATACTGAATAATTTTGGGGGGAAAAAGACTGAAGTATTGTCACTTTATATCAAGATTACTGTAGACCTGAGATTTTTTCAAACCTAATTCTGATGGCATACCATACAAATACTGTGTTTCCATTTTATAAATAGTTTAAATGTTTACTATTATCATGATGGGACCTTAATATTTGAGTTTGTCAGGGATTAAACTCAGGACATCTTTTCATAGCAAGTGTACTGTGAGTAGCACAATATATAACTGGCCCATGTTAATAGTCACCTATGAAGGGACTAATAGGCACATTGGGATGCAATGATTTAGGCCTTCAGGTAACTTTCAGCAGTTTTTCACTTTACCCTCATTTGCGCTTCAGAGACCACCAAATTTTTAATTTAACTCCCAGTTTTTATACCAACATTTGTTTTTACTCAGTCTGACCCCAGTTTTGACACTAAGGAGACTTTTGACTCGCAGTCTTGGACCCTTAGTCTGCAAAAACCATTACTTTCTATTAAATTAATAATGGACATCATCTTTAGATCATGGGTCTCAAACTCAACCCAATGTGAGGGCTACATGAGGGCATTTTTGATGGCCCAAGGGCCGCATCACCTCTGTTATCTCTTATGACACTCTGTGTCATCAATCATTTTGTGGGCCATAGGAAACAGTTTTAAAGGTCATGCGATTGAGACTCCTGCTTTAGACCCTGAAAACTAAAGTCTTTTAATTATTATAACTGCAAGTCATTCACATAGTTTTGTCAAGAAACCTATTACTTGTATATGCAAAACTCACTGAAATTTGAGCCACAGTGACCTTGACCTATCACTTAAGATAAGGAAGGACACTTGTCCCATTTTTACTGTGGCCTATTTCAACCTATTTTAACAACCAACAGTGAGAATATTTTTACATTTTAGTCATGCAAAAGATTTTACACACTATCCCACTCAAGATTGCATACATTATCCCACTCAAGATTGCATACATTATCCCACTCAAGATTGCACACACAATCCCACTAGAAGTTGCACACACTATCTCACAATAGAATGCACACAATATCCCACTAGAGATTGAACACACTATCTCACTAGAGATTACACACAATATCCCACTAGAGATTGCACACACTATCTCACTAGAGATTACACACACTATCCCACTAGAGATTGCACACACTATCTCACTAGAGATTACACACACTATCCCACTAGAGATTGCACACACTATCTCACTAGAGATTACACACAATATCCCACTAGAGATTGCACACACTATCTCACTAGAGATTACACACACTATCCCACTAGAAATTGCACACACTATCTCACTAGAGATTACACACACTATCCCACTAGAGATTGCACACACTATCTCACTAGAGATTACACACACTATCCCACTAGAAATTGCACACACTATCTCACTAGAGATTACACACACTATCCCACTAGAAATTGCACACACTATCTCACTAGAGATTACACACAATATCCCACTAGAGATTGCACACACTATCTCACTAGAGATTACACACACTATCCCACTAGAAATTGCACACACTATCTCACTAGAGATTACACACACTATCCCACTAGAAATTGCACACACTATCTCACTAGAGATTACACACACTATCCCACTAGAAATTGCACATGCTATCTCAACAGAGATTGCATACAATATCCCAGTAGAAATTACACATACTATCCCACCTAAGATTGCACACACTATCAAACCTGAGATAGCACACACTATCCCACAAGAGATTGCACACACTATCCCACAAGACACTACACACTATCTCACTAGAGATTGTACACACCATCCCACCTGAGATTTCACACACTATCCCACTAGAGATTACTAGCCCATTTCCTAACTTTAGAGCTGGACATGGCCATGACTGTTACTGCAATATGCTGAATGGTATTTTCAACCAAAAACAATGAACTGCATCTTCTGTCCCATCTGCATCTTCCACTATTATTTACAACCCAATTTTCTCAAGTAAATTTATCATAATAGAAAAACCATGTTTGATGAGATTATCTGATCAGCATTTGTTAGATCTGGCCTTGGACTTTTCCTGTTAGTGTCAGTACAAGGTACTCAAAACTGTGCAGTCATAGTGGAATCTCTGGTATATAATCTGAATGTATTATGTAAAATAAAAAATTATTTTTTTAGTTACTGCCATTGATATTCAACTTGTTGACCCCAAAATCTATAGCTTTCTGTTTTTACCCAATGTATAAGTCATTCTCAAACTTTGATGAAGGAACATGGTTGATAAGGGTAATTTTTGTGTGGAAATTATTTTTTTAAGTCTTCTTTTTTTAGTTAAGATGACATTGAACTTTGACTTTTCATATCCAATTCAATAAGCCTCTTGTCTAACATAAGTGCAAGCCACAAATTTTGTCCAGGTCTCTGATGTAGAACTAATGTTCCTGTGCAGAAACCATCTTTTTTCTTTCAATAACACTAATCTTCACAGATGCCCTTTTCATCCCCAAATAAAAAGGCTACCCCAAATGCAAGCAATTAACAACATGTGTTCAATACCTGTTTTGTAAATCTTATGTTATTATGTGGAAACCAATTTTCTTCTTTCAGTCACAGTGACACTGACCTTTAGCCAACAAATGAATAGTTTTGTTTCCTTATCCCAAGAGCAAGCCATCCACAGAGATTGGTAACTGTAGATGACAGACATTTATTTTATTGTGAGGCAATGAAATTGGTAACAGATGGGCAGGCAAACACAGAAATAAATACTATGATAAGCATATTCAGTTAATTTATGTCCTGTGTCTGTTTCTGTGAGGTCAATTCTTTTTATATAATAATGATTTCTGACCCCCAGTAAGTTGACAAAAACTTGAGCTACTTGACAGTTACTGAAAGTAACCAAGTGTCATAACTCTCATCTCAAATGACATTCGAGTCTTAGTGCCAAAATGGGAAAGGAGAAATAGAGCTGCAACCTTGACCTCAAATATACAACCTGACCATAGGATGTGACATTTTATAAAAATGAGAAACATAAGAGTACCAAGGTTCATTCTTGTAACTAAACAGCTTATGGGTTATAAAACAAATAATTGACCCATGACCTTAACTTTGAAGAAAGGACCCCATATGTGGTATGTATACCAAGTTTCATCCACTTCTTGTACACAGCTCAAGTATTACAACGAATGGAAAAAGATTAAGAGAAAACATAATACTACACATGACCTAGGCAAGAAATATGGTATGTGACATCTCTTCTTGTGATGACATAGAGCTCAAGCAGGTAGCATCCAATTATCACAAACAACTGTAAACTTATAAGACAGATGTAACAGAAAACATAACCATACCTTTGAACCTGACTTAAAAAAAAACCACCCCAAATGATACCAAGCTGCAGCTATGTATCTTAATTGGCACAACATGTATTATGCTGAAGATGCAAAACAAAACTTAAAATATGGACTCATGACCTTAACTTTCAAAACATTACCACCAATCTGGTAAATAACACACTTTCTAGTAAGGATATATATGTATATCAGGTTTCATCCATTGATCTAAAACTGCTGTAAAGTTGTAGCTCAGAATGGAATGGGTGAAATACTGACCATTGACCTCTACCATGAAAATAGACCCACTGATACTGTTTGTGACTTAACTATTAGCGATGATATATTTGGTAAGTGCACCAAGTTTCATCCATTTATTTATCTCAAATTGCTTTTAAATTATAGTTCAAATTAAAGTGAGGATGATGGACAGATGGATAGATATAGTGAAATGTATGTCTCTTATATTTGCCAGAAAAAAACATGGGGGAACTAAGGTCAAAATCCTGACTGAATACTGAGACAAATGCTTTTTATATCTGTAATACAGAAGCATTCATCCTTCCTGAGAGTTTTATCTGGAATGTATTAAATGTGTAGACTCCTTATGAATCTGTCACTGTTCACAGCAGGCTTTGTACTAGACAAGAGCTTTAGTGTGTATGGGCCATGGTATAAAACGGTCTGAATAACTATTATGGTTTTTATTCATTGTTGAATACAGGCATCAAACACTAAGGAATCAAACCCAACTTCTCAATGGTCAAACAAGTCCAACATGAATAAATATAAATTAGGTACTTCATATGGAGTATTGGGGCTATAGGCTTTAATTTTGCTTTTCAATGCTAAACTTAAGATACCACAATTTCCACCATATGAAAATCAAGTAAATTACCATACTTTTCCGTAAGTATCTGTACATTTGTGTTTTGTTTTCCGAAGTCATGCATATCTGACCAACGATACTCAGCGTTAAGAGAAATTTAATACATCATTTTAATGTCGTAATTCTATTTATAAATACCACTTCCAAAAATACCTAAATGTTTTAGCAAATGCTGAAGACTTTGTTTTCTCTCTTTCTTTTCCAAGAAAAGTTAATACATAACTATTTGCCCAAGCACTGTGGCATAAATGATACAACTCGGGAAAATACCTGTAAATACTCAGGTAAATTAGTCATTTACCTGAAAATGCATAGACCTGTAAATAATAGTCACCGTTGGTATATCAGATAACAATAACTTCTGTTAATGCAAAGTGTACCTGTTATGACCTTCAAAATGTGATCTTTTGGTGACTGATTTATTATTACAAAAACTGTAGCTATAATATGGATAACAACCCTAATGCAAAGTTTGCTGGATTTTCACTAAGAAACCGGAATAACATACGAGCAATGGCAACAACTCTTTTGGCCTTCATGATTTTAATGACAGCTGAATAAAGCATACATCACATTTTCAAGCCTAAGTTTTAATTCTTCATTAAATCACTCCTATATTAAGAACATTTCCCTTTCTTTGAAATTGGAGGGAGGAATTTCATATATAAATTTTAGGATCTAAAACAGACACTGCCCTCTACAAAAATAAATGCCTAATAATTAAATCTACTTTGTACTCCGATCAAAGACTAATTGGCCAGTTTATAAACTGGAACACATAAAATCCCATTTAGTTAAACTCATGCACAATTATTACTAAGTTTCAAAAGAGATGGGATCGGGAAATAAATTCAATGCTGTATGACAGTAGCACTTTCCTGTTTATTCAATTCTGATGAGGCAAATACAAGGCAAGTGAAAACGATACATGGCAAAGACGGGTTGATTTTCTTTTAATTCCTAAATATATGCTTCATTTAACTTCCCCAATTTACAGGATGAAGAAAGTCTGGTCTTAAATCTAACAAAATTGGAAAAGGCTTCACTCATCCTAGAAAAGCTTTCACGTTGTTCACATAAATGTTTAATGTAAAAAATACACAAGATTCATCTATGAAAATAAAACTTACATCAGCATTACAGCATGTTAACAAATGGCACATATATAAATTATCAACAGCTTCACATTCTCTGTAATGAAATCCAAAGTTTATCATTTAAATGATGTTAAAACTTTAAATGTGTTTATATGACATGGATGCACCTGGCACTATGATACAAAATAGATAAAGTTTGATTCAGTATGCACAGACATAACAACGATCACAGCTCAGTCATATTTTGTCAAATAATAGTGTCAATTAAATATGACCTAACCAAATTATATATTTGACATAAAACCTGTTGCAAATTTTTGTTTTTAATTCACCAGGACCTCTCAATGTTACTGAACAGAAATGAAATATTAACAGACAGACATGGAGCCCCCACCCCCCTCCCCAAATGAGTAAATTGAAACATAATCCGACAAAATAATAAATTCTATCTCAGTTTCACTGAAAATCACTCCTGCTTAACTCTCAGCATCCTAGGAACTTTGATTGAATGATAATTAAAACTTGAGAGAGAGAATTTGCAATCAGCATGCATTCATTACCTAACTGTCTGCCCATGTATTGTGGTGTCAATGCCCCAAATTAGAGATAATACAAACTCAGGTAAAGGTGTTATCTATCTGAAAATGTATAGACTTGTCAATAATATCTGATAACAATAACAACCTCTGTTGATGCTCAGTGTACGTAGTTGTGACCTTTAAATGTGATTTTTTTTTTATTCCTTATCATGCAGGTAGCAGCTATATTGTAAACAATTGCTGAATGTTTTCTGGGATTTTCTCTTGGGAAACTTGATTGCAATAGCAGTGATGATTACAAATGATAACAGCTGCTCTGCCCAACTAATATTTAAAACAGTTCAGCAAGAAACACTCAAAAGCCATCCACTATTCTAAATTCATTTTTTTTTAAAAAAAACTTTCATTATTTGAATTCTTGAGTACACTTTTAGTTGCTGAATAAAGTTATAAAACTGAACTCTTTATCCCCAGCCATTATAGATGGGATATAAAATTAATGTAGATGCAACTTAAGGAGGCTAAAGTGGGTCTCATATCACTCATCTAGCTATATGTTTGCTAAACATCTAAGCCATGGCCTGAAGAAAACAAAATAGTACAATCCTCAGAGATGTAGTGCTAGAAGATAATTGTTTGCTGTTGTTGAGTCCTAAAATTGCTCAATGGATGAAGAAGTAAGAATTAGAAAAATGGAAAAAGGACAAAGAAAAATAAAGCATCAACTGTTGTCTCCTACCTTTCCAAGAAAATAAACGGGCATGGCAACAGTGTTATCATCCTTCTATATTTCTGCTCATCATACTTATGACTATATAACTTTAAAACCATTTGTGATAAAGCAATAGAACTTGTTATGTTTATACGTCATCATTAGAAGGTGTCACATTGGTTTTTATGTCTTCAATGTCAATGACACGGCTCAAGATATCACATCTTCTATCACCCTTTCCCTCCTGAACTATAACTTAAATATGTCTAAGATTAAGTGATGAAACTTTGTATACTTGATAAATCTTTATTAGAAAATGTGTTGTGTACCAGGCTGGAGGTCAAATGTTTAAGGTCAAGGTGTGAGCTCAATATTTCATAATTTTTTCACACTCTTCCACCCAGTGCATAATTTTATTATTAAATTAATGGTGTGACATGTACTAAATTGTTTGTCCTATCTTCAAAGTCATGGTTAATACATGAGTATATTATGTTTTCATTACTCTTTGGAATATATATATAATCTGTTGAGAAACAACTTGGGGGTTCATGTATTCAAGGTCAAGGTCACAGCTCATTATTTAAATAATTCCAATGTCATTTCTTGAGGATAAGGGATTCAACTTGGTACACATATAGGTCATCATTAGCAGGTGTGTTGTGTACTACACTGAATGCTTTATTTTCAAGGTTATTGTAATGGAGCAATATGTTCAATTTTTCAATCAAATATTTCTTCCCACTTAACAGGTTTTCTACCATTTGAGATGATGAAATGAAACTTGGTACGTTTATATAGCATCACTAAAAGATGTGCTGGATACTGCATCAGATGTCCTATTTTTAAGGTCCAGGTCAGAATCAATATCTTCTTTTTCAGTCAAATTTACCCTTATGCTAAGTTCAAGAGGTGTTTAGGATACATGGATGAGGACTGTTATACTTGTATCCTGTCACTGTCAGAGCTGTTGCATTGTACATTTGGGGTCTTATCCACAAGGTCATGGTCAATATTTGAATTTTTCTTGTTTCTTATATCATAAAAGCTTTCTGATTGACAGGGATGAACCATAATAATTGTCTTCTCAGTATGATGCCATCATTGTCAAGGTTAAGGTCACTGGTCAATGAGTTTCTTTGGCCACTTTTCTGCACTGTTTCTTAAATGCCCATTCTGAAAGGTCAATGGAACTTGGTTACTTTCCATGTCTGCACTGTTTTTTAAATGCCCATTCTGAAAGGTCAATGAATGTGGTTACTTTCCATGTCTGCACTGTTTCTTAAATGCCCATTATGAAAGGGCAATGAAACTTGGTTCTTTTTAAATGTCTGCCTAGTAACTTCACAGCTTGGTCTCTTAAGGTCAAAGTTAAATTTCGTTGTGGTGAATGTCTTTGGCCTAACCATTTTTGTGTGATACCTTATCTTTCCAAATTTAGAAACTTATTTTGTAATCTGTACTTTATAGCTAGTACTGTACTTATGTACCATCAAACAAAATACATACATACATGCATGAATACTTTTGTAATATCAAGCTGCTTTATAAGCATAATTTTTACCAAACATTCTTACTGCACCATATGAACTCAGTATGGACCATACTGACCTTTATATTATTTAATATTCTGACATAATCAGGCTTTGCCACAATATTCTGACATAATCAGGCTTTGCCACATTATTCTCACATAATCAGGCTTTGCCACATTATTCTCACATAATCAGGCTTTGCCACATTATTCTCACATAATAAGGCTTTGCCACATTATTCCCACATAATCAGGCTTGGCCACATTTATTTGCACATAATGAGGCTTTGCCACATTATTCTCACATAATCAGGTTTGGCCACATTATTTGCACATAATCAGGCTTTGCCAAGATATTCTCACATAATCAGGCTTTGCCACATTTTTCTCGTATAATCAGGCTTTGCCACATTTTTCTTATATAATCAGGCTTTGCCAAGATATTCTCACATAATCAGGCTTTGCCAAGATATTCTCACATAATCAGGCTTTGCCAAGATATTCTCACATAATCAGGCTTTGCCACATTTTTCTCGTATAATCAGGCTTTGCCACATTTTTCTCATATAATCAGGCTTTGCCACATCTTCACACAATCTGGCTATGCCACATTATTTTCACATAATTAGGCTTTGCCACATTATTCTCACATAATCAGGCTTTGCCACATTTTCACACAATCTGGCTATGCCACATTATTTTCACATAATTAGGCTTTGCCACATTATTCTCACATAATCAGGCTTTGCCAAGATATCCTCACATGATCAGGATTTGCCACAATATTCTTACATTACCAGCTAGTGGGATATGTTTTGGCACATTATTCTCTCATTATCAGGCTGGTTCCAGCTAGTGGGATATGTTTTGGCACATTATTCTCACATTACCAGGCTGGTTCTAGCTAGTGGGACATGTTTTTGGCACATTATTCTCTCATTATCAGGCTGGTTCCAGTTAGTGGGATATGTTTTGGCACATTATTCTCACATTACCAGGCTGGTTCCAGTTAGTGGGATATGTTTTGGCACATTATTCTCTCATTATCAGGCTGGTTCCAGCTAGTGGGATATGTTTTGGCACTTTATTCTCACATTACCAGGCTGGTTCCAGCTATGTTCTGGAACTTTTGATCAGAAACTGTTTCATCTGATTCATAACTTTTATTTATACCTTGGTTTCTATGAATCCAATGACAAATCAATATTTTTATCATATCCTAAGTCACCTGAACACATCTAGAGAAACAAATTAATGCTAACACAATTATTCTGTCACCATGCAAAATCACATTCCAGGTTAACTGCTTTAGATTTGTCAGACCTCTCCATTTGGTCCTGATGCTAACTGGGACTCTATGACCCTCAGTCTTCTCAAGTTGGGTCATGATAGAAAAACTGGGGAACAAGGTGAGAAGAGAGGGTGTTCATTATTGGACATAAAATCATTTTGTTCAAGGCCAACTGATAATAGAGAGTAATAATAAATGTGTCTTGATTATAACTGTTGCTACCATTCAGTTTCATTACAATTATATCTTATTCACTTTTATGAATATGACTTTAAAAAAATTTAATTTCAGTTTATATAATTAACTGTTTTGCTCATTTAGCTTTTATTTTCTTGTAGTCTGTTAGGGAAAATGTATACCAGCTGGATTCAGAAGTAAGAAGACTGTTAATCCTTGGCTAATTATTCAATGTCAACAGGATGCTCATCACTTAATAACATCACTTAATAATAGACAGTACTTGAAGCTACAAGATGAACTGGAAGACCTTAAAGAGAGCTCAGAATCTGTAATATCAGTCAATGAAATTTCAAATTCTTTTTATCAGGGTAATCTGGAAATGACTGATTTAATGACTGATTATATAGGAATACCTCAATTATCACATTCACTTTTATCTTTATATACTGCATGCATCACACTACATGCAGAGAACATCCAAATATTTGACTGCACAATAATGCATACAGTAAAACCTGTCTTGAGAGACCATTCCATCTGCCAAAAAAAAGGAGTTCCTCATTAGAGATTGTCTCTAACAATAGGTCTATGCAAATTTTCAAGGTAGGATTTCAAGAAGGCCAGGTACTGTACCCATAATTACTTTTCATGTGTATTTTTTATTATTCAAAATTGTTTTTAAAATATTGTGAGCATTTATATAAATACAAATTGTATACATGTAAAAATATATAGATCATAATTTTCATCTGAAGTTTATTTGCTGATTATGGCATACAAATTCCAAAGTAAACAATAAAGTAGTGCTAACTCAATCCTGTCTGTAAATTGTAAAGTTAGCTATCACAACTATAGAATTTTACAGACAAAAGCTAAGTCATCCGTGACATAAATGATAGACAGATCAACTCAATAAAGAAAAGAATGTAACAGTTGCTGTAAGTTGAAGAAATAATGTTTGGCCTCATGTGCAAGTTACAATATTTCAACAAAGAATACAGATCTTTACAAAACCTGCATAATTAATGAATTTAGGAGAAAAAGACAATGATCTCATTCACCTACATCACTATTTATTGGAACTCTAATAATAAATGATTCAAGGCAGTACCCATCATTTTAGGGTATGATCTTTCATAATGACATTATCTGCATGTGAAGTTTTAATAACAGACAATCCTTGTAACTGATTATGTGCATCTATAAATTAATTGAAAAAAATTTAATGGTAGACTGGTTAATCATAAGAGGATTTTGATTTTGTTGACAACGGCACTACATAGGTGGTTTGTGACAAGTATTATCACTCACAGCGCTCAAAACATTTATTTTTCTGACAGTTCCATTGGTCTAAGTGGTTGGAGCATCTATTTTGGATGTGGGAGGTCATGGGTTCAAAGCCTGGCCAAGTCATATCAAAGACTTAAAAAAACTGGTACAAGCAGCTGCCTCACTTGGTGCTCAGCATTAAGAGATTAGTGTTAGGACTGGTCAGCCTGGTGTCAGGACAATGTGAATGGGTGGGACACCAGGCTACATGACTGCGGCATGATACCAGAGTGATACACTTCACTATAAACTGATGCACTGCAGACATCATAGTGATATGACTGAATTTTTTTTAATGATACTACATTAAAAATCCAAATCAGAAATCCCAAATCACACTCAACATAACCTCTACACTCAACTGATGCACTGCAGTAATATGGCTAGAAAAGTGTTAAAGCTACATTAAAAATCCAAATCACATATATTTATTTGCCTAAAACTGAGCCACTCATAATCACACCTGCATTTATAAATTCAAATCTGACCCATGTATGATGAGTGTGTTTGTAACTGAGTGGCGGTGACTCAAAACACGAGTCATTCAAACCAGGATTTACTGTTGCAGAGACCCTGAGCTGTAAACATCATATATATGTGAGTGTATCTCAGTCCAACCATTCACAGCTGGATCCTGCACACAAAAGTTTTAAAAAAATACTCAGATTGCAGAATTTCAAGAAGTGAAGATTTCAATTCTTTTTTTAAGGTACCAAGGTATTTAACCCAGTCACCATGTGTGTGTGCGTGTGTGTGTGTGTGTGTGTGTGTGTGTGTGTGTGTGTGTGTGTGTCTGTGTGTGTGTGTGTGTGTGTGTGTGTGTCTGTGTGTGTCTGTGTGTGTGTGTGTGTGTGTGTGTGTGTGTGTGTGATTTACATTTTTAATGTGGCTTTAACAATTTTCCAGTCCAACTGCTATGATGTCTGCAATGTAGCAGTTTAAAGTGAAGTCTACCACTGGGGTATCATGCCGCAGACATGTAGCATGATGTCCCACCCAGTCACATTGTCCTAATATCAGGCCAACTCTTAACACTGACTTCGTAATGCACCCAGCGAGGAAGCTGTAAGTACCATTTTTTTAAAAAGTGGTATCCTTTTATGAGAATTCAAGTCTAACAGCAAGGTTTAATTAGCAATCTGTTTATGGTACCCATTCCTCATTTTAAAAAAAGTATAAACATTTTACCTCCACATCCTCTGACTCGACACTGAAAGCAAATGGCTGACCTTGCTCCTTGCAGGCCTGGACTATACTTTCTCCTAGTGGCACTGCACACTGAAATACAAAAGAAAAAAAAATACCAGTAGATTTTTCACCAAAAATTACTTTGAAACTGGAATTCAAGAGAAACACAGAAGACTTTCCAGACTTACCATACTAAGTTTTAAAAGAAAGAAAAAATTCAGTCATTTTTGTGGAATTGGAGCAGAACGGTTAACTTTGAATAAATTTAAAGAACTGTTAACATAACTGAATACAAATATATTTGCTGCTGTTTAATGTACAACAACATGTTCACTCTTCTGGAATAAATGTTTTTGATTTAACTGTCCTCTTTTGACAAGACTTTCAAAGGTTTAGACATTTTGTAACGATTATTTATACTTCTTAATAATTAATACTGAACACTTGCATTCTGATAACTTAAATGAGATGGTCTCAAAATATCTCACTTGTCTTGAAAGGTAGCCACATGTCCTTGAAATTTCTAAATTTTTATTGCCACACAGTTGACTATATACCAAGTACTGTATTACTAATTCTTCTCTTGATTGAAGATTGAAAATATTGTATCTGGCTTCTCCTTTGCTCAAATGTAAATTTATTTGCAGCAGAAGTGAAAAGATTCTATTCTATTAATAGTAACAAAGATCTATGCAGAAAATGATGTAATCTCATGAGCTGTATTAAAGAAATTTGAACTAATTAATCTCATCAGATTTTGTAAATTTCTTTAAAAAAAAAGTACAATTTCTTTTATATGTCACTTGAAATCACTTCACTGTACATATTTTTCACATTTTTAAAGTTCCCTGTAAATTTCTGTTAACAGTTATATTGTTTATACTCTGAAACTAAAAGAACTCAACATGACACTGCTCCAGTGGCCTAGTGGTAAGAGAATCCTCTTCAGCTGCGGGAGGTTGTGGGTTCAATCCCTGGCCCAGTCATACAAAAAGATAAAACTAAAGCTGCCTCGCATGGTGCTCAGGAGTAAGAGGTTAGTGTTAGGACTGGATGGCCTGGTGTCAGGATAATGTGACTGGGTGGGACATTATAAACTGTCACACTGCAGACACTGTGTACCGGAATATTATATATTTTATCAGAACTTTTTAAGTACCATGATATTTTGATTCGTATCAGAACTTTTTAAGTACCATGATATTTTTATTCATATCAAAATCTTTAAGTACCATGATATTTTGATTCATATCAGAACTTTTATAAGTACGGTACCATGATATTTTGATTGTATCAAAACCTTTTTAAGTACCATGATATTTTGATTCATATCAAAATCTTTTTAAGTACCATGATATTTTGATTCATATCAGAACCATGATATTTTGATTCGTATCAAAATCTTTTTAAGTACCATGATATTTTGATTCATATCAGAACCATGATATTTTGATTCGTATCAAAATCTTTTTAAGTACCATGATATTTTGATTCGTATCAGAAGCTTTTTAAGTACCATGATATTTTGATTCATATCAAAACCTTTTTAAGTACAATGATATTTTGATTCATATCAAAATCTTTTTAAGTATCATGCTATTTTGATTCGTATCAAAATCTTTTTAAGTATCGTGATATTTTCTTTACTATATCAGAACTCCTGTATCATGGTATGTATTGTACTCATCAGGATCTTTGAACCATGACATGAGCTTAACAAAATCAATGTATCAAGATTTTGTACTGCATCAGAAGTAATGTATGCATCATCATTTGTACTGTATCAGAATCACTAAGTACATGTATTATAATTTGTACTGTATCAGAACTTTAGGTATCATGATATTAAATACTTTATCATTATATTATATACTGCATATTGATATTATATACTGTATCAGAACCTTTGTAAGTACAGTATCATGATAGTATATACTGTATCAGAACCTTTGTAAGTACAGTATCATGATAGTATATACTGTATCAGAACCTTTGTAAGTACAGTATCATGATAGTATATACTGTATCAGAACCTTTGTAAGTACAGTATCATGATAGTATATACTGTATCAGAACCTTTGTAAGTACAGTATCATGATAGTATATACTGTATCAGAACTTTTCAAGTATCATTATATTATATATATTATCAGAATCACTAAGTAGCAATATACATGTACTGCATCAAAATCACTATCATAATACTGTATGAACTTATCAGAATCGCTGTATCATAATATGTACTATGTCTAAATCACTGTGTCATGGTATGTACTGTATCAAAATCAATATCATAATATGTACTGCATCAAAATCACTGTATCAATGTATGTACTATATCAGAATTACTGTATCATAATATGTACCATATCAAAATCCCTGTATTATGATACATGTATGTACTGTATCATAATATATACTGAATCAGAATCACTGTATCATGATATATGTATGTACTGTATCATAATATATACTGTATCCAATTCACTGTATCATGATACATGTAATGTATCCAATTCACTGTATCATGATACATGTATGTACTGTATCATAACATGTACTGTACCAGAATCATTGTATCATAATATGTACTGTATGAGAATCATTGTATCATAATATGTACCATATCAAAATCCCTGTATTATGATACATGTTATGTACTGTATCATAATATGTACTGTATCAGAATCACTGTATCATGATACATACAAGTACTACATCATAATCACTGTAGCTTAATATGTACTGTATCATAATCATTGTATAATGATACATGTATGTACTGTATCAGTATCACTATCGTAATATGTACCATATCAAAATCCCTGTATTATGATACATGTTATGTTACTGTATGATAATATGTACTGTATCAGAATCACTGTATCATGATACATACAAATACTGTATCATAAATCACTGTATCATAATATGTACTATATCATAATCATTGTATAATGATACATGTATGTACTGTATAAGAATCACTATAAGTCTGATGAAATGTACTGTATCCTAGAACAATCACATACACTTATTCTGTTGCCATACCAATCAAAATATGCAGTGCTAAATTCAGCTTTTTGTGTTTACATCATTGGTGTCAAGTTTCATTCACTTGTACAGGTACCCTGCAGGTATACCACAC
Organism: Unio pictorum; assembly: GCA_030141615.1. NCBI lineage: Eukaryota > Metazoa > Mollusca > Bivalvia > Unionida > Unionidae > Unio > Unio pictorum. Next base: position 6,444,612 of record JARLTB010000186.1, read on the forward strand.
TAAAGGCAACTCAGGGAGTCAAGATCATGATCTGTGTACTAAATTACCTGGGAAGTTAAACTTGTAATCTGAAAACTAACACTCATGTACATGCATTTATTAAGGCTATTTTCTTGAAAAGGAAACTAAATTTTTGTTTCATTTAGTTCATAGTTTTCTTTGATTCCATTTTAAGGAAGTTAAAAAGTTTCTTCAGTTAATTCTTCTCAAATATGTTTATATTCACATTATTTCAAAATCTCAGTCAAAAAAAGTTGATATTACCTTGGGATGTGTATTGAAAAATCTTCTTTTTCCAATATCCTTTTTCTCTGTTTCAGCATAGTAGAACAACCAGCCATCTCTAATAACGAAATATCTGGATAAAGAAATAATGCATAAAACGTGAACTGGACATATCAAAATATTTCTATAGCAACATAAATTTCAAAGATCTCTCTATGAATCCACTATGTATCTGTGTTTTGAGTCCTAACCCATTCAGCTTATTCTGTCTACAATTAGAATTGCAAATTAAATTACTTTTTAAGTGAAATTAAATCAATCATCATGATTTACGCAAGAGGGTGGTTAGTACTTTTATTTGTTTTTAAAATGAGGGATCATATCTGGAAAAAATTAAGAAGAAAAAAGCAATTCATAATTCATAATTTTATGTCTTTATGTGTCCTTAGATACAACTCTTTTTTTTATCACAAACTTTGCTTGCCACAACAAAGAAAACATTTTTATTCCAAAACTTATCGACTCCATACTGAATTTCCCGATTTGGACCCCTTTGTAAGAAAATTAATTAAGCATCTATTTTAGGCTAGGAAAACCAAGAGATCTAGGGATCATCCATTGCATGAGAGATCTATGGATCATCTATTGCATGAAAACGTTTTGTTTACTACATTAATTCAAAGCATCAACTTGCTATCTGTACTGAATTCAATTTTCACAAGTAACATCAGGTATAACTGAGGCCCTCTATAGATATTTTTTGTGGGTCACAAATGGTACTGTATTGTTATTTAGCACAACTAGGGTTAAGATTTTGTTTCATCCATAAAGAAAACATCATCAGTAATGTCTGGCTGATTCATTCGTGAGTATCATATAACGTCAATCAGACAAGAAAACTACTTTTGTGAAACGTCACACGCAGTGATATGCTTCTAAAAATCTCCATGCAGACAAGGCGAACTGGCATAATGGTGTTTGGTGTTCTTTTCTGTGTTATTGTTTTTATTATTGTTCTAAGAACCATGTACCAGGCATTCAATTTGTTCACCTGAATATATGTGTGTATTCCAATATTTAGTTACAGTGGTGCTAAAGCCTGCAGACTGTATAAAACATATATTAACCAAATCTGATGAATATTTCTAGAACAGTATAATACACAAATGGCTTGCATTTCATCACCAATAGATATGCCCTGAATATTTTGAGATGAAAATTCCAAGGGAACTGTCAGTCCACCCACCCCATTAAAAAAAATGTTGATGAAGTATTCTTATATGCGATTCATATTTTAAATAGAGGGGTGTATATAGGAAAATGACTATTTATTATAGTTTGTTTAGCACATAAAATTAAAATCTACTCTGATGATGTGATATTATGCATGCATATCCTACAAATGTTGCATATATATTCCACATATTTTAAAACAATGCATCGATGTTTTTGTTTTTTAAATTATGATTTAGTGATTTTATTAACCTTTCTGACTTTGATGTGTTAATCAGTGACAGTTAAGAAAAAACGTTATCTGTTTATTTCAATGTCTGTTTTACAAACATATCATAATTCTGAATGACAGTTTATAACATAAATGAATGCATTATGTTCATTAGAATTATGGTGTTGAGATTAGAGCAGCAATTGTTGATTATCTTTATACTATGTGGATTTCCTTAATTAAAAGATATTTACAATTACATTTTGTCTGCAAGTATAATTGTATGCATGCACTGATGGAATTTTTTTTCTCAAAAACTGCTGTCCCTAATGAGGTCAGCCACTCTTAAAATGATACACATTTTACACACAAAAACTAACTGAAAAAGAAACAAAGTATATATATATATATATATATATATATATATATATATATATATATATATATATATATATATCCCACTACAGTACTAAAATCATGAAAAGTTCCAGCTGCAAAGAGTTCTTTGAGATTACTAACAAGTTAATGTCAAGGAACAGTACACCACTTCCAAATACCTTCTCTCCAGTGAACCATCCGGACCTGTTTACAGATTTCTTCAATGACAATGTGCAAACCATTAGAGATAAGCCTGACAACACAATTTCAATTGACTCGTACAGTTGCGATACAGAATTTTAGTGGCAACCGTTTGCAGCATTTGAACCTATCTCTATGGTTTTAGTACGTACAATTGTGATAAAGAGTACACCAAAGTCATATGAACTTGATCCAATTCGAGCATCACTGCTACCCGAGTGTTTATAGCCTTCACTAACTGATGTTATTAATACCTCTCTCTCATCTGGGGAATTCTCTCATTTTTCAAAACTGCCATTGTAAAGCCTCTGCTGAAGAAACCAATACTCGACTATAACAATTTAAATAAACTAGTGCCCAGTTTCTAATCTCCCATTCATATAAAAAAAATCTTAGAAAAAGTTTTTCTAGTTGTAACCAAACTTGCATCTCACCTGAATTCAAACAGTCATTTCAGCAATGTACAGTCTGTGAATTGCCCTTGCCACAGTACTAAAACTACTCTTCTAAATAGGGCCTAACTGAGTAGATAATTTTCACCGAGTACTGAATCCGAGTATTTGGATGTACTATTTGTCAGATCCAGGCACGAAATGAGTAGTAGGTGCGACTGCAGAGAGTACTGTTTGTTTCATTATCGTATGCGAAGCTTAAACTTTTCATTTACCATATATCGCCTATAAGATGAAAATTTTTATTATTAACTAAAATTATTATGTATTAAAAAACTTTTTTTAAAAAAAGTTTGATATTTATTGAATTATTTTACTTGTAACCATTTGTGTGGGTATTATTTGCTGAGGCGAATACTTCCGAATAGTACCAAAAAACGGGATATTCAGCAAAAGCGAATGTCCGAGGCAATTTCCGGTTAGGCCCTACTTCTATAAGTAGTTAATGACATTCTCTCTGCTTTGGAATGCAGAATGATTACAGTTCTCACCCTCCTTGATTTGTATGCAGCATTTGACACAATAGACCATGATATATTATTTCACCATCTCCAGCATGTATTTAGCATTCATGACACAGCCTTACTGTGGTTCAAGTCCTACTTGGTCAACAGGACGCAAATTGTCCACAAATGGAATACACTCCAGCCCAGTTGATCTATGTTGTGGTCTTCTGTTCTTGGACCTGTTTACATCATTCTATACACTCAGCTACTCTCAAGTGTCATAGATCATCATCCAGTGTCTCACCAATTGTATGCTGATGACACCCAAATATACAAGTCTAGCTACCCAACTTAAGTTGATGCTACCATCCAAGGAGTAGAGAGGTGCATTTCTGATTATAAATCATGGATGACATGTAACAAGCTGCAGATGAATGATGACAAAACTGAGGCCATTCTGATCACAACACAAATACTTTCTCATTCACATCCTTTACTTCAAACAATAAATATCAGCAACACCAACATTAAATTCACACAGTCAGTATGAAACCTAGGTGTTACTCTGGACAGTACTCTCATACTGCACCAACATGTCATGAACATACGCAAGACTGCATATCTTGAGCTGAGATGCATCAACTCCATTTCAGTTGATGCCACTAAAACACTTGTGTGTTCATTAGTTCTTTCAAGAATGGACTATTGTTAACTCAGTTCGGTCTGGTTTGCCTCAGTATCTACTCCAGAAACTTCAAAACACAGCTGCTTGGATCAATGATTCTTTAATCTTACGATCAGAGCACACTTCCCCGCTGCTCTGTATCCTACACTGGCTATCCATTTGATCCAGAATCAAGCACAAAATTTGTTCTCTGTGCTATGTTTCACTGATAGACTCCAGTTCAACATACCTCTCCGACCTCACCCATATGTATACACCAGCAAGATACTTATGCTCCTCTTCTGACAGTCATATACTCATTATTCCCACTATGAAAATGAAGTCATATAGACAACTTTCTTTTGCATACCAGGGCACAGCAATATGGAATGAATTGCCCCCTGAACTTTAACACAAAGACACACTGATCCCATTCATCAGTGTTCTTAAAACTCGCATATTTTTACTGCAAGAACAAACTTAAAGACCTAATACTATTTCCTATCTTAAATATTTTCAGCATGTTTTATGTTTTCTAATTGTATAGTGTTTTTCTTTTTTTTAAATCATATCATCATATGTTTTTTATGTTATAGCTATTTTCTAATATTGTAAATTTAAGTGCTTAGAGCTTCTAGAGATTAGGTGCATTACCATGTCCTCATTATATATATATATATATATATATATATATATATATATATATATATATATACATATATATATATATATATATATATATATATATATATATATATATATATATATATATATATATATATATTCCTTTAATGTGCAAATACAAGAGTTTTACTCAATGTAGATTTGAAAACAATACAAAAGGATGACAAAGAAATAAAATGTGCAAAATTATTACTGTACACATTCATATATTATACTATAATATATCAAAACATTACATACTGAGGGAGGTGCAAATAAAAACAACTATTTTTTTTTTTACTGATGTCATGAATTACTATGTGTTACTAAGCATCTCTCCATGCTTTGTTCCGAAACAATGGCCGATCATGGGAACAGTGATGTTATGGTTTATTTTTAGCACAAGGTAGATTTAAGTACAAGCGCCATAAAACAAGTCCTATTTACAGTATTTTTCAACGGTTTAACTGCAAACAACAAAGATAATTACATGGTGTTGATAGGTTAATCAGGGTGCATGTGTTTGTTCTACTGATTAGTGGGTTCAGACCCTGGTTGAGTCATACAAAATACTTATAAAATATTACAAGCAGCTGCATAGGTGCTCAACATTAAAGAGATTAGTGTTAGGACTAGTCAGCATGGCGTCAGAATAAAATGACTGGGTTAGACATGATGTTACATGTCTGCAGCATGTTACCCCAGTGCACGACATTCCTATAAACTGCAGACATAGTGATATGACTGAAAAGTGTTAAAGCTACATTAAAATTCCAAATCGCACACACAAACACGCATGCTTTGGACTTCAGAGTAAGTTTAAGTTTTCACTAAAAAAAAGCCAAGGCCACCAACCTTCCTATCCACCAAATTATTAAAAAATCACTAGGCCACCAAAACTGTACAAAAAAATTCCAACATCAACTAATTTTTTTTTACCAAATGTTACAAAGTGCTTGATCATGAATACCAGTACTCAAAATTTCACAAAAGCACTTGACCACCAGTACAATACTGGCAACCAACTCTTTTATATACCAAAATTTACATAAATATACAAGACCACCATCTCCCTGATATAAAAAAACCAAAGAAAAAAAACAATAGGAAGGTGGGTGGCCTGCACATTTCTCTATCTATATATAAATCTATATAGCAATGCCTGGGCAACAGGGGCTAAAGCAGCATAATCGGTCAATCCCTATAATCTATATCTTTCTTCACCTAGAAATTAACCAAAGTACTGTAAATATCCTTGCCCTATTTTAATGGTCTTCTATGAGTTATATACTGGTAGCCAAAATTTGTAACCAGAAACCACTTTTTTCCTTGCAGTCAGTGACCTTGACTTTTGACACCCAGATCCATAGACCTTTCTTCATCAAGCCATCTACAATGTCTGGTCAATATATGTGATGCAGAAGTAATGTTACAGTGCTGAAACTATTTTTATTCCTTCAGTCATAGTGACCTAGAACTTGGACCTTTTAACCCCCAAATCAATAGGCTTCTTTCTTACCCCAAGGGCAAGCCATCCACCAAGCTTGAAAACTTGATGGTGGAGACCTTGAGATAAATTATAAGATAAAATGGGTAACAGATTTATAAAGATAGTAACATAATATGCACCATTTGCAACAACAATGAGAACCAACACCCTTGGTTCTCATGGAACCTAAGTGCCATACACAAGTAAAGAAAGCTAATATATCAGACAGTATGGCTTTATGCAAGGTTTTCAAGTCAAAGCCAATATCTATGTAGATATATAATTAATGTACAAAACCTTCAGCACTTTATCGGACACTGAAAAGATCTAATTATTCCTTTATTATTGCAGCAGATTTCTGCCAGCCACTTGCCAATTATCCACTTAAACAATTTATTCATTCAAATAATGTGAAGATAGGGGATATAATTTTGACATAGTTATAAATAAGTTGTCTTAAGATGGGAATAAGAAAACTGGTGGCATTTTTGTGTCTACCACTTACTTAATGAAGTTGTCTTATTCATTCCAATTTGTTGAAAACACTACAAATAAGTAATCTTAAGATGACAAAAAAAGTTGACTTATCTAAGTCTCAAAGTGACATGTTGTTTTTTCTATGTCAGCTGTTTTTTTTACATAAGCTGAGCAAAGGCTGTGTTAATACTAACTTGTGCCATCGATCTTAGCCACTTGTAACGCACAATCAAGTCAACAAATTGTTGAAAATAAGGCAACATACTTAAAATACTGACACTACACAACAACAGATCTCAATTTAATATGATTAGGGAAATTTCAGGCTGTGACCTGCATTTTATTTTTTCATTGTGAAAATGCTTGAACATTAGATATGAAGATCTTTGCAAAGAAGTATGTGAGGCAATGAGTAACCACAAAACACTTATCTTCTTCTTTTCTGTTTTAGAAATCGGACAGAATTAACAATTAATTTTCAATAATTCATTGCATAAAGTGATTTAATTTGACTTCTAGATCCTAACTTTTTGACACTATTAAATCATTAGTACTTTTGTAGCCAAAAAAACTTCATAAATAACACATTTCAGTCACATAAGAAACCAAAAAAAATATTAATTTCCATGTTAAGTTTGTCATTTGCATGTTTTCATTATAATGGTCTAATATTTTCCATAGACTCAAGGAAATGGTAATAGGGATGGAAACTCTAGTACCCTGTCCATTCCAAAAGATTTACATTGTCATCTGAATTAGCTGAATCATATTTCCTTTTTAACTTAGAAAAAAGTTTCAACTTAATGTATTCAATTGAACATAAGTTTATGTACACAGATAATAGCTTTTGCACTGAAATAAAGTTGTAGTCTTTCAGTTTTCATGTACATTTTAATTGTCACTCACATGAATGTAGACAAAAGTGGGGGTAGTGGCTGATGGAGGGAGGACAAGTCAGATAACCAAAAATATAACTGCAGGTATCTCACTGAAATCTGGGACAAAAAAGAAATTCCAAAGCCATGGAATGCATGAAAAGATTATAAAAGTAGTGCTTTTTATCTCATAAGTAGTGTTGAAAACTCCCTGAAAATTATCACTGAGCCCCACGGATGTAAATAACAGACAGTTACCTGTCTTGTCAAAATGTTACATGACCTGAATAATCACTTTAGAAGATAGGGGATATAATTTTGACAAGCTTTTTAACTTCACGCTAGTAAGCCTTGACATATGTGAAACACATATGTGCAATCATCCCAACAAAGCAATGCTTATTGAAAATGTTTCCATACCACATACAAAACAACCGGGACCCTGAGTGACCAAGTGATCTAAAATTCTCACCGTTACAGATCACCGCCATCTCGCCTCTGTCTGTATGGGTTTGAGTCTCAGGTTTGGCCAAAGCATGCGAGAAAGCACGCCAGTAGCTTCTTATGGGTCTGTGGTTCTTTCTGGGTTTTTTCTTGCTTTATCTACCACCATTTATACTGGCTGTCATGTATAACCTATCTCTGTGCTGAAAAGTGGCGGTAAAAAAAACCCTACAACAACAACAAAACAGCCCATCTGAGACTGTTGGACAGGACGTACTCTCTAAACTAGTGATGGGAATCGGTCAGAAATTCATAATCAATAATCATTTCCCCTTAACCGGTTACTAAGAGCAAATATAATTTTAATTTTTGTTACACAGTTATATCTTTGATCAAGAATTCAATATGTTTATAAATATACAGGAGTAATCTATTTTAATGACGTATACTTTAACCTGACAATAATAATACAAAAATACATTGTGTTACTTTTGTTCTACAACTTTGTTAAATGAATGCAACTTTTTATGGCTGATCAGTCATATGTAACTGAAATACTCCTACAATCCCCTGAAATTCTTTTGTTCATGTGTGATGTGTCTATAATTTAAAGTATAGAAGGACATGATTTTCTTGTTTGTAATTGTTTATAAATACAACAAAAGATGTTGCAATTTAACTTAAACAAATCAACAAAATGTGTTTAAATTTTATTAACTCAACAATTTAACAACTTGAACATGTAATAATGACTATATGTTCCTAATAATGAATCGTAAGACTTTTTACTTGTAGTTGTGAAGCGATTAATAAATTTCAGGTCAACTTTAGTGGCTGGGAGTTTTACTAACCTTTGTGCTTTGCATGCACCTAAAAAGTTGTCTCCCTTTACACACAATCGATTATGTTGTTTCACAATCGATTATCTTATCGGTTTGCTCAACCAACTGATGATCGATTATAATCGATAATCGGAACAACACTACTCTAAACCCACCTCCAGAAATGAATATACAACAATTTCTGATTATTGCATTTTGGGCCGCTCTTCATTAACTTGGTACATAATAAAATAAATGCTCTGTGCAGAATGTACACTGGATATAAACGATAATTTAAAATTAGACCTTTTTTGGTCTGTGAAAAGAATGGAATAAAAAAAAATAGCACAGGCAGAGCAGTAGGAAGACAAAAATTTAAAAGATACTGAACTTAAAATTTTCTTCCATCACTATAAAATACTTTCTCTCTATAGATATATTTTTAAAAATTACTAATGCATGGAGCCCCTGTGAGTGTGGGGCCCAATTAGGCCAAATAGGCGTAATTTGCCTAAGGCTGGTCCTGGAAATATCATGGATGTATAGACCACTTGGCCACATTGAATTGCTTTTAAACATTTTTTTTTAAAAACTCCATGCCACTAATATGTGACTGCACATCTTTTTTAACTTTAAAGACTAACACTAAGATCACTGATCCCTTCATCAATTATTCTTGTAAAAACCTAGGCCACAAGATCATCCTCCATTTCTAGTGTCAATTCTTTTTCAAAAACCAAAGCCAAAAGATCACCCTCCATCACAAGTGTCAATTTATAAAAGCTGAGGCAACATGATCACCTTCCATCACAATTAAGTGTAAATTATTGTTTTACATACCAAGGCCACAAGATCACCTTCAATCATTTTTAATTTTTAATTATAAATAAACCCTAGGCAACCACAAGGTCACCATTTTCCATTTTTCATAAGGAGACACTACCTGAAAGTAAACCTCTGTATCTTATTATCCCCCCCCCCCCCCAAACAAAGTACATAGTCCAACAAAAGTTTCCCAAGTAACTTGAATTTAACAATTCTTTTCGAAATTCCCAAACCACAATGACCGAGAAATTGTAATTATTAGGTTATACTGAATATGAACAGCACTGGAGCAGAACCTTGAGGAATTACTGCACTGGTAGCCTTGGTGTACAGCTGCTTGATGGTATTGGTCAACTTTTGACCTATGTTGTACTTCTTCATTGTTGCCCACAATGCCTCATGCCACACTTTGTCAAAGGCCTTTTTGAAATCTATGAACACATGATAGTCTTGTTGATGTTGTGAGTACTTTTCACACACAACCCTAAGATTGAATATTTGTTCTGTTTTGCTTTTTCTGCTCCAAAACCCTGCCTGTTCTTCAGCGATTATTTCATCAGCTTGTGGTTTCAGTCTGTTCAAAATGATCTTCAGCATCACCTTACTAGCGTGGCTGATCAAACTGATCTGTAATTTTGACACAGCTGCATTTTTGGGGGTAGTGTTATAATCAGTGACTGGGTCCACTGTGTTGGCTATTCACCTGTCTGTCAGATCTTGTTGCAGATTTTTGTTAGTAGCTCTATTACTGATTTTTCCCCTCACACACACATTCTTGATGCGTTCAGCTGGGATGTTGTCTACTCCAGCTGCCTTCCCATTCTTCAATGCTCGTATTGCTGATCCCACCTCTTCTTTGAGAAAGGGGAAATCATCATCATTAGTGGAGTTTGGAATTTCAAGCACCTCTGGGTTTCCTGTGGACTAATGGTTGTAGAGTTCTTTACAATACTCCGTCCATCTTTCTGCAATACCATTTGCCTCTGTGAGGCATTTTCCATTTTTGTTTTGAATGGTACTGACTCTTGGTTGCTTTTGTCTGGTGAGGTCTTTCACAATTTGGAATGCCTTTTTTCTGTTATTTTTTATCAGACTGCTCTCTATTTCTGTGCACTTTTGTCCAATCCAATTTTCTTTTGCTTTCTTCAAGTGTTTTCTAATATTCTTGTTTATATCTCGGTACTCCAATGCCGCTGTTGTGTGTCTGGTGTTTTTGAGGTCTCTTTGGGCATCACACAAATTCAAAATCTCTTCTGTAACCCAGCGTTTTTTCTTTGGGTAATAGAGGCCAGTGATGTCCTTCACAGCTGTTGTCATGACTGTGTTGAAAGTGTCTGTCTTCACTTTAACATCAGCATCCATCACAAGGAATGGAACAAATTTTCCTCCAATTGTGGCTTGGAATGGCTTGCAGATGTTAGGGTTCTTCAGTTGTTCATGTTCAAGGCTAATTTGAGCCTGATGTTCTTTGGCTTGTTAATTTTGTCCTACATAGAGTATCTAATGAGTATCTTTTATTTGCATGAGGCATAAACTAACTTGCATTATAAGAATATATTTCTTGTAATTTCTATGTAGGACAAAAACCGATAATCTGTTTAAAATCGGATTCCTACAAACGCTCATTGATTTTGGAAAAAAAAATGATGTTAACATCCCTATAATGGCATGCGTGCATCATGCCAGCCGGAAATTAGCGTAAACCAGTAAATACACAGTTTTATAGCAGTTGCTATTTTGCCTCTGTTTACGCGAAAAATATTACGACGTGGCATTTACGACTGTATCAGTAATACCTGTATTTATTACGAGCAGAAAGGGATAAAGGCGCCGGCGTTAAATCGATGGATGGTGAGTGAGAGACGATAAACAGCCTCGTAACGCATATCACATGAGGCACCATTGGCAGTCCTGTGTTTCAGCAGGCCTGTGTTGGTTACCGTGCGGTATATGCATGGGCGCCCAATCCAAGATATTTCTTTTTACACAAAGATGGAATTTCCGAGCATTATCTGCGTGTGCGCATTATACACGTAGGCACATGCACGAAAATATGGTATTTTTTTTCAATTAACAGCTGATGTAGTCTTACAATATTTTCTTTAACCACATAGCTAAATATTATGTAATAAAAGTTACAAAGTCACCAGTACAATGGTAACATTGAGAAAGACAAAAAAGACCTTCACAAGACTTAACATGGAAAACATTAAGCAAATTAGGAAACAGCAAAGACAGAAAAGTGAAAAACGAGCATGAAGATGAAAACTGCTTTTTATTATAGAACATTGAGAGAGCAAAGCTAACAAGTTTAAGAAAACAAGTTTTAGAACAATCAAGCAAGTATTATATAATAGGTGTTTATATCACAGATTGATTCCTTGCTGTTGTTGATGCTTGTTCAATTTCTTCAGAGTTATATATTTAAAATAAGATCTTATTCACTTCACCCAGTGATGGAAACCAAAAGATTCAAATAGCTAACAAATAGCCATAAACTTAGAAACAATAGTAAATCCAGTAATTCTGTGAACGTTTTCTGAACAATTAAAGCTATAATGTAATAATAATAATTATCATAATAATAATTAACACTAGTCATGATACATCATGAAATTCAATTCTTCTGATGGTTAAAGAATGAGTTTAAAAAGGTCATTTAAAATGTTGATAGATTCAAATTCTAAGACATGAGTTTTAATAAGTTCATAATTCCAGTTTCATTTAGTTTATGGTTGATTCTGTGATAGCACATGGTTTATTATCATAAACAAATAATGAAGTAAATAAACGAAGGTTAGTGAACAAAGACAAATAAGACATTATGGATCAAAAACATAAGAAAATGAATAAGAAGAATATCCAATAGTTATATCATGTGAAAGCAAAACGATAAAAATTTTAAAGTTCTAATAAGTGTACGTTCTCTAATAAGTACTCGAAACAGAATAAGTTAGCAAGTCAATAAATAAAGAAATAAACATACAAGTGAGTAAAAATAAAAAAATATGTAAGTCTTAACTTATATAATATGATGGAAAACAATCATGGTAATGTGAAAGAACAAAGATTGAAATGAACAAAGATCTAGTTCATAATATCTCATACAATGACAGAGGTTTTAGATTGCAAAAGGTCTGTGAAATTTAAATGAATTGATCAAAAAGAAAGAATATTAAGGAGCTGCTAAGAGAGTATATACAAAAATGCTTGTTTTCATTAACTGAGTGAAGAGGTTCAGGTGGTATGGGTTAATCAGCTGCTATTTTAGGATACACAGAAATCACAACATAATATATTACTCCTACCAGAATATAGCTTTTACTAAGTCTGTCATATCTTTATTAGGGATTGTTGCTATAGCTACAAGATGATGTATAGCTTTTACTAAGTCTGTCATATCTTTATTAGGGGTTGGTGCTATAGCTACAAGATGATGTATAGCTTTTACTCAGCATCACATCTTTATTAGGGGGTCATTGCTATAGCTACAAGATGCTGTATAGTTTTTACCGAGTCTGTCACATCTTTGTTAGAGGTTGTTGCTATAGCTACAAGATGTATAGGTTTTACTGAGTGTCACATCTTTATTAGGGGGTCGTTGCTATAGCTACAAGATGATGTATAGCTTTTACTGACTGTTGCAATTTTATTAGGGGTTGTTGCTATAGCTACAAGATTATATATAGCTTTTATTGAGTCTGTTGCATTTGTATTAAGGATTGTTGCTATAGCTACAAGATGATGTATAGCTTTTACTGGCTCTGTTGCAATTTTATTAGGGGTTGTTGCTATAGCTACAAGATGATATATAGCTTTTATTGATTCTGTTGCATTTGTATTAGGGGTTGTTGCTATAGCTACAAGATGATGTATAGCTTTTACTGAGTGCTGCATTTTTATTATGGATTGTTGCTATAGCTACAAGATGATGTAAAGCTTTTACTAAGTCTGTTGTATTTGTATTAGGGGTTCTTGCTATAGCTACATGATGATGTATAGCTTTTACTGAATCTGTCACATCTTTATTAGGGTTTGTTGCTAAAGCATTTGAGAAGATGGTTCATATAAAAGTTTTAAAACATGATAAGATTGTAATCTGTTATATAATGAATGTAAACAGTATTGTAAATGCACCAGAAAAAGAAAAATTAAATTTTTAAAAAAAGAAATATTTAAAGCCAAAATATTGAGAAAAGAAAATTTTTACTTTTAGATGATGCTAAGAATTTTTTTTTAAAAAAAAGGATATATCAGATATTATTAAGCTAAACAGAAACTCTCACTTCTAGAAAAAGAGCAGTGATTGAAAAGAAGTTATTGAATGTATTTTAATATTACTAAATAGATATAATAGTACAATGTCATTTTAATGGATAAATTTTCATTTAAATTCCAGTTGACAACAGAGAGGAGATATTGTAGCAAGCTATTACAATATTGCAAATGAAACAAAACCCCAACAAATTCTCTTATATTAACAATATGAAAAATAACAAAGTAAAAAATAAAAAAAATTATTTCTAGACTGATTATATAATCTTTAAATATTTATGAAGAAAGTAATTTGACTAAGTGGTAAATCACAATTCCAATGTCTTAGTAACTAATAATTTTTACACTGTATATAACCAATTATAACCCAAAAGTACTCAACATTCATAGACATTTAATGAAATTGATACCATTTTTTTCCTGAAACATACAAATGTATATTCATGTATTTTCCAAAATAAAGTTAAATACTTATCATGATCATAAAATACTTTTAACAGAAATCTTGAGAAATCACATTTTTTATATATGATACTTGAATCAAACTGATTGAGAATGCAGGCAATGATGAATGTGTAATACAGACAGATTTAATAACAGCATTAATGATTAATACAGAAACAAAATTTGTATGGCATGCTTTAACATATTGTTTTCATATTATGTAAATCGTGTAAGCAAGTTATTATAATGAAATATCATAAATCAGTCAAATGAGCAAACAGAACAAATTAAAGAAAGATTACCTAATTAACAAAGAAAAAAGCTGAAAGAATAACAGTATTACATCCATATCTGATCCTTTAAAATTAGCTGATGTAGCGACTGGGCAGTTTGTACAAAATCATGCTGACATATGAACAGATTTTAATGTAGTGGTAACTAATGTGAATGATATAAGACACAGAGTTGTTGTAGGGTTTAATGCCATTTTTCAGCACATGATAGACTATACATGGCAGCCAGTATTATTGGTGGAGGAAGAACCTGGGAAAACCACCGGAAAGAACCACCGACCTATGAGAAGCTACTCGCAAGCTTTCTTATATAACTACATTAGCCAAATCTTAGACTTGAACCCACGTAAACAGGTGAGATGGCAGTGATCCTTAACTGAAAGCACTTTAGACCACTAGGCCACTCGGGGCCCAAAGACACAGAGTGATCAAGTTGATAAATTAACTGCTGTTTTGAGCATAAATGAAAAAGAAAATGAGAACTACAGAATGATGCTCAAGATTTAATTACAAGGAGAAACTTTTGCAGTTTTACAAACTATCAGAGATAGACCTGAAGAAAAAAAAAATATAAAACAATACTTATGGTACTACCAACTAAACAAAGGATGAAGCAGAAATATGTAAATGATAAGAAACCAAACAATTAAGAGAATAAATATTAAGTTGTTTTTAAACTTGTTGAATGTTAGGAGATAAACTGACTGCTAATGCTCGATTCAAAAATGGAGGAAGATGGGAATGTAAAATGACACATCCTGAAGGACCATGGAGACTGCACAGTCACTGAGTCTGACTGCATTCTGGATTGCTGGAGTAGTCTAAACTTAAATGATTCCTCTCACAGAAAGATCAATGATTAGTCAAAGCTTTCTGCCCATTATGGGTATTTTAAAAATCCGGGAGTAGGTGGAATGGAGTAGATGGAATTGTGAGCAAACATTTTGCACCCTTTTTAATGCGCCCTTCCACAGCAGGATGTGCACCTCTTTCTTTGACTATGAGATTTATGATAGATGAATGGAATTGGAAGCATGAAATAGGATGAAATTCCTCAAGCTGAAGGTGTAAGCCCAACTTTGTTAAATAATGAACCCACCAATCACCTGTGTTGTCCAAAAGACCTCTAAATAGAAAGCTATTCAGGCACCTACTGGTAATGAAGGAAGAGAAATGCACTGCCATAGAGGAATGAGTTGCCAGATCAATCCTTAAGGATTCTCTCCTCCCCACCCCCAAGGTTTGGGAAAAGGTGAGGTGCCTGCAATGCAAGATGCAGAAAAGTGCACATCATGGATGCAGTCTGACTCAACAACATAGCCCCATGTGTACAAGCACCCTTGATTCTTTTCTGGGCAACATTAGTCAAGATGTAAAATTATCCCTCAAATGAAAAATAAATACCTGCAATGGTTGTTGTGTTTCTGGATCTAAAATTATAAATTCTCCTACCGTATTTTCCGGCGTATAAGTCGAGACTTTTTGACTTAAAAGTTCGGTCTTCGTCTTATACTCCGAATCGACTTATATATGGATTTTGTCATTGAAATTGCATAGACTTATATATGGATTACAGTATCCGGTATGCTATTGACATTGCTCTATAATCGGCACAATCGAAAACAGGTCACATAAAAGTACAAATTCATGTTAAATTACTATGTCAATAAATTGTCATAAAATAATATGACTGCATTTATATTTGTAAGTTTTGTCATTATTTATTTTGCATTCTGCGTGTTTTTTCTTATTTCTCAAACATAAAATAAAAAAAACAATTACTGGTAAAAACTTCACCGGGCCGCATAGCACACTTATGGTCTATACTCTATAGTGTACTGTACTAATTCAAAGCATATTGTTTGTTCCTAAAAAAAGAAAGATGAAATAACTGGTCCATTAATATTTGATTTTCCAGTATAATGTTGGACACACATGAGCAGTTACCGGCATAGCTTTTTTTTATTGATCCAATTGATCCTACAAAGGGATGTAATCCATATTAACTCGAGCGTTCTATGATTATTTATAAAATAATGTAGATCATGCATTCTACTGAATCCCCCAAATCATGTTTCTACGGTACTTTATCATTTTAGCTGTGCTGATATTTACAGTGACATAATTCAGTGTTTCAAATACAGCCAGTTCTGCCTGCTGTATTTATTAGAGTACATCAAAAGAACATGACATAATAGCTGGGCGGCAAGTTCAAAGAACTTTGACTAGCAGCTTGGGTGGGAAAATGTGCTGAAATTTACAATGACTGAATTCAGAGACTGAAAGATCCTGAGATGTACATGTAGTTATTATAAGAATACACTTTAGCTTCCATTATTTAATCTACGGACATGTACTATTTCATCATTCATTACGTACACCCGTTACGTAATTTTTGTTATTTTCTTTTCATTGAATTCAGTCACATAATGATCTGTGACAAAATTATTGAATATTTTACATCCGTGTGTGGATATTTTCGATGGAAATATTTGTATTATGGATTCAATGTATGTTACAAGATTCGCTGGTGAGTACACGGTGTTGATACTCTTTTCATGGAATAGATTATACATGTATATATAAATTAGAAACGTGTTTGGTTCATGCATGGTTCTCTGAATAAAGTACCGTAATTGTATTTGACAAAGTCTCTCAAATAAATTACCGTAGGTTTAAACTTTCAACTGGAAGGAATGAACATAGCTCTTGTTGCAATGGATATTGCCGGTAATATGGAATATCATACGACGATACCATCAATATTCATGCAAGCGGAAGTTACTACCGGTAGTATAAAATACAAAGCCAAGTTATTGACCTGGCCTCGTCTTATATTACGAATCGACTTATATATGGACGATGGATGGAAAATTTACAAAATTGGTCAATTCGACTTATACTCCGCATCGACCTATAGGCCGGAAAATACGGTACTTAGCGAATGTTACCCTCTGTTTTTTAGCTTTCAAAATGGCCTTTGCTAGCTTGGTGTTTATTTTAAATAGTCTTTGTTTCAATGTATGATGAGCCACATACCCTTCCTACAAGTCAGTTTGGGGACCCCAAGTGGCCAAGTGGTCTAAAGCGCTCACCATTACGGATACTGCCATCTAACCTCTCTCTGCATGGGTTTGAGTCTCAGGTTCGGCCAATGTCGGTATGTTAGAAAGCTAAGTGCTAGTAGCTTTCTTGTGGGTCAATAGTTTTTTGGCGGGTTTTCCCATGTAACCCTTTTTCAAGGTATTTCCATATAAGAAATTAGTAAGCTACACAGCTGTGACATACCATATTACTGATTTCAAAATGACAGGTATTGGTGATGTAACCTTAACATAAAAAAAACACAACATGGATTGTCTTTCTCCACGTATTAAAATGGCAAAGCAATAAATAAATATGGTTTGTTTCTTTATGTCTTGTAACACAAGACTACAAACAATATATACAAATTTTGAATCTAACTACATGTATCATGTTTTGCTGAATACAACTTATGAACATTAATATGTATTTCACAGAATTACATCATCCAAATGAGAAAAAAAGTTTTTATTCATTTTTGTATAATTTGAGCATTAGTTCCCAACCTGATATTAAAATGCATACTAGATTAATTGATCCAACAGTTTCTTACCTATTAGAGCTGAAAAGAGAACATGAACATGCAAATTAATTAAAATCTCATTGACTAAATAAGAACAATATTTCTGCAAGAAAAGTGATGAACATCTAGCAGGAACATTTGTCTTTTTCTTTGATATTGGAGATAACAGTAAAACCTGTCTTGAGAAAGCAGAATCTCCATGCAAAAATTTTATTCATTATATAGTGTTGTGAGTTGTTATGAGAGACCACCTGTCTTGAGAGACTATTATTTTTTGGCAAAAGGGGCGGTCTTTCAAGTCATACTACTGTAGTATGTACAATTATAAAATAGAGCTACATGTATATAGCACCTATGAACAATGTTCCCTCTAAGCGAATGATAGGTGTGCACGCAGTGCTCGCTGCACCACACAAGCATTATGGAGACGAGCGAAATTTAGCGTTGGATTGAGCAAAAATTGACAATTCAGCTGCACAGGCATACCTGTGCAGCTTAGAGGGAACATTGCCTATGAATATGACAAAAGCAACAACTATCACTGACATAGAAATCGTTAAAGTCTCAACATTCTCAAAAAGTAATATTCTACATTGATTATTTCAACCAGATATAAGATGGTTAAGCAGCTGGAAAAAAATATTTTAAAAAAATTGAAAAATTGATGACTTAAATAAGACAAGAGCAAAATCACTAAATTACTTAAATGAAAGATCAAGTGAATAATGTTTAGCTACACAGAACATACTGGTATATAATGACTATGAGGTGTTTCTCTTGGTTCTTCAACTCATCCTAATGCTGTTTCAGATATTCCTGGACAACCGCTTGATATTTTACCAGACTTCTGATAAATGTACAACTCTTGAATATTCAGCTATTGGTATAGCAATGGGAGATATTGCTTATATAATATTTTGCTGATAAATAAATAGAAGCAAAGTGATCAAGTAACATAAACATATTGAAAATATAAAACCTCACACAAAAAGAATAATGGATGATGTTGTTGCTGTTGTAGGGTTTAACACCATTTTTCAGCATATGATGGGCAATAATGGCAGCCAGTATTAATGGTGGCAGAAGAACCAGAGAAACCACCTGGAATGAACCACGACCCATGAGAAGCTACTGGCAAGCTTTCTCACATATCCACAGTGGCCGAATCTGAGACTCGAACCCACAGAGACAGAGGTGATATGGCAGTGATCTGTAACGGAGAGTGCTTTAGACCACTCGGCCACTCAGGACCAGAATGATGGATGAATATAAAAAAACATAAGGTGTACAACATCATATTTCCCATCAATAATTAATTTTATCCAAGTAATATTAAATCTGAGCAACACTTACTGGTGGCGTAAAACAGATTAGTTTGCAATATCGTGATTTTAGCTGGTATTTCGGTTTCATTTGATATCGTTTTATTGATATGAAGATTGAAGAAGATGCAACTAATTTTATGTAATGAATTGAGAAAGGATGAGTGTTAGATATATAACAATTTCTTATGGTAGTATATATATATATATATATTTTCCTTCTACCTGATGTAAAAGATTTGATTTTATGAACATCAGTGATAACAAATGGAATATGGCTGATTATTATCAATGAACCACCAGGAAAATTAAAATCAGGAACAGCTAATGTGAAATAAATATTGGTAATGAAGCTACTGTTTCCAAATATAGAACGAAGCAAAGAATATGATCAGATTTTCAGACACCAACAGTTATGTGTGCAACCTATGGTCAGGTTTTATCTACTTATTTACATCATAGGGTGTGGTTTCAAAAATTGCTTTTCCAGTCTGTGCCATTAAGGAAGTTGTAGATGCCTGCATTAACAGGCCAATGCCATGCATATCCTATTGTTTCTTCACAGGTTTGAAGATTTACAATTTGGGAATACATTTATTGGTGCTTAAACAAGGATTACGAACTAGAAAATATGTGCAAAATATTATCTCAGATACTGGACTAACTATACTAATGAAGAGCATATGAATGGTTTTCCATTCTTTTCATGTTGGACCACAGGTGGCAGAGTGGTCTAAAGTGCATGCCTTGACAAACATCTCAATTATGTGTGGGTTTCTTGTAGGGTCTTGCCCAATGTGGGCATGCAAGAATACTTGCCTGTAGTTTCTCAGGATCTTCTTCAACCAAATATATGTATACTGACGGCCATGTATTGCTTGTCATGTGCTGACAATGGCATTAAATTCACAAACCAAACCTTTTATTTATGAGTACATAACAAGAAAGTAATTGATGTAGCCATGCCAACACAACTTTATCACATGTCATGACTGGTTCACCAACAATGAGTTTAAGAGGAAGTTTCATACTACAGAAATACAAAGAAATGCTGATCATGTATTTCAATTCAGCAACAGAACAAAAATTATTACTCAAGAAGGGTTACCAAATGTTTTATTCACAGGGTACAAATAGGAACAACAATTTAATCAAGTTAAGAAATATGCCTTTTAATAAGCAAGTCGTACAAGCTGCTTGTCTTTGTAAATTACTAATATACCAGCTTTGTCCATGTGGGTTCAACTTTTGGTTCAGCAAATGTGGGTATGTGAGAAAGCTTGCTAGTAGTGTCCCATAGGTTGGTGGTACTTTCTGAGTTCTTCCTCCACCAAATATACTTCCCTCCATATATAGTCCATGATGTGCTGAAAAATGGCATCAAATCCATAAATATAAAACCATTAACTTCTTTTATAGCAGAGGTAATTAAGTCAAATCCGGGGACAATTTTTCAGGTGCTAGTCCATTCTTTAAAACATAAAGTAGGTAAAGTAGTAGAGTAATTTGTAAATCAACTTCCAAAATTCCACAAAATTAAGCATCAACTTTCCAATGCATTGTTTTCTTCAAATATGTTTCTCAGCTGTTTATTGGCTATGACAGCCAGAAGTTTCCTAGTCATCTCATTTGATAACTACTGTGTTCAATTATGCTGAATTAGTTTCCACATTACGCTGACTGTGGTCAAGATGAACAGCATCAAATGGCATCAACATATTAACTTGTCCTGTTATTCAGTCTACATAGAAAAGCCATTGTTACCATCAGATCTAGAATAGTGGCATATATTTCTCATCTTAATATGATTTGTAGTTATGAAGACAGATCTGGATGAGAGGAGTTATTTCTAGTTACATTGACAAATCTGAATGAATATGATGAATTATTTGTAGTTATGTAGACAGAAATGAATATGATGAATTATTTGTAGTTATGTAGACAGAAATGAATATGATGAATTTTTTGTAGTTATGTAGACAGAAATGAATATGATGAATTTTTTGTAGTTATGTAGACAGAAATGAATATGATGAATTATTTGTAGTTATGTTGACAAATCTTAATGAATATGACTTATTTGTAGTTATGTTGACAAATCTGAATGAATATGATGAATTCTTTGTAGTTATCTAGATAAATCTGAATGAATATGACAACGTTTTTAAGTGGCGAAGTGACCAAAATTTTGTTATGATTCATAGCAGAAGTCAACAAAAACGGATTTTTCACATAAGCAATCTTATTACAAGTACTCATCTTACGATGATTCATTTATAATTATGTCAGCATATTTGAATGAATAAGATGGTTTATTGAATTGGATAAAAAGCAACTGTCTGAAAAAAATGTGCAACCATACCTTATCAACACCAAACAGCCACCTCAAACACAGATACAGCTTTTGACTATAAATAGAATATTAATTGTTTGAGCAGATTATAACCATATCCTCTGTTCCTGAATTGTGGGAATAAAATGCAGTCAGTCAGTGGCATGTTCTTCTCACTAAATCACAGTACAGAACTTGTAAACACATAACAGTAAATAATATATTCACAAAAACATTCATTATTAATTTATACGTAGATACAGCAGTAAAACCTGTCAGCAGATACCTCAATATAAAGGATGCTTGCACACAAACGTTATGGATATCATTTATTAATTTTCTTAAATGCACCTAAATAATTAACCTCTGTATGACAGAACAAAACTGTGTGGTTACTCAAGTGTCTTGTACAGACAGGGTTCAACATTGTGTAAACCACTGCTGTCCCGTCAATTTCCAAGATTTACCATACATTCCGTCAATTTCCAACAGATTTATCATACATCCCATCAATTTCCAACAGATTTAACATACATTCTGTCAATTTCCAACAGATTTACCATACATCCTGACAATTTCCAACAGATTTACCATACAAAATTTCCTTCCAATCTGACACGTACAATTAAGATAATGCATTCATCCATATTTTGAGAATTCTACAGCTGATAATATTTGTATGCCCACTCATGTAATGCACTTAAAAGAACTTGAGACATGCTAAAGCACTGTAGACATGTATCATAAAACACTAGATAGCACATTCATGCCAATTTCTAAAAAAAAAACATCACTCTTTAAAATCAACAGAATGTCACAATGTGTGAAAGGCATGCAGTATATTTTAGGACCGATCTTTATAACTTTTAAAATTTTCTCCTATTTAGAAAACTCTCCCTCTTTTCTAACTAGAGGAAAATTTCCCCCTACATTTTTAATTCTTGAATAAACCCACACAAAAAATCAACTCATAAAACTGACTGCCAAGAAACGGGAAAGCTACATTTTTATTTGAAGTAGGGACTCCACATTAATTACCCAATGTTTGCAGGGCACTGTCAGTAAGTATTTATTTTAATTTTGGATATATGGTGCCTGCAGCTTGAAATTATCTCCCTAAATTCAATTAGCACTACAACTACAAATTTATTACTGCAAGTCATGCATGATGGAAACAGACTGGCTCTTTGTTTCTGTATTGCTGACTTAAAACTTGAGGTACCATTCTTAATTCTTAAATGAAGACACTCTTTGCATAACTGCTACAAAAATTGCAAGGAATTGAAAAAGTTGATATTCAATTGAGGGAGATGCACAATGTTATTGAATGCTTGAATTATAGTATTATTCACTTGAATAAGTTTTGAGTTTCCATTACTGATTTCAATTGTCTACTGTATATAACAAAAGATTAATCAATGATGACATAACTCACCTTTAGGAAGCTTTCAGTAAGAAGTCATACATTGACTGAAGAATAATGAGCATGAAGAAAGGTGTGTGTTTGGGATTTTTTAATGTAGCTTCAACAATTATGCAATCACACAATCACACATACAAGCTGATTTCATTGAGGGGGGGGGGAGATCACAGGCAGAATAATCTTGAAAGCATAGTTCATACATCAGTAATTTAACCCTGATTAGTCACTACTTTTCACCTGAAATGCACCAGTCAATTTATCTAATTCACATATCAGGTACAGGTGAAATGCAATGTTAACCTAGCACAACATGTAATGTATAGCCTTTTATACATGTACCTAACTATTCTACTTCCTATAAGAGTTATCTTTTAACAGCTACTTAACCTTAGATGAAAAAACATCAAATGCAGATAACCGACTTTCTTTGTTGTAATGGCATAGTACTATTGAAGATGCATCCAATTATCCAAACTTCCTGATTAGCATAAACAGCACCCAGTAAGTAATATTAAGGTTTATGTGCCTGTTTTCTTCATCATTACACCTGGGCTATATGATGTCAAATATACACAGCAGAAAATATCCATTGTAATTAATAGAAACTGCTTGGAGTCCCAATATTATGTTGTTATTGTAATTGCAAAATATGTAACAATATGTAATCAACTGCCACTAAAACAAACTGTTTGAAGTTTCTAGACCTTCACTAAGACTAAACAAGCAAGAAATAAACCACATAATCTAACCATGTCAGTGAAGTATGAACTATCAGTTGCAGTGACCTATTTATGTATGTATGTGTATGTGATTTGGATTTTTAACTTAGCTATAAACAAATTTCAGTCATATCGCTACGATGTCTACAGCATTGCAATTCATAGTGATGTCTAGCACTAGTATCTTTATGTTTTTATGTGTATCAATGCCGATAATGTTGTCGATGATGAGGTAGTACAGTAAATCCTTTATGTCACAGAGTCGATCTAAATTACATTGTGTGTATAATTTGTTCCTTTTTTTAATCGCATAAAATAAATTCATCATCATATGACAGATTGGTTGTAAAGCAAAGCATGTCCAAAACCAAAATGGAAATGTGATGCTTAATGCCTGAATTTTCAACACACACTGAAAATGCTAACATCAATAACTCTATGATGCAGTTCTTCCATTGCAAGAAAAAAGTTTAACAAACCTAATCAATCTGTACTGACCAGCAATGAATTATTTTAGGAAAAAGATAGAAAAAAAAGCACTAATAACTTTTATCTATAACTGGTCAGTCCAACAAGAATAAAAATTTAAAGTTACTGGAAAAAGTTGTGTGAACCACACAAGTTACATAATAATTGACAATTGTATGAAAATTTGTTTTTCTTGTAAAACTGATTATATTATATATTACAACAGATGCATTTCCAGGATGTTCAGAATGCAGGTCCCATGATTCTTGTTGGTGAAAGAATAGCAGCATTTCAACAACCACTACTAGAAAAGTAAAAAAAACAATAACTTCAAGCTCAAACAGCAGACAACCAAATGTTTCACTAGTTTATGTGGAGTTCTGTAAATGTATCATGGTACAGGAGAGGTTACATCATACTGGGGTATGTTATTCAAAGCAAACAATGCTGTATTGTAATGGCTTCCATGACCTGCATTATAAAAGATCCATTATAATGAGGCACCTTCACTGGATATACATGGTGGAATGGCTTCACACATCCAAAATCTAAGATCATCATTAAGGCAGCTCACAGTTAGAGACCATTGTATCCTGGATTATATTATACGAGTGAGCATTTAGTACTTTGAGGACCACTCTGGGATGTGGGAGGTTGCGGGTTTGAACCCCAGCAGTGTAACACCAAAGACATAAAAATGGTACTAGCAGCTGCCATGCTTGGCACTCAGCATATCTGAGGTTAGTGTTAGTAGGAGTGGTCAGCCTGGTGTCAGAATAATGACTGGAGGGGGGGGGGGGGGGGCTTGATGTCAGTTTTGTCACATGTCTGCAGCATGATGCCCCAGTGCTAGACGTCACTATAAACTGCCACAATGCAAAGATCATAGCGATATGACACTGTTAAAGTAATGTTAAAAACACATACTGAGATTACTTGCACATTGTAGCCACATAACAAATTAGAAGTGGCTCATTATAATCATTATAAAGTATTGCATTACCAGGTTTAAACTTTGCTAAAAATGGAACCATATATTGATTTTAATACAGCACAACCTGTCTTGAGAGACCTCTGTTTTTGAGGGATAACCGGCTTTGAGAGACCAGTATGTCCATGCACTGATTTATTGATTATATGTTATAAAAGACCACATGTTTTGAGAGACCATTATTTTTTGACAGAAGTGGTGGTCTTTCAAGACAGATTCTACTGAATTTGGTATACATGGTCTTTACATCCTGTTGACCATACTTTGCTTATGATGTTATTATACTAAGCTAAAATTCAAAATCTATGTTGTGCATTTATTCTTAGCATGCCCAGTCTATTCTGCAACTGCAGAGTGGTGTGAGACCCATTGAATATAGTACCGAGATAAAGTTTTGATGTGTTTATCTTGAACCTGAGCCTCCCTGTCTTTATTGTCTTTTCATTCATTTATTTGTGTTACATTATTCTCTTTCTTTTTCTTTTCACATCCCACATAAAAAGAAACAGTGGGAGTTAGATATCTACCAAATGTTAACATACACTGACAGGTTTGGGAACACCCAGTCTAGTGCAGCTTCACCTACAATAATCAGCTGATACTAGCCAGGCTCACATCATAAACAGCCACTGTGCAAAAGAACAGTAGCTGATATATGTAATAACTTGTAATAGGACTAATTCATGGCATGGACCAAATCTACTTATCTAATTATGACACATCAAAATCTTTCAAGTTGAAGGAGAACTTTCAAAAAATCAATTGTTGATACCTTTTATATATTTATATATATATATATATATATATATATATATATATATATATATATATATATATATATACATAACAGGCCCCACTATTTGTGTTTTTATAACTGTCACTGAAAATAAATAAAATTTGATGAAAATATGTCTATAAAATCATAAATTGGTTAATCATCTGTGAAAATAAAACATTAAACTTCATTATCAGTTTACTAGTTACCCTATATTTTAATGCAAATATTCCCAAGAGAAGTTACAAGTTGCATTGAAGGTTATAACATGCATGAGACAAAGAAATTTCACTCTTCATTAGGAATAATACTCAGAGATTTTAATTATGTTAGTCAAGCTGAAAGATATAGAAATAAAGAGGAAATTGCTTGGACAAGTGAAATGTTCATGAAAATAATTAAAATACTAAGGCACAGAGCTCTCTGTAAACATTTGACACTGGGAATCAGGAAGCTTCAGTTTTCAGAAGCAGAGGTTCCTGATAGGAAAACTGGGGAACCAGGTGAGAAATGTGGGAATCTACTGTAATAGGCTCATTACAATCAAGACATATGAATAAAACTGCACTATATTCAAACTTATTTGCTGTAATTATTGCTATCTTTTTGTTTCATCTACAATTTCACTCATATATTATTGACTCTCTTGCAATGAAAATTAATTTGTTCTGCCACTGTAAGGTGCTATAGCAGCTCTGCAGATAGCCAAACTTCACTGGACACAGCACTTAGAAATGCCTTGGTGCAATATAACCTTAAAGTGTTACCATGCCATAAAATGTCAAATAACAAAATTCTTTCAGTCTTGTGCGAGAAAAAAAACCCACATTCTAAGGAACCAGGTTTAGAAAATCATCAGTCAAAGGAGAGTTAGTGTGTGCTATAGACACAGTCAGATGGAAGAGGTCATGATGTGCCATACGAGATTGCAAAAAGATTTGAGACTTGTTCTCATAATTCACAGGTCTTGTATGAGACATCCAGTGTTAACAACAGAAATGTATAAAAATATGAAGACAATAAATTATAATAACATCTATTATCTGCATAATCTTTCCCCAGTTTTCATCCTCATGCTTTTTGAAATGCCATATGGGATATATAATACCCTCACCCTGTCCATTCATCTGTTTGTCTATCTGTTCCATTACATCTTCTTTTCAAACCAATGAAAGAAAAGTCATAGTACCAAGTAGTTAAGTTGTCCCTGCAATAACCATCATTATGGTCTCCCTAGTAAAAGATTAAATGTAACTGTGTAATCTACAATGACATCCTCAAATATTTTCTAACCAAATATGCAGCAAATGCAGGAATACACACGTGGGACACAGTCTATATTATAGACACTGGCATGGGATGGGGTCCAGCATTATTATGCTGGGAGGCGGCAAAGGAGTGACAGGATTTGGAATATTCAGTAAAATGCATAGGGATTTGTGATATATATGAAGCATTCAAGGACAAATGCATGTTGTCATGTTGTTGCTAATTAAGCCTGTGAACAGTGAGATAAATTTTCCCGTTGTTGAATGTGTTATCCATCTTTAAATTTTGTATTAAAGTGATCACATCAGTAACCACATTCAAATGAAACTTTAGGAGAATATGGTAAAACATGTATGGAAGGACCACTGCTATGAGATACCACCTGACTTGTGAGACCTTAGTGGTGATGAGGATTCAACTACTAGCATTTGGACACGCTATGACAGACCTAAGAGACTATTAATTTTGGCATAAGTTGTGGTCAATGAGCACAAGTTTACAATGTTACTATAGTCTATAGACATAAAGTTTGCATATGACATATTATATAGATTTATGCTTTGCCTGCCCAATGCCAATAACAAGCTCAACATAGTGTTCTATACTACCCTGTACTACAATATATATCTTGTACTGATTTCTCTCAGTGACTCAATGAACCCAAATAATCAACACACATAGTCGAGAGGGAGACAGATAGAGCAGAGAGACAGACAGACAGGTGAAGTGTGGATAAAGGATCCTTTCTGTGTTACTGGAAAATGAAAAGATTTGTTGTGGATATATACTTTATCTCCCACCAACATCCCAGTGTGCACTGGCACACCTGCTTGTACATGAACTACCTCATTATCACGGGTGTCAAAACGTATTACAGTCCAATCATAGAAACCAACCTCCATAAGCCTATCACTTAATGGTTATATTATCTCCTGAATGTCATTTGTAGTATATTAGTTTATAGGATGAATAGATATATTCTTTGAAATAGCAAAAAATATTAGGTTAACAACATGTAACTGTACTAGTCTCGACAAAATTCACTAGTAAAAGGTTTATAAAATATTCCTCATGATATGCAACTGACTACATCAATACATTTTGTCACTGACTAAATTTCCCATTCAGAAATACATATTTAAGTGTATGTACCAGAAAACTTGGGTGCAAATCAACCCAAACCTGTTTTGTACATATTGATGGGTCCCTCAAACTACCCATCAATATAAGTCCACATTTCTGTACTAATATATCAGACTGAATAACAACACATATTTGACAAACATATTATACACTCGTTCCCAGCAAGACTACTTGTACATATTAATAAAATGTAATCATTACGCTTTTTTTCTTCAAATTATATCGCCCCTTTAGCAAATCAAACCAAGGTGTTGAACAAATCTCTGTATCTTGATAAAATGAAGAAGAAAAAAAAATGAAGATAAGACCTCAACGCATTCATCAACAAATCAATGAATCAATAAATCAATATAAAAATCATGTTGTTGTGTCGCGGCTGGCCTACCTTTTCGACCACTTGCACGACTGTCCCTGGAGCTTTTTTAGCAGAACCCCGTGAAGCTGTACTTTACTAAGCCAGTCCGTGGACCTACGCGCAGATATTTCAGGCATCTCGCTCATAGCAAACTGGCATAGTCAACTCCTTTCAAGAGAATGAACCCTGTTGCAATCGAGGAAGCAAATACTATAAGATATAAGGAAGCTTCCGGGTAATAACGCGAAATGTCGTGACATACTGCGCATAGTGGGTTATCTCCCATTGGCAGGTCGCTTCACTGCTACTGTAGATATTTTTTATTTTATTTTTTTTTTTAATCCAGACTTATTCTGACTCCGTCACGGGTAGAATCCGCACACATTACCACAGGAGTCTGACGTTTTATCAATAAAGTACGGCGAAATTTCTCAAAACATGAGATCACCTTATCGGTTATATAAATGAACATTCTGACGTTTTATCAATAAAGTAAGGCGAAATCTCTCAAAACATAGCAACACCTTATCGGTTATATAAATGAACGTCAGACTCTTGCAATATTACCGACATTAAATCCATATGAAATATGATTTAGTGGTTAATAGATTACCAGAACAAAGGACCGCTCCGGTGTCCTAGTGGTTAGAGGTCGCGGGTTCGATCCTCGGCCGAGTCATACCAAAGACTTACAAAAATGGTACTAACAGCTGCCTCGCTTGACGCTCAGCATTAAGAGGTTAGTGTTAGGACTGGTCGGCCTGGTGTCAGGATAATGTGACTGGGTGGGACATCATGCTACATGTCTGCGGCATGATGCCTCAGTGCTAGACATCACTATAAACTGCCTCACAGCAGACATCGTAGTGATATGACTGAAAAAATGTTAAAGCTACTTTAAAAATCCTAATCAAACAAACAAACAAACCAGAACAAAGGTATTTACCTGAATAAGTACCTGAATAACATTAATTACGGTTTATCAGCAGTACCGGATTACCAAATAGGAAGAGTAGGCATCAGCCTATATAGGTCTCGTGCCTTTTAGTGGCACCGCTTGACCAGCAAAATGTTATCCACCCATTCTTTCTTCCTTTTTTTTTAACTTGCGGTGGACAGTAAAAAGAAAAAAAGGGTGGAGACAAATGTGTTGGTCTTGGGGCCCCGCGACAACGAATTATGAACGTATTGCCCCATGGACGTTTCGGCCCAGGACATTTCGCCCGACATCAATGGAAATATCAGACATTCATATAAATTCATCAGCATTACACCATCGTCTTCATTTTATTTTAGGGGCCTACTGTTAGGATTTCATTTCATAACCCATAAATAATCTTATTTCTCTTTCTTATATTTCAATTACATTCAGCGTGCAGTTATGTAAGACAATATTTTCCACTTTTTCTTCATTTATGTAATAAGACTGATCATAGAATTAATCTATCGTTTACAGTTATAATTTTCTATACTGCAGTACTTTATCTTCGCTGTTACACAAACGGATGAAGACCACTCCGGTGGCCTAGTGGTTAGAGCGTCCTCCGCGAAAGCGGGAAGTCGTGGGTTCGCACCCGACCTGTATGCAGTGTGGCAGTTTATAGTCATGTCTAGCACTGGGACATCATGCCGCAGACATGTAGCATGATGCTCCACTCTGTCACATGATTCTGACACCAGGCCGACCAGTCCTAACACTAACCTCTTAATGCTGAGCGCCAAGCGATGCGGCTGTTAGTACCATTTTTATGAGTCTTTGGTATGACTCGGCCGGGGATAGCACCAACGACCTACGCCGACGCTCTAACCACTAGGCCACATGAGTGGTCCCCAATAAACATGACGTTTTAAACACATTACATCATATTTGTTTTTGTTTCTCTCCCACATAATAGCTTCTTTTTTATATGTTGAACTTTACTATTAAAAAAAATTCAAGATCGGTTTAGTTTGCTTAATACATCTTGCCCTTGGGGCCCCGAGTAGTCTAAAGCGCTTTCCGTTACGGATCACTGCCATCTCACCTCTGTCTGCGTAGGTTCGAGTCTAAGATTCGGCTAATGTAGTTATGTGAGAAAGCTTGCCAGTAGCTTCTCGTGGGTCGGTGGTTCTTTCCGGGTTTTCCCGGGTTCTTTCCTCCACCAATAATACTGGCCGCCATGTATAGCCTATCGTGTGCTTAAAAATGGCGTTAAACCCTACAACAACAACAACAACAACAACAACAACAACAACAACATATATTGCCATTGTTACTTATTAATAATATTTTCAACAGAAAGTTATTGTGACTATTGCCTCTTTTCAAATGGTAAGCATTGCAGTATTTTGTTTTCGTTAATCGATCGAATTCGGTATGTGTTTCGCTTTAAGTTGAAAATTTACACTTTATTGTGAGTTATCCCCAAAATAGTGTTTCATCGTCTTGTTGTTTTTTTTTTCACGCTCGAGTGGCTCTTTACTTTCAGTCATCAAGCTGAATAAGGGGCGAGGAATACAAATTGTAATTAGTAATAAAGAAATATAAAAATCTAGTTTCAGAGATTTATTTTCGAAATATTAAGAATGTATTTGCATGTTTAAATCAACACGCATCACTAATCAAACTTACATCGTATGACAGGGTCAAAGTGTCAAATTACGATGTGTAAAAGTATACTTCTAAACAGTAACTATGATTTTCTCTTCTTTTAAAAAAAAATGCATTGAAGTAAAGCATCAGTTACTACTATACAAACTTGAAATACAAATATAACAATATATTACTGTTGCTATGTCTAACATGTGCCATACAATCTGACACAGCATTTAAGCAAGGTGTTCGTGTTGATTTGGTGGTTTCCATATTTCTTCCATAACCTGATAAGGCGACCCTGAATTTTTGTTGTCTGTTTCTTTTGATGTCGTCTTATCTTACCCTCTTGCACAAGACGAACTACATATCCAGTTTCTCTGGATTTCTTATAAAGTAAAGTTTTGAAGAGATAGAAAGGAAAATTTCCCTTTCTTGCTCTCCTGTTGAAACGATTTAGCCACCCTTCCACATCATTATTGGTTCGGACGCTTCTCCCATAAACTGACCAGGAGTCAACAGTCCATATGTCATTGTGAATCCAGTTGTCTTCTACATATCTTAGGAATGACAGCACAGTCACTGCCTATGGATCAACTCTTCTTTGTAACTCTGCAAATGTCGGTGGTCTGTCGTCTGTTGGTCATAGGGGAAACGCGAAAAACTTTACAAAAAGTCTGTTTCTGTCTGTCGCATGGTTGCAGGGCTTTGTATATTCTTCCCACGCACTCTACAACGCCATTCGATGGTTCCGTTCTTCAGCTCATGCTGAAAAACAAAACTATATTTAGCACTAGATATTAACTTTCTTTTTCATTGAGAGGATCACGTGGCTGCTACTTTCAATGTTATACGATCTTCAGAAGGTATAACGGTACCAATTGCGCATGTCCATGTGGGAGATGCTTAAGGTGTAGGGTCCATTGCAATCCGAAATAAACAACAACACAAGCTTTGATTGGTGGATTATGTAAGAGTTGTACTTTCTGTTAGGCTTAAAAAAAGTTTAGCCTCTTGGCAACATGTGAATTTATGCTAATTCCTAAATAGATCAAATTTTGTATTTTTTATGATTTTTTGAAAATGTAATACACATGACTGAAAATAGGTATGTTGTGACTACATAACTCATACCCCTGTCTAGTTCCAGCAGAGTTATCTCTCTTAAATGCAATGGAGTACCTGGTTTTGTCATCATCAAATTGACAATCTAACATTGTTCTCTATAACAGTGTGTGAGATGCATGCTAAATTAGGATATAAAATATATTTTATCTCTCCAAATATTAGCATTGAGGTATATGGAAAAACAATTGGTACTGTGATACCTAAAAGATAATACCAGCTTCACAGTGTATCCATAGTAACGAGTATACATAACCACCACATCTATACTGTCATAGTGTCATTTGGTTAAACAATGGATATTGAGATGTTTTGGTCTAATATTGACAGACTTTTACATAGAAAATGTAGAAAATAACACACATTAGCTTTGGAATGGGGCTTTTGTAACTATATCTATAGCATATATAGACTGATGGCTTTGTGACTGTGTAGTCAGCTCCAATATTAGCATACAGGCAAAAAAAAGGTTATGTAAAGTTAATATAATTAATTTTAGCCAAAGTATTGACTATTTTATGCGCAAAAGATGAAAAATCATGGATAAAAAACAACTCTCTTGTTCTTCTAAAGCATGTTATAGACCAGGATAGAGGACACTACTGGTCCTCTTGTAGATAGTTCACTTGTACCATAAAGAATATTCTGGTATGAGTATTTTAGGTAATTTATTAAAGATATGGTATTCCTTCCTATTTTGATTTGAATAGTCCTGCTCTAAATGTCTTTTTTTTTTGTTGTAAACTTTTGTGCCGTGAAAAATGAACATGCGATTCCTTAGTTAGATAATCATTCTTGAGGTCTCTACTACATACAGAAACCTGGATTTTAGGTTCTCACTTTATCAGTAATGCATTTTTAGATAATTTAATTGCATTGAAGTTAATACATGTGTCCTTGAACTCATCTATATATAACATGGATAATATCTTGGAGGAAATAAAAAGACCACACCTTATGTATATCATTAAGTTATCTCCCTTATACCAGACCTAAAATTTCAATAGATAAAAACCCACAATATAAGTTAATGTGTAAGAAAATCAATAGAAGATTTGTGAAGAATCATATTAGCCCTTGGTCTTGATGCAAATTGAACTAGAAGTACTTTATTAATTTTTCCCAGTGAAGTTTAAAAGTTTGAAAACTGGTCAAACATGCTTTGTTTGGTTTAGGTATTTTCTGTCTAACAGAAGCCCATTATTGTTAATTTCTTATTTAGAAGAAATATAACTTATATGCATCTATATTATCTACATTATTCACCCTTTTATATTAGCTAGGAATGAACACCATGTCACCTGATAGTTGGTGTCTGTAAGGGATGTTATAGCACAGGTGCCTTTTTTATTGTCCCTGTACCTATGGTACACTGCCCCCAAATATTGTCCAAGGTAACATCATCAAGCTCTCGCTTCTCATTTTTCTCATTGCTGCTTGTGTCTCCTTTAATTCCAGTATCATTAGCTACATCTCCCATTTAGATACACACTTTTCTCCTGTTTTTAAATCCATTGGACTCACTATACTCATTGTTAAACTTTAGCCTTTTTCTGTATTTTAGTCCACATTTTCAACCCCAAATCCATGATAACCATTTAGAAAAGCTGTTATCTACTTTATTTGGTGTCAGATTGGCTTATTGCATCAATTGTATGCACTACAGAAAGGAGGGAAGCTTTCTATTTGCATGACAAAGAGACTGGGTAGCTTGACCTTTGTGTGAGGACTAGAGGTTAGTGACCTCTTGCATATGCAGACAGTGTAAAGTGTTCAAAGCTAATACTTTATAATTAGATTGGGCCATGTCCACCTGTCCTTGTTGTTACTTTCTGTGTTAATGAAACAATTATAAGTCCTTTATTTTAGATCAAAATGTCTCTTTAAGAGTAGAACTGGTACATGCTAACTAGTGTGTTGACCTTTGACCTTACTATTAAACAATATGACATAATGTGATTTATTCCATATCACCAAAGTGAAGTTTGATAAGTGCTAATATGAATAAAAGACAACTCATAGTCAAAAGAATTCATTTTATTTCAAAACATGAGTTTGATAGTGAAGCAAAGTATGAAAACAAGAGTTCCAACAGCTCAATAACATTTCTATACACAATCATATAGAACATAGCTTAGAACTTCATAAAATTGTTTTTGACAAGCGAGACTAAGTACACTTGTTAGTTATATAGTCCCGAGCTATTTCACAGATTATTGGAAAAATCAAGGTTTGCTATAGGTATAACGGTACCAATTGCGCATGTCCATGTGGGAGATGCTTAAGGTGTAGGGTCCATTGCAATCCGAAATAAACAACAACACAAGCTTTGATTGGTGGATTATGTAAGAGTTGTACTTTCTGTTAGGCTTAAAAAAAAGTTTATCCTCTTGGCAACATGTGAATTTATGCTAATTCCTAAATAGATCAAATTTTGTATTTTTTATGATTTTTTGAAAATGTAATACACATGACTGAAAATAGGTATGTTGTGACTACATAACTCATACCCCTGTCTAGTTCCAGCAGAGTTATCTCTCTTAAATGCAATGGAGTACCTGGTTTTGTCATCATCAAATTGACAATCTAACATTGTTCTCTCAGTGTGTGAGATGCATGCTAAATTAGGATAGAAAATATATTTATCTCTCCAAATATTAGCATTGAGGTCTATGGAAAAACAATTGGTACCGTGATACCAGAATCCATTGGCAGTTCACCATAAACAGTTGCATTCATAAATAACGTGAAGAAAGGAGACAAATCGTTATATGCGTGCAATTATAATTAACAAAAATGAATATTTTACATGAAAAAATTATGTACATGCATCAGTAAAAAACCAAATGTTTACAAGATAGCTAACAAGATTGCGTAAATAATGAGCATTCTTTTGAATAAAAGATGGACTGTAGAATGCTTTATGTAGATCAATATTACTGAAATTTATTGTTGCGATTTTCTGTGCTTGCATGTCCGCTTATAATTTTAACTTACGCTTCTTCTTCTGGTGTCAAAGATTTGTGTTTGCGCTGAATGTCAAATGAAAAGATATCGGCTGCAAATGTTGATGCAGCATCAATGTTGACAATAAACTCATTCACTACGTGGTGCTGGTCATCTGCTAAAATGTCTTTTAATTATTGAGTTCTATCCAGCCTGCAATTATAAATAGGTCTGAACTTGTCAGAAAATGTTGAAAACATACAAGCAATACATAGAAAACCAAGTTAAACTATGCCGAATATGCTATTTACACATAAAGACGTGTCGTATGCATGCACCCGTACGATTCTAATAAATAAAATAACATTCATCTTACCGAACTATCCTCTTTATTGATATAAATCGCCATTGAATTCCTCGTGCTCTCCATCTGCCCCCGTACAGTACCGGTTTTCGTTTCAAATCTGGAAGATGTATTTCGTATGGTGCTTAATTCCATTTCGACATTGTAGCCATCTGTC
Source organism: Unio pictorum (assembly GCA_030141615.1). Classification (NCBI taxonomy): domain Eukaryota; kingdom Metazoa; phylum Mollusca; class Bivalvia; order Unionida; family Unionidae; genus Unio; species Unio pictorum. The sequence continues at coordinate 6,480,596 of JARLTB010000186.1, forward strand.
TGTGAACAGTATTAATATTAGAACATTATAAAAGTGCACATAAGAACGCTAACGTGTTACATTTAAAATCAAAGAGAGCTAGTTCACTAGAATAGAACGTCGTGCAGCCCAAGAAAAACAACGAAATATGTGATACTTGAAACATCATTTTCTTTTCTTTTTTAAATCATTGGATGTATTTAGATTTTTAAAATGTAGTTTGAATGGCAGAATGTTTTATTTGGATGGGTGCTAGAGCTAATAATCTTCCAGCATTTGTGATAGGGAGAAAGAAGGCAGCGTTCCACGTTTCTTCGCTATTTTTATTTAACCCAAGCTTAAGTACATCGAATGCGAATTGCAACCACCTAATTTAGCATGTCTATGTTCTTAAAATATGTTGTTTGTAATGAAATCTTACCTCAGGTTTTGAATTGCACAGGTCAGACACAAACTGAAAAGATATCTTTTTACGTCTAAGAAGACCGTACTTGTTGCCTGTTAGACCTGTAAATAGAAACGTTTTCTTCAGATTATTCAGTTCATTCCATTGACGTTTTGTGATCAAATTTATCTTGAAAGACATTGGATATACTAAAACACGAACAATATCATGCGAGAAAGCGACACTAGATACATACAATTACTATCATTTTTTAAAAAAAATTATTTTCTTATACCCGTTAATTTACAGAATGATCCTAATATGATGTAAAATAAATAAATAAATAAACTTGCTTTTATTTACACAGGCTCTGTGTTGCCGTAGGCCGCAAATATAACAATCCACGTCTTGCTGACGTGGATTGTTATATTTGCGGCCTACGGCAACACAGCAGCAGAGAGGGTGAATCCTACAACTTTTCAAGCGTCGATTCGGAAATCTGAGGCTTCTACCAAATAGTAAAAAAAAATGGCGTCTATTCGATAAAATAAGATTTCCTTATATACGCCATTGTCGTTGTCACTCACCCTCTCTGCTGCTACAGGTCAACAAAAATCATTTACGAGTTCAACCGAATATTTGATCGAGTCCGATACGATATCGTGTCCGAGGGTCATGCAAATTTATTGTTATAAATCCGTGTGGGGTTGACTGAGCATTACTAAAGAAATTTCTAAATCGATTGAAGTCCATATCAGAGCACCATGTCTGCCAAATATTTCGTAGCGTATGTGTATCAACTCCGTTAAATACCCACAATAAATTGCAGTTATCTCTGATCACTTTTGGAATCTGAGTGTAGCGTTGAGTGACATATATCACATCAGTGTTTTTATGCCTGCCTCGGGAAAATATTCTAGCTGGTTTTTTTGATTGTCTAACATCACATCGTCGTATACGACTAAATTGTTAATACTTCCATTGAGATCTTCTACTGATGGTGCCTCGTCAATATCGGTTATAAATTCAATAATACCCTCACCGGCAATCTCTGAAGCGTTTTCATTAAAATCCTTTAACACTTCATAACATCGTTGATCATCTACGCTAGGGGCAATTAAATACAACTTATCCCACTTCATCCATCTCATTATTAAATTGAGCAACAATTGCGTTTTGCCGGATCCAGATGGCCCGATTATAATCATCCGGATAGAGTTTGGTAGCGCTGCATGATGCTTAACCGGTTCTCTTGCCTTAGTCGCTGAAAAATCAATTATGTCCATATCCTTATATATAAATTATGGATCTATATTGTGTGAAGTGTAAAACGCGTACTGGCACAGATGACTTGACGACGATTACAACTAAAAATAACCGATCAGCGCTTTCTGGTAAATGCGTACAATGTGGTACAAAGAAATTTAGATTTGTGTCTATGAGATCTGGAGATGTTATAAAGAAAAACGAGGAGGTGATATCGCAGCCAAGCTAACTAAACTCCCTGGAACCCCATGGGCAAAGTATTCAGGAGAAAAACACCTTCCAGGGTATAGTTATTGTGGCCCCGGAACACGATTAGATAACAGACTTGATGATCAAAATCAACCTCGACGTGGTGAAGAACCAATAAACGCCATTGATAAGGCATGTCACCTTCATGATGTTGCATATAAGAGCAGTGATTTGCAACACAGACATCTAGCAGATGTGAAATTAATTCATGCATTAAATGTTATTCCTGATAAATCCTTCAAAGAAAAATTGGCTTCATTTTTGATAAAATCGGCAATGAAAGGCAAATTGATGTTAGGTGCTGGTAATTAATAACAACATGGAATCTATTTACTATTCTCCAAGGGGATACTGGCGGGGGGGGGGGGGGGCGCTGCAATCAATAAACTCGCTAGCGCTGCAAAAGTGATTAAAACCACTGCGGATAATTGGTTGTCCAAACAGGCTATATGCCAAATTTATCTACCACCGCCTAAACAAATTCACTACTCGCATTTTGATGTTACCGGACGAAATGAAGTTCATCAAGCTTATATATTATTTTTGCCACATGATCGTGGTTACAAATACGCGTTAACCGTAGTTGATGTTGCGAGTCGATACAAAGAAGCAGAGCCGCTGAAAACAAAATCATCAACTGAAGTCGCTTCTGCATTTGAAAGGATTTATCGACGAGGTCCTCTGCACTGGCCAAATCTGTTACAAGTTGATCCTGGCAAGGAATTTCAGGGTGTGGTTGCATCTACAATGAAACATCACAATGTCACCATCAGACGGGGGCATACTGCGTTACATCGCGATCAGGCAATTGTAGAACGATTTAATCGGACTCTTGCTGCGCGGTTATTTGGATATCAATACGCAAAAGAATTCATTCAAGAAAAAAGATCCCGGGAATGGGTTAAAAGATTACCAGCTGTGATTAACGCACTGAATAATGAGATTACTAGAACAATTCACATGAAACCTATCAACGCGATTAAAAAGAAGTCTATACCTAAAATGGAAATTCAAGGGATTTCACAAAATGATTCTAGCGTTTCCCAACCAATTCTTGGTAGTAATGTCATTGTTAGGTATTTATACGAACCAGGAGAGCTGGAAGGTGGCACAAAAAGGGCTACTGATCCTATTTGGAGTGTTACTGTACATAAAATATCCGGCATAACACGATCAACTGGTAGACCAGCAATCTATAAATTGGATTCAACTGCCCCTCAACGAGGATTTACTCGACAACTGCAAGTAATACCCGAGGATACTCAATTACCACCACGGGGTCTTAACTAGCACCCCCCAGAGGCATTGTGCTGGCACCCCGGCGCCTGTTGCACTCAAGACATGTTAGCATCACATTATCTCTTGTATGACCAATACTGCTATTTTTTTTTATCCACGGTAAATTGTCGAGAATCCCTATCTGACCAACACCAATTCATTACACAATTGCAACTCGCGCAGTGATTATTCTGTTGCTGTTTCAACGTCATTAATAATTCAACATCAATATCAAATTCTCTATTATTTTTTTTATCTTGCTTGTTTATAACCAGAAAGTTTTTTTCTGATTATGTCCTTAGTGATAAAATCACCAGAGGTGAAATCACCAGTGACAGTATCACTTATTGCATTGTCATTAGGATTTTCAACGACAATTCTTCGAAGCTGATTTATTCTTCGTACTCTGGATACTGCAAGATAGACTAAATTTTGACCATTCGATGCGATTATCTACCATCCAAACAATTGTATCCGATATAGTTAATCCCTGTGAAGAATGTATTGTTGCTGCGTATCCTAGCGTCCACGGGGATTTATTAGCACGCAATGCATCTTCAACGACGCTGATATCAACCAGCACAATATCATTTAACACGAGAATCTGCTTTTCACTCTTCCCTGGAATATCAACTTCAATATTCTGTTTTCGTGTATCCGATGGCCTATGACACAACGGTACTGGAAGTGTTGCAAATCTTTTTTTATGCAATTCAAATAGCTTCATCTGAAGTGTGTCTCTGACTATTTTTCTACTTGCAATTATCAAATCGTTTGGTCTCCACGTTTCCTAGAAATCATTCATGGGAGTTTCTGAAATTATTTCACGCGCTATTTCGCATTGGATTCTATCCGGTTGTAATCTAATTAGCGCTTTGAATTCTCGTAATTGTTCATCAAGTGATCTATGGTCGGTATTAATTTCTTCATAATAGTCTACAAAACCCTTTAGCCATTCATGTGGAGATGCACCGATAAATGGTGGTGGTTGGCCGTGATCACCGCGCATGACGACTTTTGTGTTTTTGTTTAACAACCACTCGAGAAATGTTTGTAATACATCTAATGACACTGCATATTTCATCCCAGATTATGATTTCAGGAATGAATTTATCACCCATACGCTCAGGAGTCCATTTGTCAACCTTCCATCGAAAAAAACTGTGATAGGTACGGGCATTTACCCCTCGCTGTATCATCTCTCTGGCGAGTCTGTGAGTTGGTGTTAGTACAATCATGGTTGACCGACGAAATAATTCAATTGCACGAGTTGTCTTTCCTGACCCACCACAACCGTTTAAATAAACTGTCTTGTATCTACATACTGGATCAGATACCGGTGGTGCATTAGAAAATTCTGATTGAATCTTATCACACTTTAAGTACTTTTCATCCATGGCAACGTCTGCGGATTCACAATACTCTTGTAGCGTTTCCTTTTTAAATCGCCAACACCCCCACGCTTCCTCCGGGGATGTGAATTCAGCCACTGCTGATCTGTATTTATTGTGTATATACATCGAATCAGTAGCTACTCTAACCGCGGTATTAGGAAATCTATTTATCATCGAGAATAGATTAATAGAAGCATAAGCTAGCATAGAACTTCTCAAATGCGTGTACTGGGAATTATATCCATCACAGTAGATAACAACCGTACCCAATTTCTCACCATTGGATAGAAAAGCATCCTTACGGGACACAAGTTTTCCCTGTTTCGTTAAATCCGTTACAATAAAATCGTATTCAGCGACGTCTATGATCAACCTCGAAGAGTATTTTGCATTATCGTATCTTCCACCCTGGGTAAATTTACCGATTATTCTTCGTCCAAAATCTTTTGCTTGTCCGCTTTTAATTTCAAATAACTCCTTAGACCAATTCATGATTTGTGCTTCATTGAAATTCTTCGAATTTCGATCAGGAAATTGTTTTCGTATTTCATCAATTATACGATCTAGATCGGGTTGTGGTAGCCAAACTTCTTTCTGAGCTCGATAGCATATAATAGCTTCGGAAACAATTAACGATATTAGCATACCACAATCAATCATATATCGTAGTAACACTATTGGCATCCAGGCCTTTTCAGATATATGTCTACCAAGCCAAACATAACTACACGGATGTAACCCTGTAGCGAATTCGAATGATATCACACGAGCGAATCCAGTTAAATAAAAATCAGGCAATGGACCATTAATCGCAACACGAGTCATTTCATGCGTGGGGTGTCCAAATCGTTTAAAATAGTTACTACATTCCCCATACCCGAGAAAACTTCCAGGATAACACGCGGATATATCAACTGAAATCATACCATCACGTGAGTATTTCGTATTCCACAGTCTTCCATGGCCAAATTCGACACAACTCAATTTAACGTCCTCGAGAAAATCACTTCGTGTTGGACGCCACGAGTTTTTTTCTCTTGCGAAGTGAGCTACCACTGATGGAATAGTAAAACTATGCGTGAGTAGTTTTTCATGAAAACTCTCCGGTGAAAAATCACTAGCGATTTTTCTCATTCTGTTATCTAATTCTTCAACGCGATATAATTCGCCATTTGGTCTTACAAATTGATCAAATCCTATTTCGGGATCTTCATCACTTCTAAGTAACCACACTGACACAGGATCATCTTTACACAACGCATGAATAGCATCGAATAATTTCTCTTCATAGAAAACATCCCCGGAAAATTCTTCGGGGTTATATCTCACGGTTCGTTCTCGTGGAAATATTGTTACTGCAGGTGTCCACGCGTGTTTGTTATGATCAATAATTTGTATTGGCGCTCCATTTTTGTTATATTTCGGTTCGTATAAAACTTCTCCGGTTATCGTCATAACGGTTATTGGGAATCTTAATGATGTTTCTAATTTAGCTATATCAGAAATCTTTGCACCGTGCTGTTTCACTGTCAGTTCCCATTCGGTTATTTTCCTACGTCGCAGATCAGTTAGTTTATTTCCTCGGGATGCATTTGTGAAGTGTTCCATTACCCGTGTTGCTACACAATTCAGTGAACTAGAATATTTCATAGGAGCTAGTTTTGCGATATCGGGTTTATCATTTAACGGATATATTCCATAAACGATTGCTGTTACAGGATAAGATCTCTCGTAGTATGGTTTGTCAATTCCAGTTAGAATTCCTGGTTTGGAATCTCTACTCACAATGACAGCTTTTTTATTCTTGAGGATTGGTTCAAATTTATCCCTGATAATCCATTTGCCTTCGACTTCGATAATGAATTTTATTCTGAAAAAATACTTCTGTTGGGAATTGATTTGTTGAAAATCTTTGATTGGAAATTGCTGTGCAATTTCACCTTTGGATTTTACACCCTTGGATTTCCAACCCGTTGGCTCGCCAAGGTGTGAAATTATCTCAGCTGCTCTTTCATCGTTCATAGTAGCATCGATGTTGGGTACATTGACATCTTCGTGTATAATTCGAAATGTCGACCAACAGTATACTGCACCGTCTCGGTAGAATTCATTAAAACACTCCCTGATTTTACCCAGTATAGTTCTATCACCGATTAGACGTTTTGGTGTATCAGAGACTCTATCGAGATTAAAATTAGCATTTTTCCAGGGCTTAATTTTCGATAATCTTTGGAACTCCTTATCAAGATTGAATTTAACATTTTTCCAGGGCTTAATTTTCGATAATCTCTTGAACTCCTTATCGAGATAGAATTTAGCATTTTTCCAAGGCTTAATTTTCGATAATCTCTGGAATTCTTTCATGGTATAATCAATGAATTTAGCATTTTTCGAAGGCTTAATTTTCGATAATCTCTTGAACTCCTTCAGTATAATTCTATCACCGATTATCCGTTTTGGTGTATTAGAGACTCTATCGAGATTGAATTTAACATTTTTCGAAGGCTTAATTTTCGATAATCTCTCGAACTCCTCCATACTATAATTAAAGCAAGCATTTAAATGAAAGATTTATGTATAATGAATCACTGCAAATGGCTCATGATTGGATCAACGACACCGTGTAACAAATCATGCAGAAATGAATTCTGTGGGTATCATATGCAAAGTTTTCGACGTGGAAGTCTTGGCCCGTTACCTTGTATACGATGTGGGGTTGGGGTCAGGGGAAAATCGCAATTGTGTATCGGTTGTGGTGGAAAGCGATACAGGGAGTTGAAGCGTTATTATGATAAAAGAATGAAAAATGGAAAATAATATGAATTTTCAATCAAAAATTCTGACCCTGACACTGTCAGAGTCCTTGACTCTGTCCCTGACAAAGTCAGCGACAAAGTCATAAGAACCCCTCAAGACTATATCGAAAGATTCATTATTAGACCAAACACTGAATTAGACAAATAGTTTTAGTATACGAATGAACCAAGAATTCAGACCACACCCTATGATTACAAATTATGAAGCATCCAGTGATGGTATTGTAAGAAACCGTAGACTGAAGAAACCAGTTGGTTTTGTGACTAATCAAGGATATTTGATGTTTGGCGCTGAAAGGAAAAAATATCACAATCATCGTTTCGTGTACGAGTGTTTCCAGGGATTGATCAATGATGGTTTTGTTATCGATCATATTGATTCTAATCCAAAGAACAATTATTTAGATAATTTACGAGCTGTTACACAAAGTTAGGATAATTCATTTGGAAGGACTGGAAAATGCTCAAAAAAACCGAGACCCGTAAAATCTTTTAATACGATAACTAACGAAGAAAAAATATTTTCATCTATGAATGAAGCCGGAAAATATTTCAATATTTGTCCACCTTCTGTACAAAAAGTTGCAGAGGGGATTTATCGATCTGCGATTTCAAAAAAGAACGGACAGAAAATTCAATTTATTTATGTCTGATGCGTCATATTTTTCATTTAGAAATATGTAATTGTAATAGAATATGAATTCTGAAAATATGAATAGCATTATTGATGAAATTCTAAAATTGAAAAGTCAGGATATTAAACTATCAGACGGGTTAAATCCTGATCAAATCATGTCAGATTTTCAGGATATAGAATACGGAGTTAGCACTAACAAGTATTTGCTGCCAAAGAAATATGCACTCATCAAAAGAATTCAGAACTCTAATCGGGACTCTCTTGCATTTTCCAGTGATGTAAGTGTGTTTGTTCCGTTATTTACTATCGTAGAAGGAATACGAAAAGAATTGGGTAACGAATACGAATTGAAAAAAGAAGTTAATTCTAAAATTAGAAACATAAGAGCGTTAATTCAAGAAAATGAACGATTTTGACCGTGACCGACCCTCAAAGAGATTTTGTCGTTTTTTGATTGTACCAACCCTCAGAGAGATTTTCGGTTTTTTTAGCATTTTTTGATTAAAAATGTCAAAATCAGTGAATAAAAAATTGATGGACGGTTCAGAATGAGGAAAGTCACATTATTATTTTATTTATAGAAATTATGTGACTTTCAACATCGATGATAGAGCTGTTAAATACTTCCACGGTGGTGTTAAAAATCATCCGACATGTCAAATGTTTTCGTCTGTTAGGTCAGGTTCAGGAAAATTGTTTTACAATTGAAAAATTGTTTCTGATTTCAAATAATGGTCAATGAAGCATTAACAACTAGATTGGCTCGTGAACGACTAGATGCAATTAGGAGATTTATACCAATTCGCGACTCTGTAAGAAATAAACTACAACAACGACAGAGTTTACAAACTGATTTTGCTGCGGGATCTGAAGAATTGTTTAAACCAGTAACCACAGCAACGTACACAGCAATATAGAGCGTGCTATACGGGGAGATGTTCCCGAGACGGGGAAATCTGTTATTGGTGAACTTGAAAAAATAGCAGCGAAAACTGAACAAACAAAACAGGCTGTACAAAAAATGGAATCAAAAAGAACAATAGATGATTTACGCGTGAGATTTAACGAGGAAGGGTTAGCAGAAATTGATAAGACTGATCCAACAGAAATTCCTAAGCTTGTTGTTACGACTTATGAAAACAGAAAAAAATGTTGAAACCAGAACATCATAAATTTGTTAAGAATTTCACTCATTGGGCTGATATATTCTACAAAATCAAAACTAAAACAAGTCAAGTTAAGACAGATAGTGCATCATACATTGAATATATCAATGCGGTGGGTATAGTGTATAAGCAATATGAAGAGTTTAAACAACAACAAAAACCGCAAAAATTGCAAAAACCGCAAAAGCGACAGCAACCTGCAAAGAAAATATCTTTTTCACCTAAAAAACAACAACAACTACCACCTGATGATGATACTCTTGATTATTTACAAGAAGCCGATTTAGACGAAATGGATGAAGCAGCTGTTTATAGCGGAAGTGGATTGCAAGATTCCAGTGGGACCTGTCCTGGTAGTGTTCTCAGTGATATATCACGATTAAAGGTTCTTGTAGGAGGGTTCCGAGCTGGAAATAACTCACCGGAAATAATTAATGAAGCAGCTGATATCTGTAGACGGTTATTTGCCGGCGGTATCATGGATATCAGCACATATCGAGATTTCATTGGCGAGTTATCAAGTGGGTATCACAGTGATTAATCACCGGGACTAAATTTATAATTGACAAATTGTTTTACAATTGAAAAATTGTTTCTGATTTCAAATAATGATCATACACTACAATCATGACAAACCAACCCCCGTCTATGTAGTTAATTCACGGTTTCCAGTTTATAGAGCATACTACGGAGATGGTTTAGGCAATACCATTGCGGTTTTTTTTGCAAGAATGGCTCCAAAAGTGATGCCGTTAGCTAAACAATTATCAATGAAAGCAATTGATGTTATTCGTGATAAGGGTATTAGTGCTGTTGGAGATCTTGCCGGAAAAGCGTTTTCAGCCGCGAAGAATAAAATAACAGCGCTAGTGAAATCACGGAGAAAGAAACCGTTACCGTCTACAGCGGAAATGCCTGCAAGTGTTAGTAAAATTATAAATAACGCAGTAGATGAAAAACTAGCGCAATTGACTTCGTCAATAGTGGCAACCCCCGACCAAAGCAATATTGCAAATATGATAGCAGGAAGTGGCTTTAAAAAACTACGACGATGAAATCCTACGATTCTTTTACGATGAAAATCGTTTACGATTTCACGATTTAGACTCTGATAAATACAACAAAATGTTCAAAAAGTCACCTGATCCAGCGTTTGATATAGACGCCCCAGTTGGCAAGGATGATTCTGTACGCGATTATCAATATTACGCCTATCATGCAATAGACTCAAATAGTCGATCGCGAATTGAACTTCAAGTCCATGATACCAGTAAGTATTTTCTACCCGCTGAAGCATTTATTGAAGTAGAAGGAGAAATTATACGAACAAATGATGCAGAGTATCCAGCTGGTACTCAAGTCGGTTTTGTCAATAATGGTATTATGGCGTTATTCGAAAGTGCTAGATATCTCATTGATGGAAAAGAAATCGAGTCGATAGATCGCGATGTTGATGTGGCTACAACAATAATCGGGTTAGCGAGATATTCTGATGATTATACAAGATCGGCGGGACCTTCTATGATGTTTGCAAAAGATGTTAAAAATACCGCTGGAGGAAATCAATTTGTTGTAAGACGACCAAAGAATAATGCTGGTGCCGCTGATGTTGATGTTGAAAATATGATTATAAACAACGATCCTAACTTCAATCTAGGAGCTGCAACACGTATTTCAATGTTGCAAGGAGCGCGTAAATCATTTTCATGCGCGATTCCACTGCATCACATATTTGGATTCTGTAGAAACGTCCGAAAAGTTATTTATGGAGCGAAGCATACAGTAGCACTCGTGCGAAAGGGTGATGATAATGACGCAATTTGGAGGATTCCAGCAAACCCAGCTGCAGATCATGTAAATGATGATGCCGGTAAAGTCATTTCAACAAAACTATCATTGTGGATGCCAGTGTTGACTCCATCAATTACTGCAGAAGAACGATTACTATCATTTATGGACCATGGAGGAAAATCATTACTAAGTTGGCTAACGGTAAGTACAGATGTTAAACAATCAAATCTGAACGGGTTATTCACGTGGAACCTAGCATCAAAACAAGGCGTTTCTGCGCCACGTCATATATTTATTGCGTTACAGGATAACACACGAGTTGGCGATCAACGTTTCAGCCATATGATATTTGATCCATTAGGTGTTAAAGACTGAGAATAAACGGCCAACAGGAACCATCTGAGGATATACAACTTAATTACACAGAAAATCATATTGCACGAGTTTGTCATCGTCTGTTGTCGTTTATGGCACGTGATCAAAATGTCGATACTGGTCTATAAATATCACAATTGGATTTTAAAAATCTGTATCCGATCCATTACTTTTCACTGGAACATCTTGATTTAACAAGACAGTCTGTCGTTGATATACACTTTAGAGCTAATGTGCTTCGTGGTGCTATTGCTAATTATAGAGCAGTTGCTGTCATTCTCAGCGACAAATCAATGCTACTCGAAGGTGTTGGTGGAAGAATGAGAGTGGTAGATGCGCCAGTGGAAAATCTATGATTGAAATAAATTGGAAACGATTTAGAATCAATCTATTATGTATAATGTCGTATAGTAATATCAATATGTCGTTGATACCCGGTCAATTAAAAAAATTACAATCCAAATCAGCTAAGCAATGCGGAACCACTATCACGCTGAAACCTAATCAAATGACTGACGGGGCGAATAAATTATCGCTGACAACTCGTCAAGTAAAACATTTCAATGATGCACTTGTAGCAAAAAAAGGTGTTCAGATTACTCTTTCTGCGGCTGCTATCAAAAATATGATTAAAACAGGCGGTATATTCCCGTTGTTAGCTGCGATTCCAGCATTGATTGCGGCAGCAGCCCCAGCGGTGGCGAAAGCGGCAGCGTTAGGGGCTGTTGGTACAGCGGCAGGAATGGTGCTAAAAAAGGCGACTGGGCAGGGTTATAAAAAAAAGGGAAAGGGTCTAAGACTACCAGGAACCTCGTATACATGGTACAGCGGAAAGGGTCTAAGACTACCAGGAACCCCGTATTCATGGTACAACGGAAAGGGTCTAAGACTAGGACCGGTTTATTAATTGAGGAACCTATGGTTGTGGAATCTTTGATTCCTATGTCCAATTTTGATTTAATGGATGCTGCTAAAAAACTAGCGATTAAAAATTTCAGAGGTGTCTTTATGAAAGATCAATTACCACATCAACCAAACAACACTGAAACCGGAATCATTAATTTAAATAACAGCACCGGACCCGGAACTCACTGGGTTGCATACGCTATTGATCCACGTGGGATTGTCTATTTTGATTCATATGGATTAGCCCCACCAAAAGAGTTTATGAGTTATATAAAAACTTTTCCAATGAAGACTTGGTATTCTACGCTACCAACACAACAAATGAATGACCCACCAATATGTTGCAGTGAAGTATTAAATGACCTTAACGCTATTTCTAACTCCTTAGGTAACCCAAGGGGAAAACCACCACATGTTGTCGTAAATGAATACACTAGTAATCGCTGGCAACGACGAAGTCGTCAACAAAGATTTTAGAGAGAGAAAGAGTTTTACAATAACATGATTGATATTTGGGGAAGACCTCTGAAACCCAAACCCGATGGCACTGCAACGGGTGATATAAAAAAAATAATCGAAGATGAAATCGCTGAGACGTTAAATTTAGCAAGTCTTGACCCGAACGAAATAGTTGTATTTCAAGATCTCCAGGGTAAATTGAAAACCAGTAATGTGTCGTTGGATGATATTTTAGTTAAACAACGAAACGCAATCGAGGATACTATCGCGTTATTTTCCGATCAGGGTAAACTCAAACCGGGTGTACTTATTTCGACGATTACAGATAGATTAAAAACTCTCAACGATGAGTTAAAAAATTCTGTGTTGGAACTAGCAACACTTCAATCTAAAGCTGAAGAATATGGAAAACAGTTTACCTCATTTTGTAGAAATATCATTGATAAATTTATTGGAACCCCGTTGGATAAAATTGAAATAAAACTCCCTGATATTAAAAAATCCATCGATGAGACGAAAAACTTCATCGAAGCCATCAAAAATGATTTTTCGAGGATGATAGCAATCATTGAAAAAACAAAAATTCCTCATGAGAAAACCAACAACGTAGTATACACGATCCAACACGGATCATTTGCGTGGACTCCTACAAACAACATTTTACATATCACTGCAACCGTCAAGGGTATTTATCGATTAACACTAGTGACAACGACTCAATTTAATATTTCATCGTTGAGTTCATCCGGGGTCAATAATACGATTTCAATGATCATCGACAAGAATACAACTGAACAGTTAACGATAAATACCGATGATAAAGATTTGTTTATGACATCAGTAACATGGTATGTGGAATTCGTAGCGGATTTGAGTAAACAACTTAACTGAAAGGAAAATCCTTCGGATTTCACAATTGAAAACGCTAGCGTTTTTAAAATAAAAATGATTTCATCATCGCAATATCGCTATAATCAGGTCAGAGAATTTCAAACTAAACTCAAAACCCTCGCCGAGGAGTATCAAATAAAAATGAAAAAATACCGACGAAGAATCACCGCAATTGATATTACCATGTACTCGGTGTCAGGCGTTCTCACTGGCGCCGGAATAATACTTGCATCGGTTACAATGATTGCCCCGGTCGTAGTTCCAATTTGCATTTCTGCGGCGGCTACAATCGCGGGTATATCAACCGGGATAACAAAAAGGATATCATCATGCAGCCAGAGTAAACTGCAAGATTACTTAATTCAATTTCATATTGTATCAACCGCATACTCGCAATTATCCTCGATGATATCGTCGTCACTCGATAATACAATTATATCAGATAGTGAGTTCTCAGCGATGGCCAGTATTTATGATTCTGCGATATCAAAATTAGAGCGACAACATGAATATAATAACAATGACAACACCGATGGAATTGGAAAACACGAACCCGAAAACCAGAATGATCTCAATAACCTCAACGATATCAGATAGTGAGTTCTCAGTGATGGTCAGTATTTATGATTCCGCAATATCAAAATTAGAGCGACAACAACAGTATAATAACAATGACAACACCGATGGAATTACTTCAACAAATAGTGGAGAACACGAAACCAGTACAAACAAGTATGATATCAATAACATCAACGAATCCTGAATTCAGTGTGAATTTCCCTAGCCCAGTCCCCGTGAAGGAGATAGCGCTAGCAAAACTACGAGTGTATCACAGTTGGCCTAATATCAGATCGGTAGCATTTGGTGGTCAACAACCGAATAATTCACTGGTATTTGCGAATAAGAATAAAGACGACGGGACTCCAGACTGGAACGTTGTTTCGATACCAACAGGGTCATACCAAATCGAACAAATCAATAATGAATTCGCGCGTAGAATAAAATCGATTACTGGAACAGAATCGAAAATCGCTATAACGGTTCATGAGCCGACGCTATCATCCGCAATTGAGATAAGCACAGAAGGATACGTCGTAGATATCTATCAGAGTTCTATTAGAACCGTACTAGGATGGCCTGAATTACCACCAGGGGGGAAAACCGTTGATTTACCAAAACCACAAAAAACCGATTATGTCACCGACGTGATAAAACCTGATAATCCAATAAAGAGTTATAAAGATCACACAGCTACTATAGAGTTTTTTGGTCTCGGATATCAACCAACTGGAAGAGAGAAGGAAGGGGATAGAATAGAGGGATATCATTTTGTTAACGAACCTAGAATTATTGAAAATTTCACAGCAATGAATAATGATTTTTCGCTGTTGTTAATATCTCTCAAATCTGGTACTCTCACCCGAGATGAATTTATCAGCGTCGTAGAAACATGCAACAAAATTATCGACGATATGGAAACATTTAATTTGAGAATTATTCAGGATATATTAGATGACGATAGTTCCATATCGAGAACAAGATTTGCATCAGACTATAAAATCCCCGTCAAAGATATTCCAACATTTAAACTACCGGGATATAACGTACCGGAACTAAAAAAACTTCTCAGTGACACCATCGATGTTGGTTTTAAAATAATTCATGATGCATGGAAAAAAACAGCATCACCGGAAATAAAAATCCTCAAACACAATAATGACCCAGATGGTGGCGGCAGACATATCGCTCCGTTCAACGTGAATATATCCTCAGTGATTGCGCTCAATTTAGTATGTGATGTTATCGAAGGAAGCTATCAAATTAATCTCGAACGATCAAATCAAGCTCAGCAAGGATATATTCTTTATTCGTTTGCACCAATAGCCCCTCCAGGATTTTTAATAATTGAGTCTCCGGTTAATCCAGTCTATATGCGGTGTCATAATGATTCATTAACCAGAATTAATTTCAAACTCACAGATCAGTCCAATAATCTAATTGATCTACAAGAGGAGGTGTTAGCGATTAGTCTGTTTGTGAGATCCTAAGGACTCAATCAAATATTCGGTTGAACTCGTAAATGATTTTTGTTAACTTGCAGCAGCAGAGAGGGTGAGTGACAACGACAATGGCGTATATAAGGAAATCTTATTTTATCGAATAGACGCCATTTTTTACTATTTGGTAGAAGCCTCAGATTTCCGAATCGACGCTCGAAAAGTTGTAGGATTCACCCTCTCTGCTGCTACTGGTTTTCTGCAGTAAATGCACGAAGACATTGTTCGATTTATTGATCTCTAGATATTATAACAACTAATACCAAGAAAAAGAAAGACAGCAATTTATAGAGCAACTGCACTAGCTTCTATACCAAATGATCTGTCAGACAATGCACTTGAAGAATCGTACCTTTTATCCTAAAGGTAAAATTTTGATATACGTTGTTTATATGTCATTGATTTTGTTCTTAGTGAACGCCAGAACGTCTGTGCTAAATTGTAATTTCCTTTTCATAAAAGCTTCCATGACTTACTCGAAACCCTGGCTGCCGCTTAATTAACTTGATACTACATTTAGTAGATTATTTAACTATGAAGATCAAAGAAGTTACCTGGTTGTAATTAAATCCAGATAACACTTGCTGGGAGAGAGAGAGAGAGAGAGAGAGAGAGAGAGAGAGAGAGAGAGAGAGAGAGAGAAATGAAATGTCCATTGTTGTAGGGCGAAATGTCCTGGGCCGAAATGTACATGTACCAAGGTAGGGCGAAATGTCCATTGAAGTGGGGCGAAATGTCTGTTAAAGTGGGGCGAAATGTCCTAGGCCGAAACGTCCATGGGGCGAAACGTCCAGGTAGGATATATTTTTTTGGGGGGTGGGGGGTGGGAGCAAGATTTTGCCTGCTTAAGGGCCGCCACAGGATTTAATGTGGCACTGATTACCATAATAATTGTGTACCAAAATTAAACGAAGATTTTATCTCATCTTAAACATATTTTGGCTTAGTTTTATTATGTAATAAAAGTGCACAGACGATTAATACACATGAACAATATCTACATACATACACATACGAGAAAAAGAGTGAGAGAGAAAAGGGATATTTTCTCAAACGCAACACTTTATTAATTCATCACCATAAAAGTATGACATTATCCACGGCGGTTATCAGCTACTCCACTTTCAAAGTCACTACTCTATTTCACATGATTCCATTTAGTAAATAAAGTAAGCAGTTTCTCCCAGGTCGGACTTAATAGCCTCAAAATTGAAATTAAATATGAGTTCCAAGTAGAGCTCTTGCAGATTTGGCTTGTAGTTTCGAAATTTCGAAATCAATGCAAACTGGAACAATATGCCGATGACAAATCGTTTCTCTTCGATGGATCCGATAACTATGCGTATGCCTCGGTAGAAACATTAATGTCGTGACTATAAGTGACTATCAGCAAAACAAAAGTTATACAAATTGGATTATTTAAAATCTGGGAAATGATTAGGTTTAAAATTTCTCTTAACTGGGAGATGTCAAGATGTACAAGCATTTTTCGGTAAATGTGTTACGGATATATGTATCAGCTACTAAATTATAATATAATTTTTATTTACGTCATTTGGGTCTATGACATTGATACTTTTATATTATTCAGCGCCTGGCTGGTACTAAGGTAGAGTGCATGTACACTACATGTAAATGTCTCATTCATAAATCAAGAATATTTAACTAGGACAAGTCAACCACTATTTCAGTCAAATAAGCAACATATTAATTGGCAAAAGGTCACGAAAACATGATGAGAAACTATGATTGTATTTGCCCTGTAGATATATCATGCACACTCTAAATATGGACTAATTCAGAAATTTGGGCATGAATGTTTGAGTTATTTCAAAATCTAGCGATTTAAATTGTTCGATAATCTTTTAGTGCAACGGATTTTATTTATTTGGTGCGCATGTTAAGACCATATAACCAAAATAGTTGCATAGTCGCACCACACATTCTATTCTTCAGTCGATACCTATTTTTTAAGATATAACAAAATAGTGTTATATACATAATTTGTTGGATTTAACAGAGTGGAAAATCTTTAATTTAAACAGTCAGTCAATCAATTCAATCAATTTGGTCCCGTAGTTTCCATCCAATCAGCGTGGTCGCAGTTGATAGGAAACTGTGGGTGCTGCTCGAAAATTGCCCGTGCAGATGAATTCAATTATTTCCTTCCACCATTTCCGGTCCCGCGTAGCATTTTCTTTGGCATGTGCCGAGGTGATGCCATAGTTCGCCAGGTCTTTTTCCACTTGTTTGATCCAGGTTTTCTTTGGTGCATTTCTTGAGACCTTCCAGGTTTTCCGGTCTGGTGCGCCACAGGGCTTGATACGGTAGGCGCCTCTCTTCCATTCGGCAGACATGACCAAACCAGCGAGTCAAAACAGTCAGTACCTATTGCATTATGTGAATTTATTCAATGGCTTGAAATCAAATAATTCTATTCAATTATGTGAAACTTTCAAGCAATTTAGTAATATTTTAATTTCATGGGATTACCTTGAATTAAAACATTTGGATTTAGAACTTTGTTTCTTCAGTGGTGCCAGCATGGTGGCACACAAACACACTAGAACAATCATTCTGAACACTTTTGGACAGTTTTCTGAATTAGTTTGAAATTGATAATACAATTTCTGACAATACTCAAGGAATTAATAATACACTGACAGCTGTCGTTATTTCTATCACTTCGCCTGATTATATATATATATATATATATATATATATATATATATATATATATATATATATATATATATATATATATATATATATATATATAAGTATGTTGAAAAGCGTGGGTGACAAGAGACAGCATTGCCGTACTCCGACTGTTGTCTGGAACAAGCCCCCCACATAACCTTGGGTAATTACTGCACTGGTAGCTGCTTGATTATATTGGTCAACTTTTGACCCATGTTGTACTTCTTCATTGTGGCCCACAATGCCTGATGCCACACTCTGTCAAAGGCCTTTTTGAAATCTATGAACACATGATAGATGTATTGTTGGTGTTGCGAGTACTTTTCACACAGAAACCTGATATTGAATATTTGTTCTGTTGTGCTTCTCTCACTCCGGAATCCGGTCTGTTCTTCTGCGATTATTTTTCAACATCTACTTTGAGCGCATCAAACCCTGGGAAACCACTGTGGGACAGTCAGCATTGGAGGGCGTAACATCACCAACCCCCGCCTTGCAGACTACATTGAAGGGCTGGCAGACAGTGAAGACGAGCTTGCCACCTTAGCGAAGAACCAGGATGAAATATCTTCCAGATCTGACATGGAGTTAAGCGCTGAGAAGACAAAGCTGATGACAAATAGTGGCAAACAAATCTCAGTCAAGATTGAAGTCAGAGAACAAGAACTGGAAATAGAGAGCTAATTCAAATATCTTGGTTCCATAATCACCGAAGAGGGATCGTGAGCAGAAATTTTGTAACGAGCAGCACAAACAACGGCAGCTTTGTCAAAGCTAAGACCCATCTGGAGAGTCAAGAATATATGTCTGAAAACAAAAACCAGACTATCGAGATCACTAGTCATCTCAGTCTTTTGTAATCATTTGAAGCCTGGACCCTGACAGCAGAATTACAAGGAAGAACCCAGCTACTTGAATTGAGATGCTACATAACCATCGACAACTCTTACGTGGACCACATCACAAATGAAGAATAGCGTTACACCATCAGGCGCAAAGTAGGTCAATATGAAGACCTTAGCACCGTCAAAAAGAAAAATCTGAAATGGTATGACCATGTCACTAGAGCCAACAGTCTATCCACAACAATACTGCAGGCAGCGTCCAGGGTGGCAGAAGGATAGGTAGACAGAAAAAAAGTGGACTGACCACATCACAGACTGGACCAGGAAAAGTTTTGCAGATACACAGACATTGACACATGATAGAGACAATGGAGGGGACTGGTCAGATGTTCAGCAGCACAGTGCCTCGACGACCACACTAGGTCAAGAGAGACAGATGATGATGATGATGATGATGATGATGATGATGAATACTTAAATTTAAGCCCCAATTCTAATAAATGAAATCGAAGAAACTTAACAATATATGGGATAGTGGTTGTACCAATATCAATGAATTTATCTAATCAGACATATTTATTCTTAATGGAGCCAAATCCAACAGCAAGTACTCAAAAACAAATTGAACAAATGGTTTATAGCTGTGTGTGGAATAGTGGAATACCAGTCGTGACAAAATAAGCAGAATAACGCGTATTAATAAGCTGGAAGTATGCGGGTTGCGCATGAAATATCTAGCATCTTTTATCAAATCTTAAAAAAAAAAACATCAGGTAAAACGTTTGCTGATTAATCGTTCGGAATGGCAAATGGTAATATATTGCTTTCTCAATAAATACGAGTTGTTGAAATTTAAGGACATTAAATGTAGCACAAAGTACTTAATTTCACACAAACTATTTAAAACGAATTTGGTACTTTACGCTACATGCAATGGCGATGGCCTCTGTGTGTGTGTGTGTGTGAGAGAGAGAGAGAGAGAGAGAGAGAGAGAGAGAGAGAGAGAGAGAGAGAGATGTTAACGTACCGGTAGCTTTAAAACAAATGTCAGTCATATCGCTACGATGTATGCAGGAATGCTGGCTGATTCGGACCATAGCTGATTCGGCCCAAATTACGGGCTGATTCGGACCAGATGACGGGCTGATTGGGTCCATGTGAATTATTATAAGAAAAACCATGTAACACACACATTATTTAGTTTGGTAGTTATTACTGTTTTTGCAGACATACTAAGAGCATATAAAAAGTTGATATTCGGCTTTTAAATTTTTACGTAAGACAGTTGCTAGCAAATTTCTAACCGAAATCAGAACAAACTCCATATTAACTATAGCATTTCGATTTGATCAACCAAAATAAAGAATATATATATATATATATATATATATATATATATATATATATATATATATATATATATATATATATATTGCACTGTTCGTTGTCAGTTTATTGTGTGTATATATATATATATATATATATATATATATATATATATATATATATATATATATATATATATATATATACAATAAACTGACAACGAACAGTGCAAAATTAGTATCCTGAGCGCTTTCGACTCTTAATGGGTCACTTTTCAAAAGCAAATACAAAACATAGACAAGACAAACAAATAAAACAGAAAAACGGTTATGTTTGCAAAAGTTTTACATGGCTGTTTCTACTGGAATTAAACATTTAAGTTTATATTGTTTCAACTAGTTTATTTCAACTTGTTGTGGATACTGGAAAATATTTTTTTGGGATCTAAAAATCGATGAGCCATTACGACATCTGTTGTTTTATGTAAATTTATGTTTTATATAGTGCTATTAGTATATAGCAAAAAAGACAATATAAATAAATTCATCATACATCTAGCAAAGGCATAACCCTACCATATTGTAAATTCAGATCAATATGTATGAATAAATGTTGCTGCGATTTTTTTCCCCAACAATATGCATACAATTTAATGATCGATTCCTTAAATGGAAGTTAATGATTCCTTAAATGCATATTTGAACTGCATAATAATGTGAAATATCGTGTCTTAAACAAATGTAAGTGACACATTTAAATCTCAGACGAAACCTATTGATATTTCACATGGTCCGAATCAGCCAAAAATCTGGTCCGAATCAGCCAGAAATCTGGTCCGAATCAGCTTGGTCCGAATCAGCCATGGTCCGAATCAGCATGTTACCGTATGCAGTGTGACAGTTTATAGTGATGTCTAGCACTGGGACATTATGCCGCAGACATGTAGCTAAGACCAACAAATTGTTCTCCGCCTTTTTTTTTATTTTTTAAATTTTGACTAGTCAAAATTACAAAAAAGGCGGATAACAATTTGTTGGTATAGTTAGCGTAGGGATAATAAAAAAGGCGGAGAACAATTTGTTGGTTGTCAGCGTACATAATTCTAAACCCAACTGCAGCGCTTGAACTCAATTCGGTCACATGACATATAAAATGGCGTTTACCTGTTTTCAAGTGCTTTTGATGGTCGGAATGCTAGTGACAGGAAGCATCAACACTTTGAGCAAGAAAGCTCAAAATGACTGCGTGTATGGATACAATAACATACAATCTACTGTAACATAGTGTTGGTCTACTGTAACTGTTTTGGAAACTTAAACTTACCAACTTATCACAGTTGCTCCAGTAGTAGCATATATAGACTAATAAAAAGTTGTGCTAACATAAAACGATAATGTTTGAAGTCCTTGAAAACTAAATATAATACGTTTATTTTGTAGTTCATATCTTTTCTATATATTATGTGATATATTGTATACGTGTGCTAAGTACCTATTGTGTAAATCGGTGCGCCAAGGCTCGATGGAAGCTCCATATAAAGTAGACCAGCAAGTTGGTCTCTAAGCCTTTTTATTTATTTTGACTTGACGGCACAAGCTGTCAAGTCAAAATAAAAATAAAAAAAGGCTTAGAGACCAACTTGCTGGTCTACATATAAATTATCCAAACTACTAACAAACCCGGCATAAATTGGCAGTATTATTTTGTTTTTGTTTTTTGCCACTTGGGGCCCCATAAATCGGCTGTATTGAAGTAACTAAAATAATACGAAATAGGTAAATCTATGAGAAACCAACTTAATAACAGTGATGTGTAAACAGACGGAAATATTAGGCTTATTTCTTCAATGCCCACCAGTCTGAGAGTTGTAGAAAATAAATGCTGTATTTACTTTCTGAATTACCTTTCAACCATGATATTGAACGGAATTTTGAACCCCACAAATGGATATGAAATTGACCACCCTGCATGCATAGGATAATCAGAGTTAATGAGTGTATTGAGCTGTTCAGCCTGGAGATTTTGTTTGTTTGTACGATTAGGATTTTTAACATAGCTTTAACAATTTTTCAGTCATATCACTATCATGTCTGTAGTAAGGCAGTTTATAGCGATATCTAACACTGGGGCATCATGCCACAGACATGTAGCATGATGTCCCACCCAGTTACATTATCCTGACACCAGGCTGATCAGTCCTAACACTTACCTCTTCATGCTGAGCGCCAAGCGAGGCAGCTGTTAGTACCATTTTTATAAGTCTTTGGTATGACTTGGCCAAGTATCGAACCCACGACCTCCTGCTTCTATGGTGGATGTTCTAACCACTAGGTCACCGGAGCAGTGCGACATATGGAATGTTTGTCACTTGGATGAATATTGACAAATGTAGAATATTCTAACTTCAGGACACATAGGTCATTACAGGCTGTTTCCTTTCAGTTTGTTTGCACTAAACACAATGAAGAGCATGATTTTATAAATGTGGTGTTGAAGACTGCTGACTGCCAAAATTAATTTAATCTAACTGATCAAGATCACTCAGCAGCATAAAATAATTTTGAGACAGCCTTCCAATGTCTCTTTTATTTGAAGAAAAAATTGTTTATAATAGCCCTTTTATGAGTGTATTTTGTCTGAAAGTCAATGTGTACCAACAACAAAAGACTTAATTTTAAGGATGAGTATTGTGTAAAAGGGTATAGCTGTGATGTTATACAAAAGACATACAGTATACTGTAGATGTTGAAAGACTACGTATAATTTTAATTTTTTTAAAATATCTTTTGCACGTTAACTTTGGCAGTCAGCAGTCTTCAACACCACATTTATAAAATCGTGCTCTTCATTGTGTTTATCCTACTTTATTAATCATTTTATCTATCTTTTCACCTTCACTTTCAACTTCTTAAAAGATCTATTCTACAAGCATGCTTAGAGGCACAGCTGCTTAAAATTACAATGAGAGAGACTAGTAGTATTTAGACATATTCATGGAACTGAGATTCTTTGAGGTGAAATTATAATTAGGTGAAAATTATAATGTAAATGGAGTTCCATTTCAAAATGAAATTTGAATATTCTGCAGACTTACTGTTTCCTTCATAAAATTTATGTCCCTAAAAATGATTGACTTGGACTATATTCCTTAGTGTCACAAGAATACTTAAAGCTTAAAATATCCTCATATATTCAGATAAATTATATGGATTAAAGTTCTATTTATGCTTGGTAAAAACGTTTACTCAGACCTCATGCACAGTTATGTACATGTAATTACATTCTGAATTTATTTGGTTTTTCAGGTTTATTTCAAATCAAGTTTTGGAAAACAAGTAGTATAAATATTTCAGTGTTTATGTAACACAACATTATCCAAAAAGACCTGGCTCTTTTTCTGTATTACATAGGTCATTGAAAATTAGATTAGGTACAAATACAAATGCAGAGTAAATCAGGTGAAATATTATTAATTACGTACGCAAATTCAATGATAAAAATAAGGATGTTTATCAGGTAAATCTTGTTGTTTCATATATAAATGTTATTAGATTAATTATGAAAATTTGACTTTTAACATCTGTCACCATAGTATTGATATGTGCAATTTTCAGAAACCAATCCTGTTTTCCAAAATTTCTAGTAACAGTTTATTAAAATTCTTTTGAAGCAATAATAAATAGCTAGATTGTCTCTTGATCCCTGTGAAAAAGTGTCAAGAGTTTCCAAGTATAAAAAGAGTAAATGTACGGATTAGCAAATAACAAAACATGGTGGATGATATGCATCTTTTATTTCTTGCTGATGATTCAGATTTATCAGTAAATGAACAGTATTGTCCTAGTATAATTGAACATTATTGTCTGTGTATAATTGAAGAGTGTTATTCTATCATAGTTGAATAGTGCTGTCCTATCATAGTTAAAAACTGTTGTCCTAGCATAGTTGAACAGTGTTGTCCTAGCATAATTGAAGTGTTGCCTAGCATAATTGAACAGTGTTGTCTTAGCATAATTGAACAGTGTTGTCCTACTATAATTGAAGAGTGTTATTCTAGCATATTTGAATAGTGCTGACCTATCATAGTTAAAAACTGTTGTCCTAGCATAGTTGAACAGTGTTGTCCTGGCATAATTGAAGTGTTGCCTAGCATAATTGAACAGTGTTGTCCTGGCATAATTGAACAGTATTGTCCTAGTTTAATTGAAGAGTGTTATTCTAGCATAGTTGAATAGTGCTGTCCTATCATAGTTAAAAACTGTTGTCCTAGCATAGTTGAACAGTGTTGTCCAGGCATAATTGAAGTGTTGCCTAGCATAATTGAACAGTGTTGTTCTAGCATAATTGTACAGTATTGTCCTAGTTTAATTGAAGAGTGTTATTCTAGCATAGCTGAATAGTGCTGTCCTATCATAATTAAAAACTGTTGTCCTAGCATAGTTGAACAGTGTTGTCCTAGCATAGTTAGAAACTGTTGTCCTAGCATATTTGAACAATGTTGTCCTAGCATAGTTAAACAGTGTTGTCCTAGCATAGTTGAACAGTATTGTCCTAGCATAGTTGAACAGTATTGTCCTAGCATAGTTCAACATTGTTGTCCTAGCATAGTTCAACAGTATTGTCCTAGCATAGTTCAACAGTATTGTCCTAGCATAGTTCAACATTGTTGTCCTAGCATAGTTGAACAGTGTTGTCCTAGAAATGTATTATTTCATGTATACTGTTTGTTATTCATAAGAGTACTTCATCTGTTTTTTTTTTAAAATCTCGTGTATAAATAATATATGATAAAAAGAAAGCTTTATCATGTAAATCTTTCTTTTTTTGGGGGGGGGGGAGCGTTACAAATATCTGATTTGATATATGTTTGTTTTAATTTAGTCGTTTGTTTTAAAATCAAATTTTCATTATATGCTCTTGTAATGTAAATTTCACTAGAGATGATGTTTTAATAAAAAAAATCATTTGACCTGAATTTTCTTTGGTAAGCAAGTAAGGATGACCTAGATCCTGACCTTGATTTAAGTTTGTGGCACCACCTAAATATGGTTTTATTTTAATTTTAAAATGATTGGTTGTTGTTAAGGTCAAGATGGGACTAGTAAATTAAGAAGTAAACAACTTTTTATTTTAATTTAAAAATGATTGGTTCTCGTCATGGTCTTGTTAGGACTACATTATATAAATGATCATGTGACTCATCTCCCCCTTTTGATTTTGCATTGTGGGGACTTTTTCGAAAGTGCATATTAGAATATGATATAATCTTTGTTTTAGTGAAATATTCTTAGCTTTAGGCTTTTGTATCTGACATACAGTCATTTTCTTTTGGCGTTAACATCCATGTTAACTTTTCTTCACTTCACTTAAATTTTAAAGGATTAATTCATATCTCTGGGAATATTTGATGTGCTCATACATAATTCATGGACAAAGACATTTTATCAAAATATTATTCGGATTTCCAACACTGAAGTGTTAAATATTGTGTTTCTATAAGGAACTGTAGATGAGCACAAAACAGACTTCAGCATACATCATTGTCTTCCATCTTGGATTTTACAACAGGACTCAAACTTGAATCTGTTAGAACATTTCATTACTAGTACTTTATTATTTGATTTGTGGATTATTCTTGGATTATTTTTGGATTTGATTCTTAAATTTCAAGTTCTTTTTCCATTTTTACAATCTTTTTCCAGGAAAATAAATTAATTGTTAAATGTTACTTTTTCTGTGTTACTGTTTATTAGAGCTTAAACACTTAACAAGGTTTAAACTTTTGTTCCATGGTGTCTTCACAGATGTTTCTGTTTTCAGTGCATCTGGTTACCCAGTAAAGAGTGGCAACAAGACAACCTCTGAACCTCATCAATTTGATCATCCATGGTTCCAGACTCTGATCATGTTTCTAGGTTTGTTTAAGAAAACAAGCAGATAAAATTAGAGGAAGAAATACAAATATTGATTCATATAAATATAATCATTCTGTTGAATGAAGGCATTTTTGTGAGACAAAAAATAATATCTCCCTGATGAACCAGGTGTCTTTTTAATCCTGGGATAATTCTTGTCTCTGGTCAGGAGATGAAATCTCCTGGATTGTGACAGACCTGGCCACCATTACAAGTAAGGTAATTTTATGGTATTATAATGAAGATATTGAATTGTTGTTCATTAAAATGGCATTGAGGAATGGTATTATGTTTGCTACATTGGTACTTTATCACATAAGTTTCAGAGGTCTCAGAAACGTTTAATCATGCATATTTGGACACAGATTTGTTATATGGGAAGCATAAATCACTTTTGCACAAGTCCTCCGTATGCATGTAATAGCTGGATGGCAAATTTAAAGGCTTGCTGTTACTGCTTCATCCATCTGCTGAATTGTAAAACGTGTTTATCAATTGATCATTTTAGATATGCTAATATTTACAATGAAAAAAATTCAGTGACTGAAAGACCCCCAGATATACAACCATTGTTGTCTTTAGAGTACATTAGAAGAGCATGATGCAATAACTGGGTGGTAAATTCAGAGACTAACTATTGAATGGTGGAAAATATGCTGATAGTAACAGTGACTGAATTCAGAGGCAGAAAGACCCTGTGATATACATGTGGTCATTAAAGGAATACATCAAATTAACTTTAGCTTTCATTATTGTCTTCATTTCTATGTGTTCTAAGCTGAATAAGTAGTGCATGTGACCTTAAAATCAAGATACATTGCACTTTGAGACTTAGAAAAAGGCTGTTTGCAAATTTGGAAAAGTATTTTGGGGTTAAACGGCAAATTGACAGATTGTAATGAGATTCAGATGAGTGCTAAAGTTGCTAGACCTAACAGTTCAAATGCAGCGGTAGCCAGACATTTTTCATCTGGAATTTTAGCCACTTCAGCTATATGCCCAATATGCTTCTGGGAGGGGATTGTAACTTTTGCTGGTGAGACTCCTATTTGTCCCCAAATAGGAGACCTGAACTCCTAGTTTTAAATCCTATTATACCTTTGAGTTTTCAAGGAATAAGTGGAAACCTTCACATAATTTAGTAATCACTGGCGAGCAGTTGAGTTTTCTGGGCATCCAGTTTGTTAAGTTTTACTAGTTGTAAGGAGAGATATAGTATTTTTTTTTAAAATGCTCTTCTCTGTAACATTGTTTTGATCTAAATTTAAAGAAAACGTGACTTTATTGACAACACAGATAAAGCTGCCCCCAGGTCACAAGATATGTGCAGGCAGTGATATTGATTGCCAGCATCTCCTGTTTGGGCAGTTTGCAAGAAGACTATAATGGACATTTGGGTCCATTGTTGTGAAGGTAATAAAATGCATGGGACTACCAATATCCTTTATTTGATCTACATGGAATTGTCACATTTGTGAGAAGGATATGTTTTATTTTGTCATATTGTTAAGGATTTTTTTATGTTGTCCTATTTACCTGTGCTTTTCAGAGTCAGTATACAACATTTCAGTTTATTCACAACCATCTTCATAAAATTACTGTTTTTAACCACCAAGGGAATGATTTTATTGTTGTTATTGCTGTTTTTGGTATAACCCCATTTTTCATTGTATGATAGACTATACCTGGCAGTCAGTATGACTAGTGGAGAAAGAACCAAGGAAAGCCCTGATAAGAACCACAAACCTTCAGGAAGCTACTGGCAGGCTTTCTCACATACCAATATTGACCAAGCCAGAGATTCGAACCCACATGGACAGAAGTGAGATGGCAGTGTTGGTAAAGGCAAGTGCTTTAGAACACTCAGTCATCCCAGCCCCCAACAATAATTTTAGCATAATAAAATCTCCGCAAGAAAGTATCTTTAACAAAAGTAAAATTGTTTGGATTACTGCACCATTGGAACAGAACATGCGACAGTTTTGCATAACTGAATCCTACAGAAGTGAGGAATAAAATTTTTGAGGTGCTGTACATGTAATTGAGGTTTTTTATACTATTATTATTATCATTATAATTTTTGTTATTGTTCTTGGTAATGTTGTTGTGATGATGTTATTGATTGTGTATGTAGTGATGGTGACAGGGTCTATTCTAGAATGTATGATTGTGGGATCATGCTAATTTTTTCACCATTATGCTGGGGAAAAAACCAAATGATCAAAATTTGCACATAAGTTTTGCAAATCCTGACCTGTTTTTTTAAATTCAATTTCTCGAATATTTAGAAAATTCTCCCCATTTTCCAAATATAAGAGGGAATTCTAAAGTATTCATGTGGCAATGGTAACTTTTACCTTGTTCAAGGTGGCAAAATAGCAGTGGTAAAAATGAATACATGTCAAATACATGTTATCTTATCCTTTGCAGGGGAGACAATTTGTTTAATTGGCTTTTGGGCAGTGAGAAGGAGGGAGAGATTAGCATTGCAGGAAAAGGTGCGTATTGTTCTGTTTATATCAGCAAGATAGCCAACTGTTTGTTTATTTATGTGACAGGAATGATGCACATTAGTAATTTTTTTGTATCAGTGTGCTATTTATTTATTTATATTGATTCAAGGAAAGGTAATGTTGATTTGGGGTTATTGTTTGTAATGCATCTTCATTAAAAAGAACTGAAACAACCCAAGATGCTTGAGACATGTCAACAAGAATATCGCGGTCCTCTAGGTCTGGAACTCAACATTCAAGTATTATTAATAATAATAATCGGTGGGTATTTGATCTACACACATGGGCTCGTCACCTGATGTTTTTAGCCATGTTTATGTCAGGAAGAAGATGTTGATATTCTGATTTTGATAAAATTAACTATTTCTGTGCGCTTTTCCGGTGGTCTTACTGATTGGGCATTGAATAATGCAATATGCAGTGGTATCTCTTGGCTAGTTGACACAAAGGTTGATGATTTAATAGGGATTTGAACCAGATTATCTAAATTAATGGTCAAGTTATTAAATTGTTGAGCTGGAAAGAGCAAAATTGAGATAACTGAATTCTTCTTCCTGTTATATACTGTCCATCTTTGAAACGTTTCTTTTTTTCACTTCCATTTACATTTAAGTAATGATGAATTTAGTCCCAGTTTGTTTAGTCTATAGCACAATGTAGTATCAAGAGCCAAGGTGTGGTCATTTCAAGCAATGGTCATTTCAATGGTCATTTCAAGCACTTAATGAGGGTCCATCATAGCATAAACTGAGACTGGCGATCACATGATGGCGGTTTGTTCAAGAACAAAGGGTGTTGTAGCAGTGGAGTAAGTGAGCTGAGAAAAAGTCTAATGTTCTTGTTTCAAAAACAAAGAGATGAAGAAACACATACAAACCGAACAGCCAATGCATGATGAACACAATAATGTAGACAAAGACAGACCACAAGCACATATGTCATGAAAAACAGCACACAAAAAAGTAACAGCTGCTCCAAGCTGGTTAAGCAATAGTGGCCATCTTTTTCATCTTCGGAGTAAACAGAGTATGTCTTCCCCAGAAGTGGAAATTAAATCGGTGCATTTCCCTTTTACCAGGATAGTTATTAAGGGACAGTAAAATATGTGTTGTTATTTACCAGGATGGTTATTAAGGGTCACATTAAAATAGTGTTTGTTGTGATTTACCAGGATAGTTATTAAGTGACAGTAAAATAGTGTCTGTTGTAATTTGCCAGGATAGTTATTAAGTGACAGTAAAATAATGTCTGTTGTGATTTGCCAGGATAGTTATTAAGTGACAGTAAAATAGTGTCTGTTGTGATTTACCAGGATAGTTATTAAGTGACAGTAAAATAGTGTTTGTTGTGATTTACCAGGATGGTTATTAAGTGACAGTAAAATAGTGTCTGTTGTGATTTAACAGGATGGTTATTAAGGGACAGTATAATAGTGTATGTTTTGATTTACCAGGATGGTTATTAAGGGACAGTATAATAGTGTCTGTTGTGATTTACAATTGTTAATTATTAATTGACAGTAAAATATTGTCTTTGGTTATTTACCATGATTTTTATTAAGGGACAGTTAAACAAGTGTCTGCTGGGATTTGCAGAGATGGTTATTAACTGGCAATAAAATAGGTTATGGATTTCCTTGATGGTTCTTAATAAAAAGTAAAACTCTGTGTGGGCACTGGACTTGATGCAAAGTGTGAGATTCAGAGAGCCTGAGTGGCAGATGGTGTATTTTATTTTCCTTCTGGATTTACGGTGGTATGTTTGATGTTAAGTACTTAGTGCCATTATAATTTTGTAATCTTTGTTACCTTGTAATTGCTAAAAGGTTTCTACATGTATTGTCTTTTCTTGTGTCATATAGGTAGGTGATAATCCGGAAGAAAGCAGTTCGGAGACACCTAAGCAAGCAAGGTAATAGAGTTTTAAATCAAGTAGCACAGTTTATTATCCCCAAGATATGGAGAAATTTGAGAATTGTATTAAAAAAAGTGAAATCTTTCCTTGCAAGGAAGCATGTAACAGATATTTTTCCCTTTTTTTGCATTATATTCTTTATGTATATAATATTACTTATATACGTAAGGTAAGATATTTTTCAATTTCTTTATTTTGCATCATATTCCTTATTTATGTAATGTAAGAGGTTTTTTTTCTTTATTTTGCATTATATTCTGTATAAAATGTAACTTATCTATTTTATGTAAGATCTTTGTAAGGTAAGAGATTTTTCTATTGCTTTATTTGATTTGCATTACAACCT
Source organism: Unio pictorum (assembly GCA_030141615.1). NCBI lineage: Eukaryota > Metazoa > Mollusca > Bivalvia > Unionida > Unionidae > Unio > Unio pictorum. The sequence continues at coordinate 6,511,804 of JARLTB010000186.1, forward strand.
TATTTAGTTCAATGTTTTTTTTATGGATGTAATGTTCAGTATCTATGTAATGTATTGTTGCTGCAATAAATACTCATTTTAATTTTGTAGAAAGTTAATTAAATCATGAGGAACATATCGAGCAGCAGAGAGGGTGAACAGACCACGTTTTCAAGCAAAAATAAGGCTTCCTATGAAATCTCATTTTAACCAAAAAAAATAAGTCTCCATTTAGCAAACGGAGATTTTACGATTTTTCAATCAATTTTGGTCGCAACGATGTGGTCATCACCCTCTCTGCTGCTACAAGTTAACAAAAAATAATAAATGATTTCAACCAAATATTTGATCGAGTCTTTAGGACGAAAATCATTTATGATGGAAGTCTTTAGGACGAAAATCATTTATGATTTCACAAACAAACTAATCGCTAACACCTCATCTTGTAGATCAATTAAATTATTTGACTGGTCGGTGAGTCGGAAATTAATTCTCGTTAACGAATTATTATGGCATCGCATGTAGACAGGATTAATTGGGTTTTCAATAATTAGGAATCCTGGAGGAGCTGTTGGTGCAAATGAATAAAGAATATATCCCTGCTGAGCTTGATTTGATTGCTCTAAATTAATTTGATAGCTTCCTTCAATTGCATCACATACTAAATTGAGCGCAATCACCGTTGAAATATTCACATTATGCGGGGCAATATGCCCACCGCCACCATCTGGATCATTATTATACCTGAGGAGGACAGTTGAATCTGGTTTTTGTAGCGCCTTGATATCGGTTCTAACAATTCTTGCTAGTTCATCAGCGTTGTATTTGGGAAACTTGAAATTACGCAGATTGTCTTCTGTGATATTGTAATCGGTTAGGAATCGTTGTTTACTGTCGCTGTTGTCATTAATTATTGTTTGAATAATTAGTTCATATATATATTCCATGTCAGATATAAGTTGATTTATTATTTCAACGTGTTTTTGCGATTTTGTTTTCCGTAGTTGTTCTAGTTGTGTTTCATATAATTGTTTAATTTCATTAAAATAACCACGGACGTCAGTTAGCATAAATGAAATAGTAACAGATGAGTCAGCTGTTCTTTTAATGATAAAATCCCATTGCAATGTGTCTTTGTTGGTAAATATAAATCTATCGGCGATTTTTCCTTTTCTTATATCAGATAAATTATCTCGATAACTGGGATTGATTTCATGATATGATTGTACGTCCGTGGTTAAGTCGGTGGCGGATTTGTCTGGTGGTTTTTCAGGCCATCCTAACACTGTTCTTAACAAGCTGCTATAGATATCTACAATGTATCCCTCTGTGCTTATTTCGATCGATGACGAGAGCGTCGGTTCATGAAGTTTAATAGCTATTTTTGATTCTTTTCCAGTGATTGATTTTATTCTACGCTGAATTTCAGCATCGATTTGCTCAATTTGGTACGACCCAGTTGGTAACGAAACAGTTTCCCACGCTGGAGTGCCATCGGGTTTATTCTTATATGAGAACACCAGTGCGTTATTGGGTTGCTGACCGCCAAATGCAACCGATCTGATATTAGGCCAGCTATGATATACTCGTAATTTTGCCAGCGCGATCTCACGCACTGGAATCGGGGAAGGGAAGTTCACACTAAATTCAGGGTTTGTTGATGTTATTGATATCATGCTTGTTCGTATCGGAGTGGTATTCTTCGCGATTCGTTGAAGCAGTTCGAGTGACATTATTGTTAACGCTGTCTTCAATTTCCAATTTCAACATCGTGGAGTTATACAACTGGGTCATCGTGGAAAATTCAACATCGGATATGAACGAATTATCTATCGACAGCGAGATCAACTCGGATAATTTCGAGTATGCGTCAAATACCACCCGGTACCGAGCTGTATAATCGGCGAGTTTTTTCTGAGAACACGATGATAATTTTTTAGTTATCGCGGTGGCGACTGCCGCAATTGTTGTTGCCGCGGAGATAGCAATTGGAACTGCAATTGGAGCCATCATGGTCACCGTCGACAAAATAACCCCGGCGCTGGCCATCACACCGGACACCGAGTACACGGTGATGTGACGATGATTGCTACGCTGCGTCGGTATTTTTTCATTTTTTCACGATAGCGCTCAGAAAGTAATTTCAAGTTCGCGGAAAACTCTTTCACGGTATCGAATCGATATCGATGTGATTGTGATACCGCTGACTCCGTCAACGGGACTATTATCGGTTCAATTGATTTCATCGTCGATGACTTCGTCATTGTCATTGTTATTTTAAACCCGCTAGTGTTTTCAATTATTCAATTGTGTACCTGGATTTATGGTCGATGTGGGGAATACAGGATACAAATTCTAGCGTCCAGGGTAGCGACTCCCTAATCCCTGCCGCTGGCCCGTCGGATGTAGTTATATCAATTCGGATAGGGGATCTTATTCGGTCGGGCGCTTCGGGTATCATATCGTTTATATACGTCACTGTGTTAACACCGCTTATATACATCACTGGGCCGACTCCCAAATCAAATTTACGGCGATGTATTATTGTAAATCGATAACAACCGGGTTTACTACCATATTTCCTGTGAAAATGTAAACTATTGTCATTTCCTTGGATCCAATCAAAGGTTCCACTGGCAACGGTGTATACGATGTTATCAACGGTTTTTACGCTGTGTGGAATTTTTACCTTATCGAGTCGTTCGGTCATTTTTGTAAAATCATCTTTGACGGCATTAACTGTTGTTTTACTTTCGTTGATAGCCGCGATAATTTCAACGAGAGTCATGACTGCCACAAGTGGGGTTCAAAAAAACTTACTAACGACGTCGTTGGTGGGGTTTTGTACCTTTTTAAAATCTTTTAGTTTAAGAATATCGTCAATGACGTCAGAATAGGTTTTATTGATTTCGGTATATTTCATCATCGTTCCATTCCGGCGTTTAAAAAATGAAACCAAAAGGAGGTCGAATCCAAAATCTTTTTGGGTAATATGATACCTGTCGAGTTCAGAATATGTCGTCGTGATATTGTAACTTTTAGAACCCTCAAAGAACTTATTAACCATTTCATTTGTGAGCTTTTGTTCGTCAATAGCTTTTTTAACTTCAGCGAGGGTTGGGCCTGTCAACGATGTGGTTTCAAACAGGTGTTCTCCCTAAAAATTTATCCACGATGATATTAAGTGTTGTTTGTCTCACCATAAACATATTAATATCTTTGAGAGTCATCGTAGATATAGCCAGGACACCAAAGAAACTATTAGCAATGTAGGCATTGTGAGTATGCTTGCCGATAAACTCGCTAATTTCAGCGAGAGTCATGCCAGCCACAAGCGGGGTTCCAAAAAACTTAACAATGACGTCGTTAGTGGGTTTTTGTACCTTTTCAAGATTTTCTATTAGTTTAGAAATATCATTGTAAATATCGAGATAATTTGCCTTGATTTCATTTTCATTCATCATCCTTCCCGCGTCCTTGTTAAAAAAGAATAAAGATAGAAAGTTTTTAATTTCAGCGAGAGTCATGCCAACCACAAGCGGGGTTCCAAAGAATTTATGTACGACATTTTTGCGAAAACTATTATAACCTCGTATATAATCATCCAGCTCACGGCCGTGGGCGGCAATCTTGTTGTCATGGGTGGCGATCATGCTGTCATGGGTGGCAATCATGCTGTCGTGGGCGGCAATCGCGTCGGTGATCGTAGACACAAGTGCGCCTGGTTTAAGTTGTCCACTGATGGAATACAGCGCAATAGAGTTTTCAGCGGCGTCGTGTTGTCGTTTTAAAATGTCATCCAATGATACATCACTGCTTTTCAATTTACCCTGGCGATCTTGAAATACAACTATTTCGTTCGGGTCAACACTTGCTAAATTTAACGTCTCAGCGATTTCATCTTCAATTATTTTTTTTACATCCTCGATAGAACCCGCAGATGTTTTCGCGGTGGGTTTCGACATTGACAGAGATCGTCCCCAAATATCAATCATTATTGTTATCGCAACTTGTATTTTCAATTTATTGATTCTCTAAAATTACCTTGTAATTTCCCACTGATATATTCGTTTACAACAATATGAGGTGGTTTCCACGGAGATCCAAAGAATTTTAATGAAATCTCTGCGAGGACATTTAATACTTCACGGCCGGATATCGGTGGATCATTTAATTGTTGTGTTGGCAGCGTGGAATAAAAAATCGGAAACTCTTTGAGTTTCATCGAAGAATTTATATACCGCATAAACTCGCTTGGCGGAGCTAACCCATATGAATCGAAATAGACAATTCCACGTGGATCAATCGCGTATGCAACCCAGTGAGTTCCCGATCCGCTGCTGTTATCAAGATTGATGATACCGGTTTCAACCTTATTTGGTTTTCTTGGTAACTGATCTCTCATAAAAAACCCTCTGAAGTTTTTTATCGCTAGTTTTTTAGCAGCATCAATTAAATCAAAATTGGACATGGGAACAATTGGGTTTTCAACTAATAAACCGTTCCTGGTATTCTTAGACCTGATCCGTTCAAGGATCTCCCGCTGTACCACGAATACGGGGTTCCTGGTAGTCTTAGACCCTTTCCCTTTTTTTTATATCCTTTCCCAGTTGCCTTTTTCAACGCCATCCCTGCCGCGATACCAACGGCTCCCAATGCCGCCGCTTTCGCCACCGCTGGGGCAGCCGCTGCAATCAATGCTGGTATTGCGGCTAACAATGGAAATATACCACCTGATTTTATCATGTTGGCGACTGCAGCTTTCAAAAATTCTATTTGAACTCCTCGCTTATTTTTCATTGCATCATTGAAATGTTTTATTTGACGATCCGTTAATGATATTTTATGTGTACCACCGGACATCTGCGCTGGTTTTAATGTTATTGTTGTTCCACATTCTTTAGCGGATTTTGATCGTAATTTTTTGACCTGACCATCAGTCAGCTTGACACTAACAACACTATATGTCATTTTATTGTAAAACACATTTATGCTTTCAATTGATCTAATTGGAAACTCTTCAAGTTTCATTTACATATTCTCCACTGGTGCATCAATAAGTCTCATTCGTCCACCAACACCTTCTAACAACATTGATTTATCACTGAGAATGACAGCAACCGCTCTATAATTAATAATACCACCAGGACGGGTTACACGGGCTCTAAAGTGTATATCAACGACAGATTGTCTTGTTAAATCAAGATGTTCCAGCGAAAAGTAATAAATCGGATATAGGTTTTTAAAATCAAGTTGTGATATTTGCAAACCGGTATCAACGTTTTGATCACGACCCATATATGACAGCATCCGATGATACACACGTGCTATATGGTTGTTGTCATAATCAAGTTGTATATCCTCGGTTGGTTCTTGTTGTCCGTTTATTCTCAGCAAAACCTCCTTGACTCCTAATTTATCAAATATCATATGGCTGCGTTGTTGATTACCAACTCGCTCATTATTCTTTAAAGCTACAAATATATGACGTGGAGCTGAAACAACTTGTTTTGATGCCAGGTGCCATGTGAATATATCATCGACATTATCCAGTTTGATATCCGTGGTCACTGATAACCAACTTAACAATGATTTGCCGCCTGTTTCCATAAATGATAGTAATCGCTCTTCTGCTGTGATTGATGGAGTTAACACTGGCATCCACAATGATAGTTTTGTTATTTTAACTTTACCCTCCGGGACACCAGCATCATGCCAGATTGCATCATTATCAGTACCCTTTCGCACAAGTGCTACTGTATGCTTCGCTCCATAAATAACTTTTCGGACGTTTCTACAGAATCCAAATATATGATGCAGTGGAATCGCGCATGAAAATTGTCGACGCTGTCCTTGCAACGTTGCTACGCGTGTTGCAAATCCTAGGTTGTAATTTGGAACATTATTTATGACATCAAAGGTACCAGCTGGTCTTGTATATCCGGCTGGTGCTGGATCAACTGCAGTAGCTTGTGTTGCCTTTACTCTAGAATACTGGACGTGTTCAGGGTGATCAGTAATATCCTTAGAAAACATCATAGATGGACCAGCTGATCTTGTATAATCATCAGAATATCTCGCTAACCCTATGATTGTTGTGGCAACATCAACATCACGCTCTATTGATTCAATTTCTTTTCCATCAATGAGATATCTAGCGCTTTCGAATAACGCCATTATGCCATTCTTGACAAAACCAACTCGGATAGTTGGGCTAATGTCATATGGTGGATCATTATGAACAGCATCATTTGTTACGAGTTCTCCTTCTACTTCAATAAATGCTTCACATGGCAAAAAGTATTTACAGGTATCTTGAACTTGAAGTTCAATTCGCGATCGTAGGTCGGGTTGTATTGCATGATAGGAATAGTATTGATAATCGCGGACGGAATCGTCTTTGCGCACTGGGGCTTCCATATCTAACGCGGGATCAGCTGTTCGTTTAAACATTTTATTAAAATACTAGTGTTTTCAATTGTGAAACTCTTTGTAATCATCGTCGTTTTTGTTTTCGTTTCAAACCACTTCCTGCTATTGCGTTCATGATAGCGCTATCTGTTACCGGCGAATCCGTCAATGGTGACGGAGTCACCGAAGCAGCCAACGACGCTAGTTTTTGTTCCACTGCGCTATTTATTGCTTTGCTGATTTTTGCAGGCATCACTGTAGTTGATGGCAGCACCGTTGGTTTCTTTCGCACCAATGATGTTATTTTATCTTTCGCGGCAGAAAATGCCTTTCCGGCAAGATTTCCAACGAAATCTCCGATTTTGCTGATTCCCTTATCACGAATAACTTCAATGGCTTTCATTGATAATTGTTTAGCTAACGGCGCCACTTTTGGAGCCATTCTTGTAAATAACCCCGCAATGGTATTGCCGAAACCATCTCCGTAATATGCTCTATAAACAGGCAATCGTGAGTTCACTACGTAGACACTTACGGGTTTATCATGGTTGTAGTGTGTTACGGCTATTTGATTTAATTTTATTTATTTTTAATTATTAAATCCAAATTTGTCATTTAGGGTTTATTATTATTTAAATGGGAAATTTTTCTAGAAAATTCACTTGACCTGGACTTTTCTGGTAAACAGGCTGACCTTGGCTTGGTTACCTCAATATCTGACCTTGCTTTAGACATTGTCAACAAGTCTTCAATTCTATTGGTTGGTTTCGGGGACAGCATTTTATTAGTGGCTGATTTTTCCTTCTGGTTCATTCTATCTCTACGTGATTTGAAGAAGGTACTTTTTCCATGACCTTCCAGACTCACATGATTCCTCTTGTTTACTTCAGAAAAACAATATATATAGCTGTGTTTTAGAAGCTAACTTTAGTAGTAGAAATATTGGGCTGTAAGTTATTGGTTGTGTATTTATGTTTGAGTGTTAATATTATTCTGGACTTGTGTCAATTCGGAAAAGAAGAATTATTCTATTTATCTGGAAAAGGACATATGTTTCATAATTTCATCTGGATGATTTAAAAACAAGAACTGCATCACGTGACATTGTCAGCCATTTTGGATTATTACCTCGTCAAGATTCGAACCAGGAACTATTAGAACATTTATTTATCAGGACTTGAAATTCCATTAGTGGATTATTTTGTGAATTCTATATTTGTTGGATTTGATTCTCTAAAACCGTAAGTTTAATTATTTTATGAAAATAATTGTACTTAATAAATTCATTGTTAAAGTTATACAAACTTGTTAGTTTTCACTCTTTCTGTGTTGCTGCTTATTCGAGCCTAAGCACGTAACAAGTGTATAATCATCTTGTTATAAAACTAGTAGTTTTTCAATTAGTGATCAATCGCTTACATCCATAGGATTTTCATCATAACCATGAGCGTATCTGTGATTTTCAACTAATTCAGCAATGAGTTCTCGATATACATTAATGTCCATGATACCGCCGGCAAATAACCGCCTGCAAATATCAGCGGCCTCATTAATTATATCCGGAGAGTTATTTCCGGCTCGCTTCGCCCCGATGAGGACTTCCAGCCATGATATATCACTGAGGATGTTACCAGGACATGTCACAGTTGCGTTGAAATCCTTTGGATTTTTAATCGAATATCTGCTAGCAGTAACTTTTTTAGTTGTACCAGTTTTATCATACTCATCAATTCCCTTTCTAAATTCTTTATATCCCATTTCTCTTTTATTTAAACGGCCAATCCCCTTATTCGTTTTATACAACCAATCAACCCATTCATCTCGGCTTATTCTACTGTTTTTATACTCGTCTTTTAAAAAGTCCTTTCTGGAATGAAAGCTTTGGGCGGCAAAATAACCAAAAATCCTATAATGTTCGGGTTTTATTAATTGAGGTCGTTTGATTTCTGTTATAGCTCCTTCGGTGAGTTTGTCTATAAAGGAAATACCTCTTGGGGTGACATCAACAGGTTGTGGTTCAGGTGTGGAAACTCTTTGAGTTTCAGGCGCAGAATCATCAATATCAGCTAATCGTTCATACTCGTGTTGGGTTTTTATATCACTGGATAGCTGTTGTATCCTTGCGCGTGTTTGTCCGGTCTCTACTGCTATCTTTTCAAGCGTATCAAGCAGCGGCGCCTTCTTTGCTCGTTCTTTTTCAGGAATATCTTCGTATATCGCTGCTTCAGTTAACTTTTTCACATCTTTGGTCGCACTTGTTATCGGAGTAAACATTTGTTCACTTGACACAGAAAAGTCAGTCTGCGCTTATTGTCGTTGTTGAAGTTTCTCGCGAAGTCTGTCTCGAACCGGTATAAACTTTTTAATTGCTGCTAGCCGCTCTCGGGCTAATCTAGTTGTAAGCGATTCACCTACCATATATTGTTTGTGAACTGAATTTTCAAATGTGAAACTATCACAATTAAAAGATGAGTTATTAAATAATGTACCATCAAGCTAACGTATCCATCTTCGACAGGGTTAAACTGTACGACGCTATCCGCGAGTGTTTCAGAAATAACATTGCTGGGGGTTTCAGAATTGTAATATCTGAGAACGGCGATGAACGATTTGTGTTAACGACGCGGCAACAACAACAGCTACGTGAAAATGGAGGCTTCGCAGTGATAACTTGCTACTATGACCAGATCATCCAGTATGCACATAACTGCATGAGCAAGTCCAAACTGATGAGTATTCTTTCAGGAGAAAATCCTATGTGAGTGTTACAAAAAACGCTAAAAAAAATAAATTTTTTACTGAAAATTTACTGAAAGCCTATTTTTTATAGTAACACTCACGTGGTTAAGATACTGGTTTTTCCTCGTTTAATATTTTTCTAAGATCACAAACCTTAGAACTAATTTCAGCTTGTTTTTGATACTCTTGGCCGAGCTTTTGACGTATTGCTTCAACGGTGCTAAATAGCGTTATAAATGCATTAATGTCGTTACCGTACAAGCAAGCATTGATGGACTTTTGAATTCCTTTCACGAGCCTGTACATCTTGGGTAAAACATAACGACCCTTACTAAACTGATACTCTATGTCTTCATATTCCGAGGCAATCCTGTCGCAGTCGAGATCTTCAGATAATACTACCCCTCTATTTTTTAAATTTTAGATTTCAGCAATTATAACATTTACATCTTTGATATCCATATTTTTATAGTATACTGTATCTCTAATTATTAAAAAAAAAAATAACACTCATTTGGCAATCTCGCTGGCGCCCTATGACGTCAGAGAGACCCAGAGGTTACATATACGACAACACATCTTTGGAACTCCTTGGTTGCCTTCACATCCAAGTAAGCCCAAGGGGACCCGAAACATACATCTCCGGCGGGAGGCCTAAGGTGACAAACGTCATCTTAGACCACCCAGAAGATATGCTTGGGGTGACGTCACAATGCCATATATATCTCCACTCGAGTGTTGTGGCAAATTTTAGGCATACATATATGATGTGGGACGGCACAAGACAGCACAAACATGAAACGACGGGGCGGATTTTCTACGGCCAACCAACCAATCAAAAGCGACCCAATTAAATTAACCCGGTTGCATGATTGTGAACAAAAGACAACCACACGCCCGGATTAATGGCGTTGGTTAGTTTTGATTGGTCGCATTGGCCTTCAAAAGCCCCAGCTTTCTACCTTTCATATGCTATATAAGGTGACTAATACAGCAGCGTTGATTCACGAGTGTGTTATTTTATTTCCTTGAATTACTTATTAATGCTGTTTCACAACATTAAATGAGACAAAATAGTTAAATAAAACATTAAACAAAAGAATATAGTTGTTAGATAACAGCGTGTATTTACTCTGTTCTAATCCTCTAGACAAATACGTTATCGATTAGGCCACAAAGAGCTGTATACAAGGAATTTTAACCACGCCCACCTACTTCAATGAATGCGGAAACACCGTTCCGGCTGAGCGAACATAGGTAATGCGTTAGATTATAAAGAATTTTTGTACTGAAAGAACGTGGTTAGCTGTTTGCTTTACTGCTGTTTTAGCCCAAGCAACAATAAAAAGTTTTATTCTCTAGCGAAACTCATGTATTATATACTCCATTACAGTCACTTGGGCGCGCACATGTCATTATACTCTCCTACAGGTAATAGCAGACGACACATAATACAAGGGAACTTAGTGAGTAGAGTGTTGAGTTGTTGGATTTATACATAAAGGATTTATCTCCCTTGAATCATTTCAGGTGTATACAAATTTTATTTTATGACCATTGTTCTTTGAAAGAGATGTTTTAATTATATTTTCTGCAACAAATCGTATTGAAGTCCCACAAATGTCAAAGTATCTACTGGCTTCATTTATCGACTGAAAGCTTCTCTCTTCATTATTTTCTAAATCAAACGATTTGAACCCCCTAGGGCGTTTTGCGTGTTTGCCAGTTCCACCTAATTTTGAATTCCGACTTTGTGAGACGGCTTGAAGATTCCCAAGACAATTATCAGTCTTCACGCCATTTATGTGATCAATAACAAGGCCGTCTTCAATTAATCCGTTATGACATTCAAAAATAATTCTGTGACAGAGATACTTCTTCCTCCCAGCTGAAAACATCAAATACCCCATATTATTCAGATATCCAACCGGTTTTTTTTAGTCTGCGGTGCCTGACAACACCATCACGGGATGCTTCGTAATTAACAAGCACTGGATGGGGTCTGAAATCTTGGCTCATTTGTATAATAATATTATTTGTCTAATTTATATCTGCTTTAATTATAAACCTCTTGATATAATCTTGAGGGTTTTTTTATGATTTTGTCTCTGACGGAGTCATTGTTGGGGTCAATGATTCGTTTGTCATAATAGCGTTTTAGTTCCCTGTATCGTTTGCCGCCGCAACTGAGACATAATTGTGATTTTCCTCTAATGCCCACCCCACATCGGAGGCATGGGAGAGGACCGAAAGAACCGTTGCGAACGCTTTGTAAATGATACCCACAGAATTCGCTTCTGCATGATTTGTTACACGGGGTTGTTGATCCAATCATAAGCCACTTGCAGTGATTCATTATACTATATTTTTCTATTTAAATACTTGTTTTAATTATAACATGGAGGAGTTCAAGAGATTATCGAAAATTAAGCCTTGGAGAAATACTAAATTCATTGATTATAACATGGAGGAGTTCAAGAGATTATCGAAAATTAAGCCCTGGAGAAATACTAAATTCAATCTTGATAAGGAGTTCAAGAGATTATCGAAAATTAAGCCTTGGAGAAATACTAAATTCAATCTTGATAAGGAGTTCAAGAGATTATCAAAAATTAAGCCTTGGAAAAATAATAAATTCAATCTCGATAGAGTCTCTGATACACCAAAATGTCTAATCGGTGATAGAACTATACTGGGTAAAATCAGGGAGTGTTTTAATGAATTCTACCGAGACGGTGCAGTATACTGTTGGTCGACATTTCGAATTATTGATGAAGATGTCAATGTACCCATCATCGATGCTACTATGAACGATGAAAGAGCAGCTGAGATAATTTCACATCTTGGCCCGCCAAGGGGCTGGAAATCCAAGGGTGTAAAATCCAAAGGATTTTCATGGAAAATCAAAGATTTTCAACAAAGCAATTCCCAACAGAAGTATTTTTTCAGAATAAAATTCATTATCGAAGTCGAAGGCAAATGGATTATCAGGGATAAATTTGAACCAATCCTCAAGGATAAAAAACTGTCATTGTAAGTAGAGATTCCAAACCAGGAATTCTAACTGGAATTGACAAACCATACTACGAGAGATCTTATCCTGTAACAGCAATTGTTTATGGGATATATCCGTTAAATGATAAACCCGATATTGCAAAACTAGCTCCAATGAAATATTCTAGTTCACTGAATTGTGTAGCAACACAGGTAATGGAACACTTCACAAATGCATTCCGAGGAAATAAACTAACTGATCTGCGACGTAGGAAAATAACCGAATGGGAACTGACAGTGAAACAGCACGGTGCAAAGATTTCTGATATAGCTAAATTAGAAGCATCATTAAAATTCCCAATATCAGTAACGACAATAACCGGAGAAGTATTATACGAACCGAAATATCAATGGCGAGGAGCTCCAATTAAAATTATTGATCATAACGAACATGCGTGGACACCTGCAGTAACAATATTTCCACGAGATAGAACCGTGAGATATATCCCCCTGGAATTCGTCGGGGATGTTTTTTATAATGAGAAATTATTCGATGCTATTCACACGCTGTGTAAGGATGATCCTGTGTTAGTGTGGTTACTTAGAAGTGATGAAGATCCCGAAATAGGATTTGATCAATTTGTAAGACCAAATGGTGAATTATATCGCGTTGAAGAATTAGATAACAGAATGAGAAAAATCGCTAGTGATTTTTCACCGGAGAGTTCCCATGAAAAACTATTAACGGATAGTTTTACTATTCCATCAGTGGTAGCTCACTTCGCAAGAGAAAAAAACTCATGGCGTCCAACACAAAGTGATTTTCTCAAGGACGTTAAATTGAGTTGCATCGAATTTGGTCATGGAGGACTGTGGAATACAAAATACCATCGTGACGGTATGATTTCAATTGATATATCCGCGTGTTATCCTGGAAGTTTTCTCGGGTATGGAGAATGTAGTAACTATTTTAAACGATTTGGACACCCCACACATGAAATGACTCGTGTTGCGATTAATGGGCCATTACCTGATTTTGATTTAACCGGATTCGCTCGTGTGATATCATTTGAACTCGCTACAGGGTAACATCCGTGTAGTTATGTTTGGCTTGGTAGACATATATCTGAAAAGGCCTGGATGCCAATAGTGTTACTACGATATATGATTGATTGTGGTATGCTAATATCGTTGATTGTTTCTGAAGCTATTATATGCTATCGAGCTCAGAAAGAAGTTTGGCTACCACAACCCGATCTAGATCGTATAATTAGCGAACTGCGAAAACAGTTTCCAGATTTTCAATGAACAACAAATCATGAATTGGTCTAAGAAGTTATTTGAAATTAAAAAAGAACAAGCAAAAGATTTTGGACGAAGAATAATCGGTAAATTTACCCAGGGTGGAAGATACGACAATGCAAAATATTCCTCGCGGTTGATCATAGACGTCGCTGAATACGATTTTATTGTAACGGATTTAACGAAACAGGGAAAACTTGTAAATCGTAAAGACGCTTTCCTATCCGATGGAAGACGATTAGGTACAATTGTTACCTATTGTGATGGATATATTAAACAATATACGCATTTGAGAAGTTCTATGCTAGCTTATGCTTCTATCAATTTATTTTCGATGATAAATAGATTTCCTAATACCGCAGTTAGAGTAGCCACTGATTCTATTTATATCCACGAGAAATACAAATCAGATGTAGCTAAATTCACAGATCCAGAGGCAAATTGGGGATGTTGGAGATTTAAAAAGGAGTCGCTACATGAGTATTGTGAATCTGCAGATGTTACCATGGATGAAAAGTACTTAAAGTGTGATGAGATTCAATCAGAATTTTCTAATGCACCACCGGTATCTGATCCAATATGTAGATACAAGACAGTTTATTTAAACGGTTGTGGTGGGTCAGGAAAGACAACTCGTGCAATTGAATTATATCGTCGGTCAAACATGATTGTGTTAACACCGACTCACAGACTCTCCAGAGAGATGATACAGCGAGGGGTAAATGCCTGTACTTATCACAGTTTTTTTCGATGGAAGGGTGACAAATGGACTCCTGAGTGTATGGGTGATAAATTCATTCCTGAAATCATAATTTGGGATGAAATATGCACAGTGTCATTAGATGTATTACAAACATTTCTCGAGATGTTGTTAAACAAAAACACAAAAGTCGTCATGTGCGGTGATCACGGCCAACCACCACCATTTGTCGGTGCATCCCCACATGAATGGCTAAAGGGTTTTGTAGACTATTATGAAGAAATTACCACTGATTATAGATCACTTGATGATGAATTAAAAGAATTTAAGAAACTAATCAGATTACAACCGGATAGAATCCAATGCGAAATAGCGCGTGAAATAATTTCAGAAACTCCCATGAATGATTTTTGGGAAACGGGGAGACCAAACGATTTGATAATTGCAAGTAGAAAAATAGTCAGAGACACTTCAGATGAAGTTATTTGAAACGCATAAAAAATTATTTGCAACACTTCCAGTACCGTTATGTTATAGGCCATCGGATACACGAAAACAGAACGTTGAAGTTGATATTCCAGGACAGCGTGAAAAACAAATTCTCGTATTAAATGATATTGTGCTGGTTGATATCAGCGTCGTTGAAGATGCATTGCGTGCTAATAAATCCCCGTGGACGCTAGGATACGCAGCGACGATGCATTCTTCACAGGGATTAACTATATCGATACAATTGTTTGGATGGTAGATAATCGCATCGAATGGTCGAATTTAGTCTATCTCACAGTATCCAGAGTACGAAGAATAAATCAGCTTCGAAGAATTGTCCTGACAGAGTCAGGCGATGATGACACCACAATGGATGATGCTAGCATCGTTGATGTTAGCATCATTAATAAAAAAAATCTCCGGTTACAAACAACAAGACAAAAAAAAACAACGAGAATTTGACATTGATGCTGAATTAATAATTACGCTGAAGCAACAACAGAATAATCACTGCGTTAGTTGCAATTGTATATTGCGTTGGCAGTATTCGGATAAAGATCCTCGCCAATTTACCGTAGACAGAAAAAATAACAGTCTCGGTCATGTCAGAAACAATGTGATGTTGACTTGTCTTGAGTGCAACAGACGCAACGGCGTTAGTTAAGACACCGCGGTGGCAATTGAGTATCGTCAGGAATCACTTGTAATTGTTCGCGTGTAAAACCCCGCTGAGGGGCAGTTGAATCCAATTTATAGATTGGAGGTCTACCAGTTGATCGTGTTATAGTAGATATCTTGTGTGCAGTAACACTCCAAATAGGATTAGTAGCCCTTTTTCTGCCACCTTCAAGCTCTCCTGGTTCGTATAAATATCTCACGGTGACATTACTACCAAGAATTGGCTGAGAAATGCTATCCCGCTGTGGTTGTGGTATATAATTTTTTTTTATTGCGTTGTTAGGTTTCATATTGATTGCTCTGGCAATCTCGTTATTTAGCGCTGCAACTACCCCTGGTAACCTTTTGACCCATTCATGGGATCTTTTATCCTGAATAAACTCCTTCGCGTATTGATATCCAAATAACCGTTCAACAATTGCCTGATCGCGATGTAGTGCAGTATGCCCTCGTCTGATGGTGACATTGTGATGTTTCATCGCTGATAAAACAGCGCCTTGAAATTCCTTGCCAGGATCAACTTGTAACAGATTTGGCATAGTGGGCCTCGTCGATAAATCTTTTCAAATGCAGAAGCAACTTCAGGTGATGATTTTGTTTTTAGCGGTTCTGCTTGTTTGTATCGACTCGCAACGTCAACTACGGTTAGCACGTATTTGTAACCGTTGTCATGTGGTAAAAACAATAAATCAGCTTGATGAACTTCATTGGGTACAGTAACATCAAAATGCGAGAAATTGATTTGTTTAGGACGCGGTAGATAAATTTGCCATATAGCCTGTTTGGATAACCAATTAGCCGCAGTAGCCTTTTTCACTTTTGCGGCGCTGGCGAGTTTACTGATTGCTGCTTTACCCTTCCAGTATCCCCTAGGAGAATAATAAATAGATTCCATATTATTAATTACCAGCACCCATCATCAATTTGCCTTTCATAGCTGATTTTACCAACCACGAAGCCAATTTTTCTTTCAAAGATTTATCAGGAACAGCATTTAACGCATGAATTAATTTCACATCCGCGAGATGCCTGTTTTGCAGATTGCTGCTTTTATATGCAACATCATGAGCATGACACGCCTTATCAATAGCGTTTTTCGGATACTTGCCGGGTCGGGGCTGATTTTGATCATCAAGTCTGATATCTAATCGTGTTCCGGGGCCACAGTAGCTATATCCTGGAAGGTGCTTTTCTCCGGGGTACTTTGCCCATGGGGTTCCAGGGAGCTTTGCCAATTTGGCTGTGATATCACCTCCTCGTTTTTTTTAAAAACATTTCCGAATTGTAAAATCTTTGATTTTGTAGAAACAAATCAAAATTTTTTTATACCACATGTTGCACATCTACCAGTTAGTGCTGATCTGTTATTTTTAGTTGTAATCGTCGTCACATCATTTGTGCTAGTACGCGTTTTACACTTCACACAATATAGATCCATAATTTATGTATAGAGATATGAATATAATTGATTTTTCAGCGACTAAAACAAGAGAACCAGTTAAGCATCATGCAGCGCTACCAAACTCTATCCGCGCAATTATAATCGGGCCATCTGGATCCGGCAAGACACAATTGTTGCTCATTTTAATAGTGAGATGGATGAAGTGGGATAAGTTGTATTTAGTTGCTCCTAGCGTAGATGATCAACGATGCTATGAAGTGTTAAAGGATTTTAATGAGAATGCATCAGAAATTAAGGGTGAGAACGCCATTGATTTTATAACTGATATTGATGAGGCGCCATCCGTGGATGACCTTGTTGGGAGCATTAACAATTTAGTCGTATACGACGATGTGATGTTAGACAATCAAAAAAAACCCAGCTAGAATATTTTCCCGAGGCAGGCATAAAAACACTGACGTAATATATGTCACTCAACCCTACACTCAGATTCCAAAAGTGATCAGAGATAACTGTAATATTCTTGCTGTGTTTAACGGCGTTGATACACATACACTACGAAATATTTGGCAGACATGGTGCTCTGATATGGATTTCAATCAATTTAAAAATTTCTTTAGTAATGCTCAGTCGACCCCGCATGGATTTATAACAATAAATTTACATGATCCTCAGACACGATATCGTATCGGACTCGATCAAATATTTGGCTGAAATCATTTATTATTTTTTGTTAACTTGTAGCAGCAGAGAGGGTGATGACCACATCGTTGCGACCAAAATTGATTAAAACATCGTAAAGTCTCCGTTTGCTAAATGGAGACTTATTTTTTTTCGGTTAAAATGAGATTTCGTAGGAAGCCTTATTTTTGCTTGAAAACGTGGTCTGTTCACCCTCTCTGCTGCTTATCGTTTATGTGACAGGTATTCATAGAGTTTATAAGGTAAATAATTATTAATTGTAAAAGTGAAAAGTGATTATCATCAGGTTTATTCAATAACAGCCATACTTTAACAATAATTACTGTCACCTCCTGGATTTTTTATGAGTCTTCCATTACATTGTTAGAATACTTGAAAAGTTAGTAAAATGTATGGTCTCTTATTATCTGATATCTGAGGCTAAATTCTCCTATTCTTTCATAATTATAGTTGTTTGTGAAATTTCATGATGTTTTTAACTTACTTTCCCTTCAAAAAAGTTAAAATACCTGGCTATACGTTTTTACAAATACATGTAGTTAATGCCTATATCACCAGTGATTGTGGTTTTTCAGTTAAAGTTAAAGAAGAAAAGATACTATCAGTCATGGTCCGTTCATTAACTAGTACATGGGTATTCAGGATACCGTATATTCTTGCTTATTAGACCAGTCCGTTCATTAACTAGTACATGGGTATTCAAGATACCATATATTCTTGCTTATTAGACCAGTCCGTTCATTAACTAGTACATGGGTATTCAGGATACTGTATATTCTTGCTTATTAGATCAGTCCGTTCATTAACTAGTACATGGGTATTCAGGATACCGTATATTCTTGCTTATTAGACCAGTCCATTCATTAATTAGCTCACCAGTTAATATGTACTTTTCAGATAGTGACGTATGTGAGGTGAAGTTGTTTGCATTTGTAACACGCACAATGGAGATAATGTTGGCATATCTCAATGCTACTTTGATGTAATGTGGCTGATATTTCTTTGGATACTGCACTTGTGGAAATTGTAAATGATCTAAGCGCATGGTATAACAAAATGGATGCGCCCATGTGCTTGAAAAATTAGCCAGAATTAATCAAAAGTACACTAACTTTAGCAGTTATTAAACTAGGGAAAACGAATTTTGCTGAAGTAGGCAATAGCAGCTTCTGAAAGTGCAATGAACAAATTACAAAATATCTGAAAAGTAAAAAAAGTTATCGTACCATTTTTCTACAATTTACCTCTGAAGTCCAGGGAGTGAAAATGACCATGCGGAGCTAGCAGTTTGTTTACATGAGCACATCTTATGTTAGCCCAAGCTGTATACTCTAGAATCTAAAGTACACCCATCAATCATACATCAAAATAAAGGGAATTGAAAGTTCTTCTCCCAACACCTAAGATATACAAAGTCTTTATTATATTGCCAGTATAACCAGTGAAGAAATCCCAGAAAATTATTTTTCTTTAAAATTCTAACCCTATGCAAAGTACGAAACTGTAGAGCGCCACCTTAAAGAACCACTGAAGATGTGTTTTCAACTTATTGAAAAACTTGTCATATTCTGCAGTCAATTTCAAACATATTGATATATCATACATGGTATTTACTTCCAAAATTACAAACACATAGTTAATTTACTATACCCCTCTGAAGTAACTTAAATGTAGCTTCATGACGTCAAAACTGTATTTTAACGTCATTGGGAAATGCTATTATTTTGACATTAAAGAAAGACATTCAAGAATAAATGCATATGAAGTATTTGTTTTATTTTTCAATCCAAACATCAAATAATGTATTTAGATCATTTCCAAAGTTGCAAACTATACTTGGGTCATGTATACATGTAAATCAAGTGAGAAAAGTGAGGAAAATTCCATAAAGTTTGAGGTAATAGTGCAAAAATTGTCCAGCATTGGATTAAGAAAAAAAGTCCTTGATGCTATAAATTCATAACAGTAGACATAAACATATATTTTGTTTGTAAATAATTACTTTTTTCCCCGGCACTAGTAATCTAATTTGAATCTGCACTAATGCTTGTATGTCAAAGAATTGAAATGAAAAGTCAAGGGGAATTAACTCCTGGTGAGACCATTCCATGGACCAGGAATGTGATTGATGATTACATACATAATTGATTACAATGAAAATCAAATATGTTGACTGCTTTATATGGTAAAATTAATTATAAAACCAAAACATGCAGACTTGTATGCCAAAAAAGGGGGTAGGTGTGTTTCCCAACAATTTCAAGCCCCAGCCTGATTATGATGTTACATACTGTCTAAGATACATCACAACCAGGAACAACTGGTAACCATGATGTCACTAATACTACATCAACCCACATTAGCCACTATCTAAGAAAACATGGCTAAAGGAAGAGCTAAGAAAATAGCTATTTGTCCACAAGAGTTCATACAACACAGTCAACCATAGGACTATGGATTACGAGTATCCAAGAGTGACCAACCTATTCAGGTTGCAATCTGGTTCTACATCTCCACAAATAAAGCGCCCAAGAATTGATGTATATGAAGAATCACTATCTTCCTGTGGCCCAAATAAAGTGCACCCAAGCTTTGCCCTGAATTGGAGAAAGAAAGAAATGAAGAAAACTTAATTGTTGGGTCACATGTTGCAGCGTGTTGTCAACATCAATGGAAATGTAATTATGAACATACCAAAACTAACTAGGATATTGGGAACATTGTGCATAATGTATGACTGAGCTGGAAATTGCAGGCGATATAATCCACCGATGTATAAAAGCAAAACTCAAGGACTGTGTGCCTTTTTAACAGTTAAATGTACAAACTGCAATCTGCAGGAAGCAGAACAGGCTGCCTGTCCAGAAAAGTGCCAAGGACATAGAAAGTGAGGCCCAGGCACAGGAAATTGAAATGCGATGTTGGCACTTTCTTGCTACAAGGCCAAAGTTGGAGTGACTGACTTGCCCATTTAGCATCCTATTACTCAAAATTTCTGCCATATGGGAAACATTTAAATCTTTCTTATATTAAAAAGCTTGAATATTTACTAAGAAATTTTGTCTTAGATGTGAAGCTAAGTAAAATTTCACACTTTCTAAACACAAATAAGTGTGAGAGCTTGCACAATATCATTTTTAGCTATGCACCTAAAATATCAGTATGGAGCAGACATTTTGATGCATTATGTCATTCATAGCTCTGAGTATGGTACAGGAAACTTTACACTCCCACTGACCAAGTCTCATGGAATTGTTCTACTCAGTCTGATCCAGTATTTCAGCTCATAGCAGAATGAGATCATAGAACAGCAAAAGATAGGGAGAGGAAATCAAGTCTTCAGTACAAGTACATATGCTACATCAAACGCAAACAAAAAAGCAACAAAAAACTTGTACAAAATTCAATGTTTGCTAATTCAATAAATAATTTTGTACCCAATGAACATCCATACACTTTAAATCCTTTAAATGAATGCATGTAACAATTATTAAATGTACCTGACTATCACAGTATACACCACTCCCCCTAGCCCATATTGCCTTGGCATATACCATAGGCTTTACATGATTTTTCTAGCCAAATTTTCTCTTTTTTGGTTCAAGTGATAAATGATCATGTTTTTGTATGACATCTATGTGATACATCACACTGATATGGTAGTGAATTACCATAGTTTCAACATAGAACCTTAGTCGGTGAGCCAAAGCAATCTTTCTTTTCCCGCGAAAGGTTACATAAATTATTCCATAACCATGTTGTTCATGTGAGCCTGTCCAAATGTGACACTTGCAGCAGACTTGTGTATGTTGAGTTGAAGCTCTTTTATATGTCATTATATCTTGAACTGTTAATTTAGTTTGAAATATTTCTGACTTAGCTTAATAAACCATGACCATATGATACTATAGAATTTTTTTTATATGTCAATACAAAATTATTTAATACCAAGAAAATAAATTTTGTTAATAGTTTAATTTGACAATGAAAAAACAGGGAAAAATATCCAAATTATTACCAGTTCAAAGAAGAACTGATGGCATCTTCCTTGAGAAATGTGAAATTAATGAAACATTTTTAAAAACAATGACACACAGAGGTTTCTAATTGCCACTAGTCTATGTCGTATTGTGTACAATAGCAAGGGACATAACTCTTCTCAAGCCCACCTGCAGCCGCTTAATTAAAACAGAATTTGGAATGTAAAGACATTTAAGTTCTAAACTGCAGTGAATTTAAACTAAATGAGCCAATATTAATACAAACAGCAATAAATATAACTTCATGGGTATACACCCGAATGCTCTTTATGGGGGCGCTCACCAGTTAATATGTACTTTTCAGATAGTGACGTATGTGAGGTGAAGTTGTTTGCATTTGTAACACGCACAATGGAGATAATGTTGGCATATCTCAATGCTACTTTGATGTAATGTGGCTGATATTTCTTTGGATACTGCACTTGTGGAAATTGTAAATGATCTAAGCGCATGGTATAACAAAATGGATGCTCCCATGTGCTTGAAAAATTAGCCAGAATTAATCAAAAGTACACTAACTTGAGCAGTTATTAAACTAGGGAAAACGAATTTTGCTGAAGTAGGCAATAGCAGCTTCTGAAAGTGCAATGAACAAATTACAAAATATCTGAAAAGTAAAAAAAGTTATCGTACCATTTTTCTACAATTTACCTCTGAAGTCCAGGGAGTGAAAATGACCATGCGGAGCTAGCAGTTTGTTTACATGAGCACATCTTATGTTAGCCCAAGCTGTATACTCTAGAACCTAAAGTACACCCATCAATCATACATCAAAATAAAGGGAATTGAAAGTTCTTCTCCCAACACCTAAGATATACAAAGTCTTTATTATATTGCCAGTATAACCAGTGAAGAAATCCCAGAAAATTATTTTTCTTTAAAATTCTAACCCTATGCAAAGTACGAAACTGTAGAGCGCCACCTAACTAGTACATGGGTATTCAGGATACTGTATATTCTTGCTTATTAGACCAGTCCAGCTGCAATCTTCAAAGAATAAGAAATGCCACCACTTAATGCATCAGCAGCTCTGGGTCCATGTGATTTGTTAGGTCTGATCAGTAGAATAATTAGCATAGACCTTGATTTGCTAGTGCATCATGTGACTGCAGATCATCATGCATCATGTGACTGCAGATCATCATGCATCATGTGACTGCAGATCATCATGTATGTTGATTGCAGTTGGACTTGATTTACGAGTTCTTTATGATGTTTATTTAGATGTACATGTACTACACAATGGCTAAACAATGGCCACTTTAAAACTAGCATTGAAACTGAATATTATAAGCACCAGTCGACATAACATTAAATATCAGTTAAGGAGAAATGTACTTGTCAAGTTTTGTTTTAATTCTACTTAGTTATACAGGTCACTTACCATGTATACCTTAAAGATTCTAATTTTTTTTTATCTCCTTCAGAGTTGAAGACATTTTAAAAAATTATTTTCAAAAGTGTGCATTAACATGTGTATTGTAAATGTGCATGAAATAACACCTAATAAATGGCATGTATATTAGAATTGGTACACAATTACATTTTACTTATATTTGCTTATATTCATTGATTTTACTATTACATATCCAACATTTTCCTTATGTGGCTGAAATAAATCTTCAGCATTTCTCTTATATTTTTAAATTATTTTTTAAAATATATTTGTTGGAAAACATTTTGAATAGGTGTGAAATAAAGTTGGTACAAATTGTATAGGGGATATGTTTCTATTTTAAAGAAATGTCCTAAAGAAAAATCCTTCATTAATTTTATTGTACAAATCGTATGCATCAACAGTTAGGACTCACCATATAAATGCATCCCCATTCAGCATAACCCATTGCCACCTTCACCACCACAACCACCACAACAATAAGAACGATGATGGTGATAACAGCATACTTAACCATTCTCATGAATGTTGACTACATTGAAAACAAAAATTGCAAACTTTAAGCTATCCAGGCTATATCCTACATAATTATAAACAATTTTGTACCTATATTTTTCAGGATTTTCCAGCCATTGATTGTCATTCCAACCATCTGTGACCTGATTGGAACATCACTTGCAGGTTTTTACACGTTTTGCATTTTCTCACTACCTCGTGAAACTGTAAATAATATCATTAAATTATATCTCATGCATAACTTCATAATGCAATTGCATTGCATGGAATAATCAAGTAACTTTTTCACTAATTAGTTGTTGGCAAGCACAAAGTGTTAAACAAACAAAAGACCTGGTAAGATTGTTACTGCAGTGGAACCCCTCTATAACGTGATACTTTGGGTCCAAAAAATTGGATTTCGTTAATAGCGAGGTTGAGTTAATGCGGGGTTTTACAGTATTTTTACAATTTTTTCCAGCAAATACCGCATTGGCATATATACATATGTGTACTTGTGTCTAATGTAAAAAAAATAGGAGTATTATCGGATGAATGCAGTAATAACACTTATTCAAAATAATGGACAGATAATATATTTATATAGGTTATTACTTTGCATTAAATGTTAAATAGTTTTACTAATTTTTATTGTTTTTTTCCACAATATACATGGATAGATAATGCCCTGACTGTAGGGCCTAACCGGAAATTGCCTCAGATATTCGCTTCGGCTGAATATCCGGTTTTTCGGTAATATCCGGAGGTATTTGCCTCGGCAAATAATACGTGCACAAATGGTTACAAATAAAATAATTCAATAAATATCGAACTTTTAAAAAAAAATTTTTTTTAATACATAATAATTTTAGTTAATAATAAAAAATTTCCCTACACCCCAACATGAATGTCCAAATGTCAAAAATGGGGTGCCAAGGGTCAGAGGAAACTCGGACTACTCAGACCAGTGTGCTGCTGATGATATATGATATTGCGATAGTGTTGTTGACAACTTATTTTTGTGAACGGGTACTAGTCATTAATTTTCAATGCCCGGGTTTTTCGCTACTGTCGAGTACCCAGGTACCCGTTGACAGCCCTACTCTCCGGAGTCGCACCTACTACTCTGTTCGTGCCCGGATCTGGCAAATAATGCATTCAAATACTCGGATTTGGTACTCTGCGAAAATTATCTACTCGGTTAGGCCCTACCTGACTGACATTATAATGAATTGGGTATCAACATCGTTTACTATCGTACCATCGTGGCACACAGTTCATCCATAATGCATGTATTTCCATTGGAAAATTGCAGATTTAAAATATTAAATAATTTTGTCCAAGATCGTTGTGTATGAATTCAGTGTCATATATAGCATGAACAGAGTATTAACACTGTTTACTTACGTCTGTATAGTACTGTCGTGGCATGCAGCTAATCCATAATACCTGTAATTCCTTTGCAAAAATTGCAAATGTATTTAAACTATTCAACATTTTTGTCACAAATCATTATGTGTCTGAATTCAATGGGAAAAATTAACAGAAAATTAGGTTAAGAAAGACTGAGCAAGTGTACGTTTCATTACATTCCAAAATTAGGTTAAGAAAGACGAAGCAAGTGTACGTTTCATTACATTCCAAGTGTACGTTTCATTACATTCCAAGTGTATGTTTCATTACATTCCAGGGTCTATGAACGGTGTCTGTAGTAATTGTAAACTTGATTTTCCATAACGGTAAAATATTTTTTTTTATATTCAAAAAAATAGGAAATTAAAGATGAGTTCATAAACAAATACCATACACATAAAATACAAGAACTAAATGCAATGAGTTTGTAATGATCACACGCCACTGATCTAAAGTTTTATTAGGCTGTACACGTGTACAATTTCATACCCTTTCAATTTCCAGCTAACAAAGCCGACATTGTTTACTAGTCAAATGATTCCCTCTAATAACACTACCAAGCCCAGAATACATGTTGGTGGCTTTCGTTTTTCGATATTTATTAAATTGTGAGAATCTTGTATCAACTACTTCATTGTCTGCTGCTTGGTTGTGTATGCAGTTAAAGAACATGCTGTGTCTTTACTCTTGGGTCATTAATAAGTAATATTTCTGATAATATTAATTTAGGCATAACAATTCAAGAACCTGGTGAAATTAATACATTTTAGAAGCCATGTTTTACACACTATTTCTTGTACTTCATTGTATTTTATAGCGTATTTTATTAGAATTCATACACAGTCTCTTCCCAAAAATCATAATAAACTTTTCTGCACAAAGTGCAATGAACAACTTCCATTTGTGAACTTGCTCTTCCGTAACTGTAAAATATTTTTAAAAATTAAAAATAAAGGGAAATTAATAGCAATTTCATAAGCAAACCCCATGCACATGTAAAACCCGAGAACTAAGTGCAGTGGGCCTGCAATGGCCACAAGTCACTTTTATAATTGTTTTTAATCTGAACGCATGTACAATTTCATACCCTCTCAATTTCCAGCTAGTGAAGCAAACATTATTTACTGGTCAACTGATTGTGTCTAATAACACCGCCAAGCCCAGAAAACATGTTGGTGGCTTTTGTTTTTTGATGTTTATTAAACTGTGAGAAGCATTATATGCTGCTTGGTTGTGTGTGCAGTTAAAGAAGAAACACACGTCTGCTATTGTTTGAGCAATGGTTGTACACAGAAATTATTGAAGATAACCACAAAGACCACATAATGTTTATTTTGGCATAAAACTTCAAGAACCTAAGGAAATTGTTAAATTTAAGAATATGCCATGATCATATTATATTAAAATTCATACGCGAACTTTTCCTCAAAATGGTAATAAACGTTTTACACACTATTCTCGTATTTAAAATTATAAAATCTCCCGGTACAAGAAAATTACACGTACATATATTTAAAATTTCAGGAACCATGCTATGATCATAGTTTATTTGAATTCATATGTAATCTCTTATCCATATGTGATCTTGTCCCCAAAATGATAATAAATTCTTAGTACACTATTTCATGTACTTTGAAGAAAAAGAAAAAAATCATGTGTGAATAAATATACAAAATTTTGGGAGCACGCCGTGACCATGTTATATATGAATTTGTGTTTTCACAGGGCGATTTATAGCGGGGTTCCACTGTATATAACAACATGACACCAGGTGTTTCATGCTTGCAACCATTTATAAAATGTGTGAAATTATGTTGCATTTCAGACCATGTATTTATGTACAATTCAGCCAAAAAAATAACTTGAGTACATACACTTCTCAATTTAGAATATTTTTTAGCCAGTTCAGTTATTCCAAAATTTGTTATTTTGGTTTAAGCAAGGAAAGGAATTCCTGCAAGCACTGCAAATATTCTTTTTTTTTAATGTTGTGTGTGTGTGTGTGTGTGTGATTTGGATTTTTAACATAGCTTTAACAATTTTTCAATCATATCACTACAATGTCTGCAGTGTGGCAGTTTATAGCGATGTCTAACACGGGGGCATCATGCCACAGACATGTAGCATGATGTCCCACCCAGTCACATTTTCCTGACACCAGACAGACCAGTCTTGACACTAACCTCTTAATGCTGAAAGCTGGCTTAATGTTTCATAATCATTTAACATTCAGATTGTCTTAAAGATGTACAATAATTAAATTTTTATTCATTTTTGTGAATATTCCTTTTCCAATCATTTGAATCTTTTTAATCATCAGAGCATGATGAAGATTAAACAAAGATGCATACAGTTGCATGTATTACATTTTGGCACATCTGACACAATATCTGTACCTTATCTGACACAACATCTGTACAACATGTGACACAACATCTGTACCTCATGTGACATAACATTTGTACCTCATGTGACACATCTGTACCTCATGTGACACATCTGTACCTCATCTGACAACATATTTATCTCATGTGACACATCTGTACCTCATGTGACACAGCATTTCTACCTTATCTGACACAAGATCTGTACCTCATGTGACAGATCTATACCTCATTTTTTGACATAACATCTATACCTCATCTGACACAACACTCATACCTCATCTGAATTATTGCCATATTTTGTTCTATACAGATGATACTTGTACTCTTCGGCTCAGACAATCCATTTTCAGAATATCTACAGAAATTACCAAATTTCCAGTTGTATAGGATTACAAAAAATGTTTTCTGAAAGAAGAATATTATTCTTTTATTTTCAACTATTTGAGACCAGCACAAAGATTTGTGTTTTGACAGAGTACACTAAACTTTTATAGGGGGTCCAAGTGGTATAAAGCGCTCACCATTCTGGATAACTGCAATCTCACCTCTATCTGCATGGGTTAGAGTCTCGGCTAATGTGGGTACATGAGAAAGCTTGTCAGTAGCTTCTCATGGGTTGATGGTTCTTCCCAGGGCTTTCCCAGGTTCTTCCTCCACTGATTATACCGGCTGCCATGTATAGCCTATCATGTGCTGAAAATTGGTGTTAAACCCTACAACAACAACAACTGAACTTTTATATATAGATTTTATTTCAACTTCAATACAGCGAATATTTGCAAGCTGCATAATGAAGAAAATTGCTTAAAGATTATATCTTAACATTTCCATTTTTGTCAAGCTGAGTAAATTTTATGTCATTGAAATATCTTCAGCCAATTAGATTATTGGGAGCCTCTCTTCAATGGGGAGGGAACATTTTTGCACAGTATTCAAGTTTGGATATATTTATGACCAGCACAACAGTTCCTGGCTCAGAATATTGCACATTGATAACATCAGCAGTTTTTAAAAAATAGTTTGTGATGTTGTATATGATTGGCATAGGAATTCTTATTTTCTTTTGGATAATTGAACACAGATTTGATTTCTTTGATACACTATTTTCTCATTAATTTACCTTTTGAAATATCTGCAGCTGTTTGTTATATTATAGACAATTTCTGCTAAACGTTTACAAGACCAATTTGTTACATTTTTTTTTATTTTCAATTTTGGGACTTGTGGCCACCACAAGTATTCCTCATATAATTTACTGTGATAAGTCATATATATATATATTATACTTATTTATAATATACTATTTGTATAATTTACTCCTTGACATAACTGTTTTTAATGCAAATGATTTTTCATTTGTTAAATGTATATCATTCAAGGGTGAAGCTTATTTCTCATTGGTTAAATGTATATGATGAAAGGTTGTAGCTGATTTCTCATTGGTTAAATGTATATGATGAAAGGTTGTAGCTGATTTCTCATTGGTTAAATGTATATGATGGAAGTTGTAGCTGATTTCTCATTGGTTAAATGTATATGATGAAAGGTTGTAGCTGATTTCTCATTGGTTAAATGTATATGATGAAAGGTTGTAGCTGATTTCTCATTGGTTAAATGTATATGATGGAAGTTGTAGCTGATTTCTCATTGGTTAAATGTATATGATGAAAGGTTGTAGCTGATTTCTCATTGGTTAAATGTATATGATGAAAATTGTAGCTGATTTCTCATTGGTTAAATGTATATGATGAAAGGTTGTAGCTGATTTCTCATTGGTTAAATGTATATGATTAAAGGGTGTAGCTGATTTCTCATTGGTTAAATGTATATCATTAAAGGGTGTAGCTGATTTCTCATTGGTTAAACATACATCATTAAAGTGTGTAGTTGACTTCTCATTGGTTTAAAGGTCTTGGATGGCTCATCATTTCTTAATTAAGACAGTACTTTGAATAATGTGAAATATAATATTTGAATATTTTATGTTTTTGATCAGATTTATAGGTACTGGTCTGAAAACAGTACCCAAGTTCTTTGAAAATAATAATGATAATAGTATTGTTGAATATAATCTGTTTATCGTTATTGCCAATGTGATAATCAACTTCAATTCATTGTCACCCATTGCTGCCTATGATAAAATTTCCTTGTTTCTTTTCAGTATGCATAAACATCCTTAACCAGTCACTGCTAGTGTCAATAAACTGGTCTTGCAATTTTATATATGAGCCAGTCAAAGTTTCTCTTTAAAACACAGTAATTTATCAATTAGAAAGAATGGCACTTACATTGTTGTGTCGAAGATTATTGCATTGAGTTGTTGAGGACACATTTTTGATGAAGCATATTAATGAATAACAAAGAAATTGGGACACAAGCAGTGATGGGTATTACGAGATCTTACCAAACTTTTGCCCATGGCTTGCAATGAGGCCTGTACAAATTTACTTACGTCATCAAGACAAATATTAATTGATTTCTATTGAAGAGTAGCAATCAACACAAAACTGTATCAAATAAAATATGTTGTCAGTAATTTTTATTTTACTTGATTAATTTTCTTACACTAAATCCATAAAGGTCAAAAATCTTTTTGTCTATTTTATATTTTATTGTTTACATAGAAACCTTCTACTCTTCTTACCTTCATACATACTCCAAATTTAGAACGGTAATGAAATATCTAAGACAGGTGGTGGTGTTGTAATATTCATTTAAAATCACAGGTCACATTTTAAATTTCCAGGTATAGGCCTAGTGTACATTGATGCTTCAGTCTGGCAGATGTTGAGAGGTTCCATCATCATTTTTGCTGGTATTTTATCAGTGAGTATGCAAAGTGAGCTTTCATATTGCTAAATAGTAATGATATATTGTTGTTTATGTTTCATAGTGTTGAATAGTAATGGTGTATTGCTTATGTTTCATAGTGTTAAATAGTAATGGTGTATTGCTTATGTTTCATAGTGTTGAATAGTAATGGTGTATTGCTTATGTTTCATAGTGTTGAATAGTAATGGTGTATTGCTTATGTTTCATAGTGTTGAATAGTAATTGTGTATTGCTTATGTTTCATAGTGTTAAATAGTAATGATATATTGTTGTTTATGTTTCATAGTGTTGAATAGTAATGGTGTATTGCTTATGTTTCATAGTGTTAAATAGTAATGGTGTATTGCTTATGTTTCATAGTGTTGAATAGTAATGGTGTATTGCTTATGTTTCATAGTGTTGAATAGTAATGGTGTATTGCTTATGTTTCATAGTGTTAAATAGTAATGGTGTATTGCTTATGTTTCATA
This sequence comes from Unio pictorum, assembly GCA_030141615.1. Lineage (NCBI taxonomy): Eukaryota > Metazoa > Mollusca > Bivalvia > Unionida > Unionidae > Unio > Unio pictorum. Next base: position 6,542,233 of record JARLTB010000186.1, read on the forward strand.
GTGTTGAATAGTAATGGTGTATTGCTTATGTTTCATAGTGTTGAATAGTAATGGTGTATTGCTTATGTTTCATAGTGTTGAATAGTAATGGTGTATTGCTTATGTTTCATAGTGTTGAATAGTAATGGTGTATTGCTTATGTTTCATAGTGTTAAATAATAATGGTGTATTGCTTATGTTTCATAGTGTTAAATAGTAATGGTTTATTGCTTATGTTTCATAGTGTTAAATAGTAATGGTGTATTGCTTATGTTTCATAGTGTTGAATAGTAATTGTGTATTGCTTATGTTTCATAGTGTTAAATAGTAATGATATATTGTTGTTTATGTTTCATAGTGTTGAATAGTAATGGTGTATTGCTTATGTTTCATAGTGTTAAATAATAATGGTGTATTGCTTATGTTTCATAGTGTTAAATAATAATGGTGTATTGCTTATGTTTCATAGTGTTAAATAATAATGGTGTATTGCTTATGTTTCATAGTGTTAAATAATAATGGTGTATTGATTATGTTTCATAGTGTTAAATAATAATGGTGTATTGCTTGTTTATGTTTCAAAATATAAGCTTGTTTATGACTTGGGTGAAGAGAAAAATAACATGAATCTTTTCAGTATGTAGTATATTCCGTTATAATTTGATGTATCAGATTATGATGCCACTTACATAGAAACATATCGTGACTGACACTTTGAGTTTATCTTTCAGTTTTTTTAATTTCCTATTTGACATAATAGAAATTCTCAAACTTAAAAATTTAGAGTCCATCAAAAATGTATGGAAAATAATATTGGTACTTTTTTCATCAGTTTATTTCTTTATTCGTAGCAGCTGTTTTTTGGATTGTATTGTCATTAAAACTCAATTACATGTGCTTTTAATGTAACAAAGTCAGTGGCCTGGAAAAGATTACATTGGAACTCTAGATAATTTTGTAAACAGCTGATGTAGCATACTTGAGATCTAGCATTGGATTGGATTCTTGTTGTTTGAACATAAATTCAGTTCAATCCATCATTCAAGGAGCCCTGAGTGCACAGTGGTCTAAAGCGCTCTTCGTTACGGATCACTGCCATCTCACCTCTGCATGGTTTTGAGTCTCAGATTCAGCCAATGTGGGTATGTGAGAAAGCTTGCCAGTAGCTTCTCATAGGTTGGTGGTTCTTTCCAAGGGTTTGTCCTGGGTTCCTCCCCAACCATTAATACTGGCCGCCATGCATAGCCTATCGTGTGCTGAAAAAACCCTAAAACAACAACAATCCATCATTCATGGTTTTTTTCCTTGTAATCTACCATCAGAAAGAACATTAGATGCAACCAGCTATGTACATGTAAGCCAGAATATCTTACAAAAATCCTTAAATATTTAATTGAGTTTGCATTTATTTTTACAATAGTATTTCATGTGTCAGATGCTTTACTTTTATTTTCTTCACTAAGCTTGTACTATGCCATGTCATGCAACCCTTCTGTCACTTACAGTGGCATACTCAAGTCCAAGGAGAGCAATTTTAGCTCTGCTGTAGTGCATTATATCCTTCAAGAGACTCTTGTTAAAATTGTGGTAATCTGTGTCATACTGTAAAATCTGGATAAGAAATGCAAGTCGCTTTTTTCCTTCAGTTGGAATATGATAGGAGCATGTCCTGTCTCCTGCAAAATTTAGATCTCCAATGCTAAAAAAAGATGTTACAACCACCTTGTTTGATTTAGCAACAGGGGTTCTAAATGACTGAATACTTTTTATAAATAGGATGTCAGATGCAGGTGGTCTCCCCTTGGGTTTAGAGATTCATTCTTGGAAAGGCACAAATTGCTGAATTTACCAGATTGCATTCTTATGAAGCAGAAGGCAAAATAAATTCCACTTCGTGGAGTGAAATTTTGGGGTTACCTTACTTTGGGGAAGCATATTCAATAAGTAATTCTCCCATTCATTTTGTACTACTTTGATTTCTCAATAATATTAATGACCTTGTATATAAAGTTCTGGGTTTAATGCCATTTCTCAGTGCAAGATAGGATATATATGGTGGCCAGTATAACTGATGAAGGAAGAACCCACCAAAGCCCAGGTAAGAACCACTAACACGTGGGAAGCTACTGGCAAGCTTTCTCATGTACCTATATTGGACAAGCCAGAGACTCGAACACACATGGACAGAGGTAAGATGGCAGTGACTGGTAAAATGTCTTTATTTATTGCCATTTGGTCATTAGGACTTACAAGTCATATCTGTATTTGATCTTTTCTATCTGTCAACCTTGAAAGCACATTCCTTGGGAACAATTTCAACATGGTAGAGATGGACTAGACTTTAATCTTCCCTGTTCTTTCTGCATTGATCTTTCCAGTACTTGATTTTGCCAAAGGACATTACTGAGTCCTAAACTGCTCAGATACAGTTGCCTTCTACAATGGTGGTACAGGCCTTCTTGGTGATTTTACTCAGTACTGGATCTCAGCTAAGGACTGTTGCTGATGCCAAGCACTATCAATTTACTAGATATCAGTGATTGTTGCTCAAGGTGTACCCTGTCTCCTGGACATAAATAATGACTGTGCACTTTGACACCAGCCATTGATGTGCCCTGGATGCATTACCTCCCTGATGATCATGCATGTGCTCACCATTATTGAATCAATAAAGTTATCACGGAATAATAGCAGCTGGGTCCATCACTGTTCACAGTTCCACAATGACTAACATTTTTAATAGTCCATTTCTAGGTGCTATTTGAAGATGAATGGCTACAGATAAGTATACAGTGGTGCCTTGACTTACGAGTTTAATTCGTTCCGTGACGGAACTCGTAACTCAAATTACTCGTATGTCAAATCAATTTTCCCCATTGAAATGAATTAAATTGGCATTAATCCGTTCCGGACCTCCAAACAACACTGCAATATTGATAATTCTGAGGCATATCACGATGTTATAGTGGTCCTTCCATAACTCTCGAAGGGTGAGGTTTGTGCTCTCCGTCACCTCAAATCCGCGGCAAAACAGGTGCTTAGTGAAGAGCTTCTTGAAATTAGAACTCACCTGTTGGTTCATGGGTTGCAGGATAGGGTTGGTGTTGAGTGGAAGGTAGAGAACCTGCAGCAGATCAGCGTGAATAGCTCATGCCTTCTCGCAGATTATAGTCTTCGTCACGGTATCTCCTGCGAGCTGCTTCTCCGTCAACCACACCATCAGCAGCTTCTTCATATTTTCATGGAGAGATGCCCACTGTTTATTAATTATTTTAACGCCTTTGGCTGGCGTGATAGCCTTTATTGACTCCTGCTTCAGTATGGTGCAGGTCGTGGAAGTGCTACGCTCATACTGCATCGCCAAGTCGACTACACGCACACCTTGGTCATGGTTTTCAATTATTTCTTTCTTTAATTCAATGCACAGCATCCGCTTCTTTGCAGAATAACTGCAAGCACAAATGCGAGCACAACACTGATGCCTCCACTAAGAGCTAACCACTTAAAGTGAACGAGTGAAACACGGGATGCTGGGCGGATATTGCGGCGTTCATTGTGACGTTCGCTGCACCAACTAGCGATGGGGTATCTGAAGCTAGCTCGTAACTCGAATTTTAGCTCTAAACTCAAAGCAAAAATTCGGCCGAGAGACAACTCGTATCTCGAAAAACTCGTTAGTTGGGACACTCGTAAGTCAAGGTACCACTGTATCACAAAAAGTATAACCTTGTCTTTTTCACCTTCATTCTTAGACTGCTCCACTGACACACTCTTGGTACTCATGATGGAAGACTTCTGATAATGTAAAAGTATCTGACTCATAGAAAGTTTAACTGACCAGCACTGGACAGTCTCATTACTTGTCTTGGTTCCATCACAGCCTGGTCCTGGCATGTTGATACCACAGTCCTAGCTTACTGTACCAGTCCCAGACCATGAGTGATGCTCTCACTGAACACAAAAGATAATTTTGTTCAAACATGAACAGGAATCCATGTCTTTCTTCACCATCATACATAACCTGTTTCACTAGCTTTGTTGACACATCGTGCATAGGAGGAGGAGAAAGTATCTCCCCACATTTGGGAAGATTTATGCTCAAAAGCACCATTATCAACCCAACAATGTCCAGATAAAACTGAGCTCTTCAAATTTTTCAGCTCTGCATCCCAATTCTAAGCTGCCTATGCCTTGTTATCATAACTAGATACATTGATATTTTTGTCAAGAAAGACCAGATGTCATTCTATGTAGCCACCACAGTCTGATCAAGTCATTTATATGTTTCATTGTGTTGAAAGGCCACTTCATGATACAAGTGTTAACAGACCTTTTCATGCACAGGCTACATTTATCAGATTTGAACCCAGTGTGCCATGAGTCAGACTTGCCAACCACTTCACCCAATAATGGCTCTTAAACGTGTTTCATTTCATGGGGTCTTCAGAACGTGACAATGGATCCATCATCTTTGGGTCATTTTTTTTCATGAAACCCAATAGGAGATGATCCTTTTATCTTGACAGCAGAAGAAATCTTCTCATCCCTTTAGACCAGTCATACAAGTTTTGGACTATATGAGATCCTATCTTGTGGTAGGCATCCAGCAGCAGGAGCTGCTGTTGTTGTTGTTGTAGGGTTTAATGCCGTTTCATTTCATGGGGTCTTCAGAACGTGACAATGGATCCATCATCTTTGGGTCATTTTTTTTCATGAAACCCAATAGGAGATGATCCTTTTATCTTGACAGCAGAAGAAATCTTCTCATCCCTTTAGACCAGTCATACAAGTTTTGGACTATATGAGATCCTATCTTGTGGTAGGCATCCAGCAGCAGGAGCTGCTGTTGTTGTTGTTGTAGGGTTTAATGCCATTTTTCAGCACATGATAGGCTATACATGGCGGTCAGAATTATTGGTGGAGGAAGAACCCAGGAAAATCCCCGGAGAGAACCACCAACCCACAAGAAGCTACTGGCAACTTTTCTTATATAACTACATTAGTCAAATCTTAGACTTGAACCCACACAGACAGAGGTGAGATGGCAGTGATCCGTAACAGAGAGCACTTTAGACCTCTCAGCCATTCGGGGCCCTTGCAGCAGCTGCAGCAGAAACCATGATTTGCATACACACCAGCCAAAACAAAAAGGTATGCTTGAGAGTCTAGAGTGTTTCCTCATTGTTTTGGAAGATGCTTAACAAAGCACATGATAATATTTTTCATATTATGAGAGATTCTGTGTAAGTTAATTAGTTTTACAAATTAGAATTTTTATACTTGATTGTTCAAGTTCCTGTTCTTCTGTTGCAGAAAATCTTCCTGAAGCGAAAGTTACGTGGACTACATTGGACAGGAATGATAGTCACAATGGTTGGATTGGTACTTGTCGGATGCTCAAGTGTTTTCAAGACAGAACACAACACTTCTGGTTCACATGCTCTCATAGGTATATTCCCCCCCCCCCCATCAGTTGTATAAGTGTTCTTAAAGAGACAATTTATAATATTTTTGATGTATCAAAACCTTTAAAACATTTCTGATTGGTGTAATACTAATTTGTGACAATAAAGTACAGAAGTTACTGTTGAAAATGCTGATTCTGTGCTGATAACATGAAAGCTCAGTTATTTTTGTGAATGTCTTGAAGATCAGTATTAGTTAAAAGTTCACCTTTTAACAGACAATGCCCTATGAAGTGGAAATTTTGGTACATATCAGCTTTATTTTTACAAATCATTATCAGTAATTTTCTGCACATCATTGTAAATAAAACTAATACAATGTTATACTTGCACTAATTAACCCATAAATCAGCGACTATGTTTGTACATAATACCTTATTACTAGTTATACATATAATACAATGCCAAAAATATGACCAGCAACTACTTGTAATTGAGTGGATTTTTACTAGAATCTAAAAGGAACACTTTTATAGGAAATTTACATTCATATACCTTCTAAAAATGATTGATTTCGCATGTAAGGCTTTTTTATTTTAATTTGTTGAAATGTGTATTCAGAAAAACTTTAAGGATAAAACCCACTTTGCTGTCGAACTATGGTTGAATAGAGTTGTGTCAGACCTGTCAGTGCCAAATACAGTGGTGAATATGGCTGTTGTTAGTTCCTAATTGGTTCTACATTATATGATTGCAAATGCAACCATGTTCCATTCATTGTTGTCTGCAAATGTGGTCCTGTTTAGTTCACTATTGATTGAACTTTATACAATGGCAGATGTGGTCTTATTGAGTTAATTATTGACTGAAAATTATATGATGGCAAATGTGCTCATATTTGGCGAATATTGACTGAACTTTATACAATTTATGGCAGATGTGGTCTTATTGAGTTAATTATTGACTGAAAATTATACAATGGCAAATGTGATCCTATTTAGTTGGACGTTGACTACAAATTATACAATCATGGCAGATGTGGTCTTATTGACTTATTTATTGACTGAAAATGTGATCCTGTTTAGTTAATCGTTGACTGAAAATTATAGAGTATCAAATGTGGTCCTGTTTAGTTTATCATTATTGACTGAAAATTATAGAGTATCAAATGTGGTCCTGTTTAGTTTATCATTATTGACTGAAAATTATAGAGTATCAAATGTGGTCCTGTTTAGTTTATCATTATTGACTGAAAATTATAGAGTATCAAATGTGGTCCTGTTTAGTTTATCATTATTGACTGAGCAGTATGCAGTGGCAAATAATAGAATTTCTGGGGCATGAAAGCTTACTGCTTTTAAAGCCTCAAAAGGGGAAATGGGTGACAGATTTCTTCCAGTGTTGTGAGCAGCAACACATTTATTTCTTTGAAAACCTTAGTATCATTGAGTACAGTTGGCAACACATCTTTTTCTTAAAAAAAACTCTTGAGTACCATTGAGTACAGGCAGAAACACCTCTTTCTTAAGATAATAATAGTACTGAGGACTTTGTATAGTGCCTAATATTTAGAAGCTCAAGCACTTTACAACATCTATAATATGACTACAAAAAATAAAACACAATAAAAATTGGAAAACATTTTCAAAAAACGCTAAAAATATTTTTAAAAAACCTTAGTATCATTGAGTACAGGCAGCAACACATCTTTTTAAAAAAAAAAAAACCTCAGTATCATTGAGTGCAGGCAGAAACAAATCTCTTTCTTTAAAAAACCTTAGTATCATTGAGTACAGGCAGAAACAAATATCTTTTTTAAAAACCTTAGTATCACTGAGTACAGGTAGAAACAAATCTCTTTTTTTTAAAAAAAAAACTTAATATCATTGAGTACAGGTAGAAACACATCTCTTTCTTTAAAAAACCTTAGTATCATTGAGTACAGGCAGAAACAAATATCTTTCTTTAAAAAACCTTAGTATCACTGAGTACAGGTAGAAACAAATCTCTTTTTTTTTTAAAAAACCTTAATATCATTGAGTACAGGTAGAAACACATCTCTTTCTTTAAAAACCTTAGTGTAATTGAGTACAGGCAGAAACACATCTCTTTCTTAAAAGAACCATAGTATCATTTTGTACAGGTAGAAACACATCTCTTTTTTTTAAAAAAACTTAGTATCATTGAGTGCAAGCAGCTACACATCTCTTTTTAATAAAACCTTATTATCATTGAGTACAGGTAGAAACACATCTTTCTTAAGAAAACCCGCAGATCATTGAGTACAAATAGAAACACATCTCTTCTTTAAAATACCTTAGTATCATTGAGTACAGATAGAAACACATCTCTTCTTTAAAATACCTTAGTATCATTCAGTATAGTCAAGTTTTTTTTTTTTTTTTTTTAAAAACTCAGTATTATTGAGTACAGGCAGAAACAAACCTCTTTTTTAAGAAAAACCTTAGTATCATTGAGTACAGGTAGAAACACATCTCTTTCTTTATAAAACCTTAGTATCATCGAGTACAGGTAGAAACACATCTCTTTTTAAAAAAACCTCAGTATTATTGAGTACAGGTAGAAACACATCTTTCTTAAGAAAACCCACAGATCATTGAGTATAGGTAGAAACACATCTCTTTCTTTATAAAACCTTAGTATCATCGAGTACAGGTAGAAACACATCTCTTTTTAAAAAAACCTCAGTATTATTGAGTACAGGTAGAAACACATCTTTCTTAAGAAAACCCACAGATCATTGAGTATAGGTAGAAACACATCTCTTCTTTAAAATACATTAGTATCATTGAGTACAGTCAGCAACACATCTATTTCTTAAAAAAGTTATCATTGCTCCTCTTTCTTTTATCACTGAGTACATGCAGAAACACCTTAAAAAAATCTCAATATCATTGAGTACAGGCATAAAGACCTCTTTCTTAGAAAACCTCAGTATCATCGAGTACAGGCAGCAACACATCTTTTTTTTAAGCCTCAGATACACATTGTTAACCACCAGTGCCTTAAGCTGGATTTTTTAAAATTAATAAACACCCATATCGAATACCCAAACATACATGGTACTAATGGAAGGCAGATTTTTCAAAATATGTGCTGGGTACTGTGATAAAATAGTTTATGTTAAAATGTATTGAGAAGAAAATTCTAAATTGCATCTATGGGTGAGTACACTACATTAAAGTGCCTTCCATAATTCCCAGGTATGTTTTACTGGAACAGTCCAAAATCTAAATATCCTTGAAAAGAGAATATGTATTTGTATTTGGTAGTACATCCATTAAATTCCATGATCCTATGGTAAAATATTTTTTTCTATAAAAGTTTTCTTTTCACTCTACATAATTTTATCATGTCTTGAAAGTCAAGACATTTACAAAATATGTTAAAGGCATACAACCTAAGTAAAAACGAATGAAATTATATATTTATTTTTTCAGTTCACGATTACTTAATTAGATGAATAATTACGATTCAGGCTGTTTCTGAGGCCGAAATCAGGCTAGTATCGGAAATTTTGTGATAAAAAACGCGATTCTGAATTATTGTCTGCAGACAAAAATTCGCTGTTTGCCACGTCTATATTCATGTAACCTCTGTGTTGACCTCTCCCGAAGATTAAGAATTTTAGCCATGCGCAAACACGTGTTTACAAAAATAATGGCGTGTTCACAACTAGATCGAAAACCAAAACTTAGATTCTGAAAGGAGGGGGAATAAAAGCTCTTTGGGCAAATTATGGCAGCACACGCATATCTATTGGTGACCAGCATGAACGATGGAATAAAAAGAAGTCCACTTTGAGCCTGGAAACTAATCCAGAGGTCGCCAAATTCTTGCTGGATACTGGTGTCATGGTGAGTCTCAATTTTGCAAGGAACAGTCAAGTTTTTATACCGCTATTTTATATCTGTATTGTTAACTCTTTATCAAAACTCTTAAAATAACATATTTTATATAAACTGGCATTATTCCATTTAGCTTGAAATAAAATGTCACAGCCCTGCAACAATATCGCTGAAAACCGCATGTACGTACACCACTGCTGCTATTTTTGAGGCCATCAAAGGGGTAATAATGATCATCATTTTCGCTCGCAACCATAAGACTTTATTTAGAGGCAAGCAGTCACTTCTGTTTTTTTTTTTTGTTTTTAAATTTAAAAAAAATTATATATAATGTAAATTGTGATGGCTGTAAATGAAAGTAATGCAATACAGTTAAGTATATAATATGCATATTATTATTTGTAAAGTATATAATATTATTGTGTCTAATAAAACATTTATTTTCCCTTGCTATATTAGGTAATGAATTGAATGGCAGTGCAAGGAAAACATCAGAAAAATGTCACAGAAGACACGGCCACAATTTCTACACCTGGGCCAACAATTCATAGGATACAAATTCCTGCTGTGTCTGATATAACCACATCATAATCAGATATGGCATCTGTGTAAGTATTACTACATTTTTAAAAAAAAATTTTATGTATATTTACTTGTTTACAAATATTTTGGTAGATGCACATCTAAGGATTTACCTGGAAATGTATCATTCTATATTAGTTTAATAGTTTGCAGTTGGTAAAGATATTGTACATTTTGTTAAAATCTGGTTTGTTTTATTTAGAATAATATTTTTGTTGTAAATTGTTTGTTGGCATATGTCTTTTTTTTGTTATTGATATGTTCCTCATCATGCTGTATGTATTTTAGTTAAAGGGCCTGAAGGGAGAATAGTCTTTGACTAAATTAGTCACCCCTTTAAATAAGTTATTATTATTATTTCTTGAAGCATTATCATTCAGGTCTTAATAACCAAGATAAATGATAATTTCTTTTGATACAAAACTTATGATTCCCAAGTTCAACATTGGTATTTACAGATTTCAAAATTTTATTTTAAGGGATTCAGTCTTGTCTGAAGTTGATGGAAAAGTCTAAAAGTTTTATCAACCCATTTGAGAAAGTATACTAACAAAAAAATTTGTGATACATACATAAAAGGGAATATTTGAGTTAAGTATCCTAAAAAAATAACCATTATGATACATGCATGATATATGTAACTAAACTAAAAGTAATGTATAGTATTGTATTGGTATTTGTGGATGGTATTTGTGTATGAAACAGAAAGTTGCTCCCACAAAAGCTTTCTTTTCTGTGTATTATCAAAAAAGTAAAAATTGGGTATTTACAATTTATCTTAAATATAGTATCAATGCATAATTGAAATAATGAAGATATACTGGTTATCACTGAAAGAAAATGAATACATTGTATTATAAATACAAACCACACTGAGGCCATAGTTATGGTTTGTCCATTTAATACACATGGAGAGGGCAAGGGGGGTTTACCCAAATGCATATGCTTGTGTATGGGGGTGGGTGGTCTACTGATAATATACGTACACATATACCTCGATAGTAATTTGTCTAATAAGTAACCTGCCTGACTGGGTTCAGTTGGTGTTTGAGTTTTAGTGGACAATAGACAAACTTTTTAAAGTTATGCTGCTTATTTCTTTGATGCAGCCAGACATTCAACATTGGTGGACTATCTGTTACATTAAATACATATTATTGTTAATCCTTGATCTTTTCTGTGTGGATTAAATATTGGCTGTTGTACAGAATGGGGAGGGCAATCGCATGTATGCAGATGGTGTGTGTGTAAATAAAAAGCATGCATGTGTACAGGGAGGGAGGGGTTGAGCTTTGCCCGATTTTTGCACACATGTCCATAGTTGGAATCAGATTTTGTTTCTGGACTTTTTACTTTTTTGCTTGCAATCTAATTCACACCGGTCTGAGCTATACACATACAGGTGAACAATTGCAAAAGTAGGATAAATTGGGGATGGAAGTAAAAAGTGGCCAGGAGGAAAATGATGGGTCAGAAGAAGGAAAAACTCCCACTTTTACCCTTATGCCGAATGATGTTTCTAGCACACCTAGGTGTATATCTAATCAAATCTCTTGGAAACAGATGTATTTCAATATATTCAAAATTAGTCCACAAATGCGCTCCCTACCCCCAGGTGACAAGGACAAAAAAAATAGTATGGGTGGAATGAGTTGATTATTCTCTGCCTGTATAATGCTACTGTACATTGGCATTTTCATCGAAACAGATTAATGGGGATTTATAAATGTTAATAGTTCTCTGCATCTGAATCAATTTATTTATTTAGTCATTTTACTTTGTTTCAGAAGTACAGCAGAACTGGAGAATTTCCAGAAGTTTGATTTTATTGTATGCCTCCAAAAGACATTCATATAAGCCATCAGCTTTCAGAGCTAGGAATCTGTTGGCAGCTCTTGATTATAACAATCATATTGACAGAGATGTGATTGTAAACACAGATGGAACAATAAGGTAATAAACTTTATTCTTGTTAACGTAATAATTCATCTTTGTTAAAATATTCATGCTTTACCTGAAAGTTGATAAACCATCTGTTTGTGGTACAATTTTATCTTTTACAGAAGACATTTTTTAAAATAAATTTCAAAAACCAATTTTGGTTAGAATTAGTCTAATGTAATTAGAAAATTCTGTAAAGAATCTAAACATTTTTAAGATATATGGGTAAGATACAGATTTGCTATTTTGACATTTTCATCTGTAGCAAAATGATTTGTTACATGTAATTGTATGCCGTTTTTTTTTTGACTTTTGAGAATTAAAAAAATATAAAATGACATTGTCAGTGAAATGTTTGCATTTTCTTGTCAGATACCAAAGGTCATTCAACAAAAAAGTGAGAGATGGTCTGCATACCCAAAGAAAGTTGATCAACAGTACCTGTATATTCCAGAAATAAATATGAAAATATTGAAATGAGGTTAGATGATAGAGTTGGCATGAACCAGCCAGTTGTTTTGGACATAAATGATCCTAGGTGAATATCTGATGTAGTTGCTCCAATACCACCACCACCTGCAGAAGAGATTGTTACAAAGCAGAAATCTCATTTTAAGTTAAAATGATTTAGGCCTTTTAGTCCGGTAATACCTGTTAATATCAAATTGTTATGGAGAGACTATTTTAGTGATTGTATGGTAAGAAATGTTCTCTACCATGGACCCATATAGACTTTGACTAAGTCTTTTTTGAAGTGCCTACCATGAGCTAAGTCGTCCAGCATCTGTTTGATTTCCAAGTAGCAGTATATCTTCAGACCACTGTTGATTATGTTCTTAAAGCTTTTAAAAAAACATGCATTTTAACAACAAGATGTAAAACCTTTTCTAACTTTTCATATCCATTGCATTTATACTTGTCTTATATGTATGTTTAGATTGAGGTAAATGCAGTGTATTTTGGCCATATGATGTATAAAAAAAGCACAGCAGAGGCTATACATTGTAAATCATTTAATCTTATAGAAGTAACAAGATTAAAATCATGTAATTACAAGTCTGTATTATTGCATAATAAAGTACCTTTTAATAATTTTATTTTCTAAATGTTTTGTGTAAAATTGCAGTCAGAAAGATTTCTAGTATACTTTGAAAAAGAAAAAAATGTACATTGGAGCAAATGACTTCAATCCATACTCTTCATCTTGATTTAATTGCTCCCGCTAAACATGCCATTAAAGGTTCACATACAGTTTTAAACTGATTTTATAAAGAAAATAATGCTGTTAACTTCTGTCTTTTTTTAATTAAAAAAATAAATAAATTAGAAATGATATTCACTGACTATATTTGCAATCTGATTAAAATCAGCTGTTACGTACTACGACACTTAGTGTCGTAGTACGTAACAGCTGATTTTAATCAGATTGCTATATTTGTTAACAAATTACTATTTACATACTGGTGTTGACCGTTCCAGTGGCCTAGTGTTAAGAGCATCCACCTCATATGCAAGAGGTTGGGGTCCTTGATCCCTGGCCAAGTCATACCAAACACATAAAAATGGAATTAACAGCTGCCTCATTTGGTGCTCAGCATTAAGAGGTTAGTGTATGGACTGGTCATCCTACTGTCAGGATAATGTAACTGGGTGGGATGTCATGCTACATGTCTGCGGCATGATGCCTTAGTGCTAGACATCACTATAAACTGCCACACTTCAAACATCATAGCAATATGACTCAAAAATTGTTCAAGGTATGTTAAAAATCCAAATCACACACACTGTTACAATTTTGAAACAGAATTTGGCATATTTCCATCACTGTATAGTAGGCCCAATTTCGTGAACTTGAGCAGTGATATATTGTTGCAAACAGGGTTAAAGGTCAGTTAGCAATTAAAACACCCCTGTGAATGTGTAAGAGTTTGTTTGTCTGTGTAGGCTAATTAGTATCAACACTGGTAGCATGACCCCTGCATTCCTGAATTTGATATGTATATCTGAGCCAGTTTTGCATTGTACTTCGTACATTATATATACTAATTAGTGTGTGTGTGTGTGTGTGTGTGTGTGTGTGTGTGCCTAGCTACCCTAATTTTAAAAGAAATGCAATAGGAAACATACATGGGGGTGAGGGCATGGGCTTAATTTCAATATTTGTTTCTCTGCAGTAGTTTGTTTAGGTGATGTACTAAAGTTTGGCATTGAGTAAATGGTAATCACTTTTGTCAAAAGTATAAAAAACAAGCACAAGATACTAAAACATCAATGTAATTTCTATAGAACTGTCTAGTATTTTGGAATGGGATGTCTGTAATCAATCTGTTATAGTAATGGTACACTAGTTTCTCATATAAAATGTCTCTGAGAGACAAAGAGAAAGGAAGAACGGAGGCAGACATTAGACGGACTGGAGGCAATTGGACTACCAGTCCAGAGAAAGATCATACAGATGAGTAGGAACACAGGACAGGAGGAAAATCAATTACAATCAGATGATAAAATAGGCCATAACTTGGTCGAGTTAAAGACGAGTGATAGGGTTTTAATTTGAGTTTCATCTGAGAGATGACTGTTATTTAATGATAATAAATTGTTGTTTATTTGACTTTCACATTTTGTGTATTCATTAATTTAACTGTTGGCACCACTGACTGGGAGCTCTGAGCATTGCATCTCTCTATCACTACTTCAATTCCTCATAAAAACAAGCCGGGAGGTCTTTTGTAATACTTTAAATAATATTGGGAGCACCCCTCCCAACCTAAATAACATGGAAAATCTCTATATATTATATGCCATAATTATTCTTAGATGATATCCTTCGTTTTTATGCCTGACTGTACTCTTGAATTAAAGTTATGTCTGTACATGCACATTTGTACATATATAAGTTTAGTACATTATATAATATATAACAGTTTTACAGTGTATGCAGCTGTGTACATTCATCTGGGTATTTATATAAAGGGTATAATTATTTCTATGGTAAATGAACACATTTAAAAAACTGAAAATTTGATGCGTTTAATTGGTGTCAAGTATATTTGATTTAGTTGTAATAAGACAGCTGATGATGTACATATTATGTGATATAAGTATTCAATGTTGCTTTTGATGCTATTAGCAGTATGCCATTTCCCCCGGTGGTATTATCTTCTTCTGCTGCCTTTTAATAGTGGTTCTGATTAAAATGATACAAATTATCACATTTTTAGTTGGTTTATCTTACAACAGAACACAATCTCACAAACACGACAAGTAAACACTTTCAAGAATCTCCCCTTAAAGGAACCTCTTATTGTCAGGATTTTCCATCGTATTGACTTTTTTGCCTACTTCTTGTAATTTATCATATATAATGAGAAATCTATAAGCAATACATATATTGTGGGTGACTATAATGAACTAAGGAGAAGGACAGACGAAGAATAGGGCAATAATTACTCAAAAGCGAAACATATGCTTACCTCGACTTCATGTGACACTACGACTACGGAGAAGATCGGTAAATTCCGTTTCTGCATAATTAATTAGCAATCCATACAGAAAATCGTTATATTTTCATTGATTAAACTTACAGATGTACATTTTTTGAAACTGAATGACCTGTAATTACTCATTATTTCTACTATACTTTTCATAATATCATGCATTTGCAAGAACAAAAAAGTCAAAAAACTTAGGTTGTATGCCTTTAATATTGATTTTTGCATATTCTATTTGTCAGTATATATTTACCAAACCAAAATTCATTCATGATTTTTCCTCTGCTATCATCTTCCACATCCACCAGAAAGACTAAAATGAATCATTTTATATAAAAAAAAAAAACTATGCAATGAATATTACTTTCAGCACTCTTATAAGAAAATATCTTTGGTTTGCCATTGATAAATTTAGGTACACAATGACATTGTTTGTTTCTGTTTATATTTTTTAATCTACTTTGAAAACTAGGTGCCATGGTAACCATTGCTGACAATCTTCCTTGACATAAATAAATCGCTGTTGCTTGGCTTGCCACTTTATATTATATATGTATCTATACTGTGAGTTTTTTGTACAAGGCTTAATCAAAAGTGTATGTTTCTTTTTTCTTATTGAAAATGTGCTCTTTAGGCCATACAATTAGTTAGCTCTTTAGGCCATACACTTAGTTAGCTCTTTAGGCCATACACTTAGCTCTTTAGGCCATACACTTAGTTAGCTCTTTAGGCCATACACTTAGTTAGCTCTTTAGGCCATACACTTAGCTCTTTAGGCCATACACTTAGCTCTTTAGGCCATACACTTAGTTAGCTCTTTATGCCATACACTTACTTAGCTCTTTAGGCCATACACTTAGTTAGCTCTTTAGGCCATACACTTAGTTAGCTCTTTAGGCCATACACTTAGTTAGCTCTTTAGGCCATACACTTAGTTAGCTCTTTAGGCCATACACTTAGTTACATGTGCTGGATAAACCAATAATGTAGTCCATTAGTTCTGTGATCATTATTTATTAGTACCGGTAGTCACCTATTCAGTTTGGTTTACTTTTTCACTTCTACTTCTCATTTCTTTTAAAGTTTGGTTTTGCATGGTTCATTTCATCTACATGAATGAAATATTAAAGAATCATGAACCCATTTCCATTTTGTTAATGTTGGTAATAAGGAGTCTATCTTTTATGTGGAAAAGGTCATGTTTATTAAGTGTGTATTGTATTTAATAGTGTTTGAAAGATATACATGTATTTACATGTTTACAAATGAGGACAGCTTTCATCATTAAAATAATAAAAATGAAATTCTGAAAGAAATAGGTCCTTTTCAAGCAGCACCATTGAGGTAATTTGGACGAAACGTGTATATTTCCTGAGTGAAGAAGGGTTACAAGTACCACCAATGGTTAACCGCCTTCTGTGGAGGAATAGTTACTTCCCTTTACAATCAATGGCAACAGTTACATGAATTCAGACACATTTCAACAGGTTGAAAGGGAGGATATTGGCCAAAATAGAACCTTCTCTGACCTTATTGCTTACTTTGATTTATCTTGATTGAAGGTTTTGACCATGATTTATCTTGATTGAAGATTTTGACCATCATAAACAGTGGAGTCTTGTAAAGGTTTGACATGGTTGAATAAGATACCCTAGAATCTATGGTCTAGAACCTTCATAACAACCTGCTTCTTTCATTTTATGCTACAGCTGGCAAAATCTGTAACATAGACACCCTCTTGGTCAACCCAAACTATCTGCATTTCTGTCACAGTGGTTCATTTGCTTTCATGATGGCTACTGACTGCTTTCATTGCCAAGGACAGAATCCAACTCATGGATAATCAGTACTTTGTCTTGAAATCACTGCATCTTTCCTCTTTGGGTCTGATTAGGGCCCTGACGTGGTACACATTATAAATTAAACTGAGGTGATGATCAGAAGAGAGGGTCTCTTTTTCCTTTTTTTTTTTTGTTCATACCACCATCTGAATGAAGGGTCAATATATCCAGTCTGGCAGAATTGCACTGGATAAGATGGATGATCTGCACAGTCTACAAGGACTTTACCAAAGACATTTTGCAGTGACAGTATGAAAAATAAAATCAATCACAGGGACATTATTTTTTAAAATTAAAATTAAAGTGTATGACTAATCCTGATGCAGCATGATTTTGATAAGAAAGTAAATATCGTCTAAAAAATTTTAATGCTTGTGCATTATTTTGATAAGAACGCATTCATTGTCTAAAGAATTTAATGCTTCGGCATGTCTTTGATAAGAAAGTATTCATTGTCTAAAGAATTTAATGCTTTCGGCATGATTTTGATAAGAAAGTATTCATTGTCTAAAGAATTTTAATGCTTGTGCATGATTTTGATAAGATAGTATTCATTGTCAGAAGAATTTTAATGCTTGTGCATGATTTTGATAAGAAAGTATTCATTGTGTAAAGAATTTTAATGCTTGTGCATGATTTTGATAAGAAAGTATTCATTGTCTAAAGAATTTTAATGCTTGTGCATGATTTTGATAAGAAAGTATTCAGTGTCAAAAGAATTTTAATGCTTGTGCATGATTTTGATAAGAAAGTATTTACTGTCTAAAGAATTTTAATGCTTGTGCATGATTTTGATAAGAAAGTATTTATTGTCTAAAGAATTTTAATGCTTCTGCCTGATTTTGATAAGAATGCATTCATTGTCTAAAGAATTTAATGCTTTGGCATGATTTTGATAAGAAAGCATTCATTGTCAAAAGAATTTATTGCTTCGGCATGACTTTGATAAGAAAGTATTCATTGTCTAAAGAATTTTAATGCTTGTGCATGATTTTGATAAGAAAGTATTTATTGTCTAAAGAATTGTAATGCTTCAGCATAATTTTGATAAGAAAGTATTCATTGTCAAAAGAATTTTAATGCTTGTGCATGATTTTGATAAGAAAGTATTCATTCTCTAAAGAATTTTAATGCTTGTGCATGATTTTGATAAGAAAGTATTTATTGTCTAAAGAATTTTAATGCTTGTGCATGATTTTGATAAGAAAGTATTCATTGTCTAAAGAATTTTAATGCTTGTGCATGATTTTGATAAGAAAGTATTCATTGTCAAAAGAATTTTAATGCTTGTGCATGATTTTGATAAGAACGCATTCATTGTCTGAAGAATTTAATACTTCTGCCTGATTTTGGTAAGAAAGTATTTATTGTCTAAAGAATTTATTGCTTCGCCATGACTTTGATAAAAAAAGTATTCATTGTCTAAAGAATTTTAATGCTTGTGCATGATTTTGATAAGATAGTATTCATTGTCAGAAGAATTTTAATGCTTGTGCATGATTTTGATAAGAAAGTATTCATTGTGTAAAGAATTTTAATGCTTGTGCATGATTTTGATAAGAAAGTATTCATTGTCTAAAGAATTTTAATGCTTGTGCATGATTTTGATAAGAAAGTATTCAGTGTCAAAAGAATTTTAATGCTTGTGCATGATTTTGATAAGAAAGTATTTACTGTCTAAAGAATTTTAATGCTTGTGCATGATTTTGATAAGAAAGTATTTATTGTCTAAAGAATTTTAATGCTTCTGCCTGATTTTGATAAGAATGCATTCATTGTCTAAAGAATTTAATGCTTTGGCATGATTTTGATAAGAAAGCATTCATTGTCAAAAGAATTTATTGCTTCGGCATGACTTTGATAAGAAAGTATTCATTGTCTAAAGAATTTTAATGCTTGTGCATGATTTTGATAAGAAAGTATTTATTGTCTAAAGAATTGTAATGCTTCAGCATAATTTTGATAAGAAAGTATTCATTGTCAAAAGAATTTTAATGCTTGTGCATGATTTTGATAAGAAAGTATTCATTCTTTAAAGAATTTTAATGCTTGTGCATGATTTTGATAAGAAAGTATTTACTGTCTAAAGAATTTTAATGCTTGTGCATGATTTTGATAAGAAAGTATTCATTGTCTAAAGAATTTTAATGCTTGTGCATGATTTTGATAAGAAAGTATTCATTGTCAAAAGAATTTTAATGCTTGTGCATGATTTTGATAAGAAAGTATTTACTGTCTAAAGAATTTTAATGCTTGTGCATGATTTTGATAAGAACGCATTCATTGTCTGAAGAATTTAATACTTCTGCCTGATTTTGGTAAGAAAGTATTTATTGTCTAAAGAATTTATTGCTTCGCCATGACTTTGATAAAAAAGTATTCATTGTCTAAAGAATTTTAATGCTTGTGCATGATTTTGATAAGATAGTATTCATTGTCAGAAGAATTTTAATGCTTGTGCATGATTTTGATAAGAAAGTATTCATTGTGTAAAGAATTTTAATGCTTGTGCATGATTTTGATAAGAAAGTATTCATTGTCTAAAGAATTTTAATGCTTGTGCATGATTTTGATAAGAAAGTATTCAGTGTCAAAAGAATTTTAATGCTTGTGCATGATTTTGATAAGAAAGTATTTACTGTCTAAAGAATTTTAACGCTTGTGCATGATTTTGATAAGAAAATATTTATTGTCTAAAGAATTTTAATGCTTCTGCCTGATTTTGATAAGAATGCATTCATTGTCTAAAGAATTTAATGCTTTGGCATGATTTTGATAAGAAAGCATTCATTGTCAAAAGAATTTATTGCTTCGGCATGACTTTGATAAGAAAGTATTCATTGTCTAAAGAATTTTAATGCTTGTGCATGATTTTAATAAGAAAGTATTTATTGTCTAAAGAATTGTAATGCTTCAGCATAATTTTGATAAGAAAGTATTCATTGTCAAAAGAATTTTAATGCTTGTGCATGATTTTGATAAGAAAGTATTCATTCTCTAAAGAATTTTAATGCTTGTGCATGATTTTGATAAGAAAGTATTTACTGTCTAAAGAATTTTAATGCTTGTGCATGATTTTGATAAGAAAGTATTCATTGTCTAAAGAATTTTAATGCTTGTGCATGATTTTGATAAGAAAGTATTCATTGTCAAAAGAATTTTAATGCTTGTGCATGATTTTGATAAGAAAGTATTTACTGTCTAAAGAATTTTAATGCTTGTGCATGATTTTGATAAGAACGCATTCATTGTCTGAAGAATTTAATACTTCTGCCTGATTTTAGTAAGAAAGTATTCATTGTCTAAAGAATTTATTGCTTCGGCATGATTTTGATAAGAAAGTATTCATTGTCTAAAGAATTTTAATGCTTGTGCATGATTTTGATAAGAAAGTATTCATTGTCAAAAGAATTTTAATGCTTCGGCATGATTTTGATAAGAAAGTATTTACTGTCTAAAGAATTTTAATGCTTGTGCATGATTTTGATAAGAAAGTATTCATTGTCTAAATAATTTAATGCTTCTGTCTGATTTTGATAAGAAAACATTCATTGTCTAAAGAATTTTAATGCTTCGGCATGACTTTGATGAAGAAATATTCATCGTCTAAAGAATTTAATGCTTCTGCCTGATTTTGATAAGGAAATATTTTCAAAAGAATTTAATGCTTCTGTAAGATTTTGATAAAGAAATATTCATTGTCCAAAGAATTTAATGCTTCTGCATGATTTGGATAAGAAAGTATTCATTATCTGAAGAATTTAACACTTCTGCATGATTTGGATAAGGAAATATTCACCAAGGGCACTCACCAGTTATTATGAGAGAGATTATTATTATTATTTCAGAGAGTGACGTATGTAAGATGAAGTTGTTTTCATTTGTAATATGTACAGAAGAAATAATGTTGGCATATCCCTATGCTACTTTAATGTAATTTGGTTGACATTTCTTTGGATACTGTACATGTTGTTGTAGGGTTTAATGCCATTTTTCAGCACACGATAGGCTATACATGGCAGCCAGTATTATTGGTGGAGGAAGAACCCGGGACCCCCCCCCCCCCCCCGGAAAGAACCACCGATCCACGAGAAGCTACTGGCAAGCTTTCTCACATAACTACATTAGCCGAGTCTTAGACTTGAACCCATGCAGTCAGAGGTGAGATGGCAGTGATCCGTAACGGAGATCGCTTTAGACCACTCGGCCATTCTGGGACCCTGATACTGTACTTTTGGAAATCGTACATGATCTAAGCACAGGGTAAAACAAAATGGATGCTTCCATGTGCTTGACAAATTAATCAGAATTAATCAAAAGTACACTAACTGTAGCAGGTAGGGAAAATGAAGTAGGTTATAGCAGCTTCTGAAAGTGCAATGAACAAATTACAAAATATCTGAAAAGTAAAAAGATGTTATCAACTCTTTTTTTCTACAATTAATCTCTGAAGTCAAGGAAGTGAAAATGACGATGCGGGGTTAACAATTTTTTTATATATATGAGCACATCTTAAGTGAGCCCAAGCTTTATACTCTGGAACCTAAAGTACACCCTTCAATCATACATCAAAATAAAGGGAATTAAATGTTCTTTAACAATAACTAAGATATATAAAGTCTTTATTATATAGCTGGTAAAACCAGTGAAGAAATTCTGGGAAACTTCTTTTTCTTTAAAATTCTAACCCTATGCAAAATACGAAACTGAAGAGCGCCACCTTAAAGAACCAATGAAGATATGTTGTGAACTTTTTGAAAAACTTCTCATATTCTGCTGTCATTTTCAGAGATTTTAATGTATTTTATGTTTAATATATTATATGTTGTGGTATTTACTTCCAAAATGACAACCACATAGTTAATTTACTATATCCCTCTGAAGTAGCTTGAATGTAGCATCATGACGTCAAAACTGTATTCTGACGTCAAAACTGTATTTTAACCTCACTGGGAAATGCTATAATTTTGGTAAGGAAGTATTCATTGTCTGAAGAATTTAATGCTTCTGCATGATTTTGATAAGAAAGCATTGACTGTCTAAAGAATGTAATGCTTCTGCATAATGTTGATAAGGAAGTATTCACTGTGTAAAGAATTTATTGCTTCGGCATGATTTTGATAAGAACATATTTACTTTCTAAAGAATTTAATGCTTCTGCATGATTTTAATAGAAAAGTATTGACTGTCTAAAGAATTTAATGTTTCTGCATGATTTTGATATTCATTGTCTGAATTCATTCATAGCAATCATACAACCATATATTTAACATTATTTTTGTAATGTCTAATCAAAGATTGCATAAGTAAAACTAAGTAATCTGACAGACAGCAACATTAACATTGGTAATAAGTGTTAAATTATTTGACTGTGTTCTTGTCTTTTTACAGGTATTATACTAATTTTATCCAGCCAACTAGTCAGTGCCAGTCAGATGGTCATAGAAGAACTCTTTTTAAAAAAAAGGAACTTTCATCCACTTCATGTACGTAAAGTTGTAACAGCTGTCCACATTTGTAACATCAGTGCTTACTGCATAACTCAACATGATGAAATCATTACTTTTTGTCATCATCAATATGACATCAGTTTGGACCTTAGCGTATCACAGCACTATGAACTCTGATAGAGATTGAGCATACAATGACATGGATGTTTTGTAGAGATTGGACATACACTGACATGTATGTTATATAGAGATTGGACATACACTGACATGGATGTTATATAAAGATTGGACATACACTCACATGGATATTATATAGAGATTGGACATACAATGACATGGATATTATATAAAGATTGGACATATGCTGACATGGATGTTATATAGAGATTGGACATACACTGACATGTATGTTATATAGAGATTGGACATATACTGACATAAATGTTATATAGAGATTGGACATATACTGACATAAATGTTATATAGAGATTGGACATATACTGACATGAATGTTATATAGAGATTAGACATACACTGACATAGATGTTATATAGAGATTGGACATATACTGACATGGATGTTATATAGAGATTGGACATATACTGACATGAATGTTATATAGAGATTGGACATATACTGACATGTATGTTATATAGAGATTGGACATACACTGACATGAATGTTATATAGAGATTGGACATATGCTGACATGAATGTTATATAGAGATTGGACATACACTGACATGGATGTTATATAGAGTTTGGACATACACTGACATGAATGTTATATAGAGATTGGACATACACTGACATGAATGTTATCTAGAGATTGGACATACACTGACATGGATGTTATATAGAGATTGGACATACACTGACATGAATGTTATATAGAGATTGGACATACACTGACATGAATGTTATATAGAGATTGGACATATACTGACATAAATGTTATATAGAGATTGGACATATACTGACATAAATGTTATATAGAGATTGGACATATACTGACATGAATGTTATATAGAGATTGGACATACACTGACATGTATGTTATATAGAGATTGGACATATACTAACATGAATGTTATATAGAGATTGGACATACAATGACATGGATATTATATAAAGATTGGACATATGCTGACATGGATGTTATATAAAGATTGGACATACACTGACACATGAATGTTATATAGAGATTGGACATACAATGACATGAATGTTATATAAAGATTGGACATACACTCACATGGATATTATATAGAGATTGGACATACAATGACATGGATGTTTTATAGAGATTGGACATACACTGACATGGATGTTATATAAAGATTGGACATACACTGACATGAATGTTATATAGAGATTGGACATACATTGACATATATTGTAAAGGGATTGGACATACACTGACATGAATGTTATATAGAGATTGGACATACACTCACATGGATATTATATAGAGATTGGACATACACTGACATGAATGTTATATAAAGATTGGACATATACTGACATGGATGTTATATAAAGATTGGACATACACTGACATGAATGTTATATAGAGATTGGACATACATTGACATATATTGTAAAGGGATTGGACATACACTGACATGAATGTTATATAAAGATTGGACATACACTCACATGGATATTATATAGAGATTGGACATACAATGACATGGATGTTTTATAGAGATTGGACATACACTGACATGGATGTTATATAAAGATTGGACATACACTGACATGAATGTTATATAGAGATTGGACATACATTGACATATAGTGTAAAGGGATTGGACATACACTGACATGAATGTTATATAGAGATTGGACATACACTCACATGGATGTTATATAAAGATTGGACATACACTGACATGAATGTTATATAAAGATTGGACATATACTGACATGAATGTTATATAGAGATTGGACATACACTGACATGAATGTTATATAAAGATTGGACATACACTGACATGAATGTTATATAAAGATTGGACATATACTGACATGAATGTTATATAGAGATTGGACATATACTGACATGGATGTTATATAAAGATTGGACATACACTGACATGAATGTTATATAGAGATTGGACATACATTGACATATATTGTAAAGGGATTGGACATACACTGACATGAATGTTATATAGAGATTGGACATATACTGACATGGATGTTATATAAAGATTGGACATACACTGACATAAATGTTATATATAGATTGGACATACAATGACATGGATGTTAAATAGAGATTGGACATACAATGACATTGATGTTACATAGAGACATACAAAGACATGGATGTTATTAAGAGATTGGACAGTGAATGACATTTATGTTATTAAGAGAGTGGACATACAATGACACAGATGTTATATAGAGATTGGACATATAATGAAATGGATGTTATTAAGAGATTGGACAAAAAAAAATGACATAGATATTCTATAGAGATTGGACATGGATGTTATACAGAGATTGGACATACAATGGCATGGATGTTATTAAACCTCTGTTATTAATTCAAAGAAAAATTCTTACACTGTTTCAAAATTGCAGTAACAATACTCTGAAAGAAAATGACAATAAACAAAAATATATAAGACCTTTGTTCCTATTTTGTGATTTACAACCTGCCCAAAATTGGCAGTGCAGGCTGGCTTTGAGGAAATCCATGTGATCTCAAAGCTCATGTTGACCTTAATAAGATGAGTCTATAATCTTCAACCTTTACTCAGCATTTACTTTTGCTGCTATAATTTAATTGGGCAGTTTTGAGAGACTACTTTTCCGATACTTTTCAATTTAATGAGCTCTGTTTAAGGACAGGTATTCAACAAAGAGTAAACAAGAAAATGTACACCAAACTACTTTTATTTTCATTTTAGTTTGCTTAGGCCCATTTTCTACAAAATAATTTTAAAAAGTTCAATATGATACTCCAATATTTGTTCATAAGAATTTATATAACATTTGTCACAACAGGCAGAATAATGTGACTGATAAATCAAGTGCCAGATATCAAACGAAAATAACTAACATGTGCCACAGCTAAGGGAGGAAAGTTTTCTTTATGAATGTTGTTTTCTTGAAACCCATACATTTAGGAAAAATGAAACTTGTTAATGAATCAGAATGCATGCACCAAGTTTGCCAATCTTCTGTTAATTGCAAATGAAGCACAAGTTTGCCAATCGTCTGATAACTGCAAATTAAGCACAAGTTTGTCAGTCTTCTGATGATTGCAAATTAAGCACATGTAAGCCAATCTTCTGATTATTACAAATTAAGCACATATAAGCCAATCTTCTGATGTAAGCCAATCTTCTGATAATAGCAAATTAAGCACATGTAAGCCAATCTTCTGATTATTACAAATTAAGCACATGTAAGCCAATCTTCTGATTATTACAAATTAAGCACATGTAAGCCAATCTTCTGATTATTACAAATTAAGCACATGTAAGCCAATCTTCTGATTATTACAAATTAAGCACATGTAAGCCAATCTTCTGATTATTACAAATTAAGCACAAGTAAGCCAATCTTCTGATTATTACAAATTAAGCACATGTAAGCCAATCTTCTGATTATTACAAATTAAGCACATGTAAGCCAGTCTTCTGATAATAGCAAATTAAGCACATGTAAGCCAATCTTCTGATAATAGCAAATTAAGCACACATTTGCCAGTCTTCTGATAATTGCAAATTAAGTACATGTAGCAAATCGTCTGATAACTGCAAATTACGCACAAGTTTGCCAGTCTTCTAATAATTGCAAATTAAGCAAAAGTTTGCCAATCTGATGATAATTGCAAATCAAGTACACACAAGATTGATACAGAAATGTTTTGATGTGAAGTGTTCACAACATCAGCATATTTTTGTGGGTCATATTAGATAATATTTGATACCAAAACACAAATTTCATTCTCCTAATACATTGGATTATATACTCATTTAAATTTTATGTACTTCTTTCAGCATTTTATACAAAACAGTTGAGTTCCTATTATTCTGGGACCAATTTAATTATGTGACAAAAAAATTGAAACAATCAAGAGTTGACATTTTGTTACGTTTTTTTGTTTGGTAATAAGGAATATGTTCTAAAAACACAGATCTTAATCATTTTAGGGAAACTTTCATAGATTACAGTAGAACCTGTCTTGAAAGACCACTTCTTCTGCCAACAAATATTGGTCTGTCAAGACAGGCAGTCTCTTATAACAGGTAATAACACCATATTATCAAGAAATCTGTGTGTGGAGATCCTGGTCTCTTAAAGCAGAGGTCTTTCAAGACAGGTTTAACTATCTGATTATTTTAGTAATAATCAGATTGATTAAGTCTGCATTTATCGTCAATGAGGCCTAATGTATTCTAAATGCTGTTTTACTTACAGGTTGTTGGCATGGAAGGTTCTTATGGTGTATTTCTTATGGTTGTGGTAAGTTACAATGTTTTGTTACCAATTAATAATGAAATGAAGCCTGTCCTGTTTGGGAATTTTCTGAATTTATTCTGAAAGCTACATTCTTTTACCAAATCATACAAAAATATGCTGGTATATACAACTACTGTTTATGCTCCCATGTAACAAGTCATTCTTCTACCACGATATCTTATTACTGTAACAAGTCATTCTTCTACCACGATATCTTGTCTTATTACTGTAAGAAGTCACCTCTTCTACCAGGATATCTTGTATATTATTACATAGCTGCCAACTGTCCCGTTTTTTCCGTATTTGTCCCGTATTTTGGATCTGAATACGGGTGTACGTTTTTTTGGCAAAAAAATACGTTTTCTAATTTAAAAAAATAATAATAAAATTTCTTTGGAATTGTCAGTTTAGAACGGGCATTTGGTTCTATTTTGATATAATATATCACTTGTGTATACGAATAAAGTTCTACAATACGATTGGTTCATTCGAAATCGAGGCTACCATGCCTGTCGTTATCTGCCATATTGGATTTCGCAATAGTTACCGCTGTTGCTGTATCTCGTTTTCGTAATATTCAGCTTCTAACCATGTTAAATAGGAAAGCGGAATATTCAGAATTTTCTCCAGGAAAAATAGAAGGAAACAACTGGAAAGATATTTGTGCTGTCTTTTGATTTGTGAAAACATAACAGAAAAGGAGAAAACTTGACGTTTTGCAAAGTGTGTAACGTGATTTCGCTATTGGGTATGGAGACGCCCGTGAAATGCAATAGCATGAAAAAGCTAATAAACATCTGCTTCCTGTTTCATCACACACAGCTCAGCCTGAACTTACGACGTAGATAAATGCCAGAGAGAACCTTAATGTACATCGATCGAAATTTGATTTATTAAATTTCTTTTAGAAATAAACCTTCCTTTTTCAGTTACTATTGTTGCTGGCGATTTATTTTTCACACGTTTTCCAGACATTAAAATCGCAAGGATCACTCTTATGCTTGAACGAAAACAGATTAATAAATAAATCTCAGAATTGAGATAATCAGTGAAAGTTGGTACATTGGAATCAATGATTGAAAAAGAAACAAGGCGTGGAAAGGGCTCCTATAAACAGTTTGTATTTGAGTGTGTTACACTCTTGTACTTTCTGAATGGGCACCCGAATAGAACATGGTGCAACTCTAAATCGTACAAGTGTGCAGCACGTGCATCTTTGACATTAAATAATTATGTAAGGCACAGTTACTGATGGTCGTATACGTAAAATTACATATGCATTAAAATTTTAAAAAATCAGTATTTCTTCCTGAAAATCAATATTTTTGTCACAAGTAATCAGTATTTTTGTGCTCGGAGGTTGGCAGCTATGTTATTAACTGTAACAGGTCAAAAAATATGCTGTATTATGACTGTAACAAGTCACCCCTTCTTCAGGTTATGTTTCATAACTGTAGTCATCCCTTATGCCAGGAGTTGTAGTCTTATGACTGTAACAGATTGCTGTCTTATTACTGTAACAAGTCACCCCTTCTACCAGGATATATTTTATGACTGTAGCAAGTCATCCTTATACCAAGAGTTGTAGTCTTATGACTATAACAAGTCATCCCTGCTACAAGGGTAAGTTGTATTATGACTAACAAGTCACCCCTTCTACCAAGATATAAAGTCTTATGACTGTAACAAGACGCCACTTCTACAATGATGTGAGGTCTTATGAGATGTAATGCCGCTCTGGATGGAAACTAAAAGGCAGATATATACACTGCCTCTTTACTGTAGTAAAGGTGTCCTCTCTAAAAGAAGTGGAACTACAATAATATGAGTTGCATAGGTTTGGCAGCAACTTTGGTAGCAATGGTTCCAGTAACCCACTCTAAACCTTGGATTAAACAGCTATATCGGTGATTTGTCCTAGCGATACTGTTTATGAGTTATGTGATAAATTAGATACTGATTCAGTCAGGACACATTTGATACTGCTTCAGAGTTGTTTTATAAATTAGATACTGACTCTGTCATGACATGGTTGATACTACTTCAAAGTTATGTGATACATTAGCTACTGATTCAAAGTATGACACTTGATACCGCTTCAGTTGTGTTCCATTAGATACTGCTTCAGTCATGAGATACTTGGTACTGCTTAAGTTCTGTTCCATTAGATACTGCTTCAGTCAGTCATGAGATATTTGATACTGCAGCTTCAAAGTTATGTGATACATTAGCTACTGATTCAAAGTATGACACACTTGATACTGCTTCAGTTGTGTTCCATTAGATACTGTTTCAGTCATGAGATACTTGATACTGCTTCAGTTCTGTTCCATTAGATACTGCTTCAGTCAGTCATGAGATACTTGATACTGTGTCAGAGTTACGCGATAAATTAGATACTGATTCAAACTATGACGCACTCAATACTGCTTCAGTTATGTGATACATTAGATACTGATTCTGAGTAGACACACACATGATACTGCTTCCGTTATGTGATAAATTAGATACTGATTTAGTGTTAAGTGATACATTGGATACTGTCTCAGAGTTTTGTGATATATTATATACTGTTGCAGAGTTTTGTGATACATTAGATACTGTCTCAGAGTTTTGTGGTATGTTAAATATAGTTTTAGAGTTATGTGATACGTCATTAGATACTAATTCAGTATCACAAAATATACTAGATACTGCTTCAGAGTTAAGTGATATGTTAGATAGATCTTCTGAACCATGTGATACATTACCTACAGCTTCAGTATCATGCCATACAGTACATACTGATTTGAAGTCAAATGCTAAATTTGATATAGTTTTTCAGGGTAATATGGGTTATTTTCAGCAATGTAAAATTATGCGATTGTGATAAAAAGAATTAAATTTTGGTGATTTGTCTTTGCAACATTATTTTTCATTCTTGCATGTGTGAAATTACTCTCAATTACCCAATACTTAAATGTGGATAAGTCAAAATGATTCGGTATTCACAGTTCAACAAGGGAAACAGTCATGGAGAAAATGAAAAGTAAACTGACCTATGGGATGGAACTTAAAATATGAATAGTCCCTGCCTGCCTTTTCTATCATAAGCAAGATTGGTCACGATTGTTTTTTAAGTTGTAGATTGTCCATAGTGGCAATGGATACGTTGTGGTCTTTTGAACCTATTAGTCAGGCTACATTTTTACAACTTTTTAATTAAGTTTATTTATCCATACCAAAGATGCAACCCTAGGAAAAGTATGTGTGTGATTCAGATTTTTAACGTAGCTTAAATACTTTTTCAGTCATATCTCTATGATGTCTGCAGTGTGATAGTTTATAATGATATCTAACACTGGGGCATCATGCCACAGACACACAGCATGATGTCCCACCCAGTCACATTATCCTGACACCAGGCTGACCAATCCTAATACTAACTTCTTAATGCTGAGCACTTACAAGGCTTCTTTTATGACTTGGCCAGGGTTCGAACCCACAGTCTCCCGCATCCAAGTTGGACACTAACCACTAGGCCACTGGAGCAGTCCAAACCTAGGGGAAAACATTTTTTAAAATTCTATATAATCTTTCATGTTAAACATAATTAGTTCTTGTTTTTATGGCTTTTTCCCACCATATTTCATGAAATTGTAAAGACAATTAGTGATATAATTTTTGACCTAATTTATTTTCACAATTTGAATATTGCTAAAAGTTTTCATCCACAAAAGTAACTTATTATATTATTAATTATATACATCATCTGAATGGACAGAAACATGTGGAAAACTGTGTCAATCATGAGACATGTACCTGCCAGTATTCAGGATTGCACTGCAAGTAAAGCAAACAAAACATTGTGTTACTGTTAAAGTTCATTTTGTATTTAATTTATTACATAGAGCTTGTAGGAGATTATAGAATTTCCATACCATAAAAAAATATTTATTTTCTTCTACAAAATAAATCACTTAACAGAACTATTATTACTGCAATGGTCAACCACCATTAGAATCTTACAAGTGACACCACAAAGTGACTTTTTGTTTACAATTGGGGCATGTAATCTACAGTTGAAATTCATTATTACTGAAAAAATAAACTGTTTATTTATTAGTCAGACATTCTTGAAGCTGAAAAAAGAAACTGATGGATTTAATTTTCATCCCAGATACAAATCTGAGTTATCTGTTTCAGGTGATAGGTCTGGTGGTCACAGTGTTGTCACTTTTAATTTCAGTCTGGTCAGAAATTGTCACAAATTTAAGTTTGCATAAACAAAAATGGTACAGCGAAATTAAAATCAAGCATAACTTATGGGTTTAGTGTGGTTCCTTGTTTGATTTTATGAAAATATAGCACTGGAAACAAGTCTCTGCTATAGTGTATGTAGTACTGGAATCAAGTCTCTGCTATAGTGTATGTAGCACTGGAATCAAGTCTCTGCTATAGTGTATGTAGCACTGCATTGAACACATACTAGTATTTTGAGTCAGCAAACCATTTGGAGATTCTCTGATGTCTTCTCAGCTTTGATACATTTTACTTTTGTAGTATGGCCATGCCAAACATGTAAAAGTTTGTACTAAAATATTTATATCATCTCATTTTCTTTGATATATATATATATACATGTATATATATATATATATATATATATATATATATATATATATATATATAATATATATATATATATATATATATATATACATGTATATATATATATATATATATATATATATATATATATATATATATATATATATATATATATATATATATATATATATATATATATATATATATATATATATATATATATATATATATATATATATATATATATATATATATATCAAGGCCAATGTCAAATGGATGAGATCAAGATGTATTGTCATATAATGTGCCAACAGATCTGGGTCTATGCAGTTTCTTAAGAGTAGTCAGTAAAACAAACAACATAGACCCTAAACTACTGGTGCATTATGCTATGGCATATCAGGACATGTGTTGATGAAACCATCTCATATATGCTTTTCTATTTCTTCCATTTGTGTTCTGCCACTTGTAGGCTGTCCTACCTGCTATGTACTTTATACCTGGCAGTGATGTTAATAACAGCTATGAGAACAGTCTTGATGCTCTGTATCAAATTGGCAACAGCCCCAGGTTATTGGCTTTCAGCTTTCTTTACCTTCTGTCCATTGCTTTCTACAATTATTTTGGTCTGGCGGTGACAAGATCACTTACAGGTAAGTTTTTTAAAAAAAAAAAAAAACAATGTGTGAGTTGCACTTAATATCACAGTAGTACAGATGGTGGTCCTGTCAGCCATATGGTTTACAATCCATTTTTAA
Source organism: Unio pictorum (assembly GCA_030141615.1). Classification (NCBI taxonomy): domain Eukaryota; kingdom Metazoa; phylum Mollusca; class Bivalvia; order Unionida; family Unionidae; genus Unio; species Unio pictorum. The sequence continues at coordinate 6,574,621 of JARLTB010000186.1, forward strand.
GCAGGGCTCAAATCTGTTCATTTTTCATGTTCTTAAAAAGTCATATCCATTGCAAATACAACTAATAAATGTCACTGAATTGGACAAGCACGACTCCAAGTTGTACATCCATGTTTTTAATTCTGTCAAAAGTGCACCAATAGTTATTATGGGATGAAAGTATGTCAGAAATGTTTTGGACTATGGGTTAAATGAATTATCCTTTGATATATTATGTTCCTCTTTTAGACTATGGGTCAAATGAATTGTCCATTGATATATTATGTTCCTGTTTTAAACTACAGGTCAAATGAATTATCCTTTGATATATTATGTTCTTGTTTTAAACTACATGTCAAATGAATTATCCATTGATATAATATGTTCCTCTTTTAGATTATGGGTCAAATGAATTATCCATTGATATATTATGTTCCTGTTTTATAATGTTGTACATGGAAGACATGCAAATGATTCAAGTCTTATGCTCCTACAAAGATCGGTTAAAATATATAATGATGTGAAACCAGTTCATTATTCATTCATATTAGTTAAGAATTAAATTAAGTAAAATACATTATGTAAAAGTATCTAGAGAAAATTGAGCCAGTTTATTTAAATTCATGATCAAGGTTGGATTAAAGGGCAGGGCTAAATGAGTAGTTGATGTAGGATCTTTGACCAGTGGAGGGGTCCCACACTGCATTGAAATATTGGGGGCGGGTCAACGGCACATTTTGAAGTTGTTTTAGAGCCTCCTACTACCGCAGCTATTTATTCAAGATTATACTGTCCTTATAAGATGGACAGTGGTTTACTAATTATCTGTATAGTAAGGGACATCAGCATGCTGAGGGACTTTATAGCAATGGAGATCAGTATGCAAATGGTTTTTATAATGAGGACATCAGTATGCTGAGTGCTTTATAGTTTGAGACAACATTATGCTGAAGGGCTTTATAGTAAAGGATAGTTTTATGCTGATGGGCTGTCTGGTAAGGGACATCAGTATGCTGAGGTGCTTTTTAATAAGGAAAAATCACTATGCTGAGGGACTTTATGGTAAGGGATATCAGTATGATGAGGGTTGTTTCTAGTAAGGACATGACTATGCTGATGGGCTTTATAGTAAAGGACTTAAATATACTGATCAGCTTTATTTTAAGGGATTACAGTATGATGATGGGCTTTATAGTCATGCAAATGAGTATGCTGAAGGGATTTATACTAAGTGACAGCATTATAATATGGGACTTAAAGTGAGGGATAATAGTATGCTGAGGGACTTTGTATAAGGCACAGGTGCTCGATGCGAGCTTGATGTGAAGACAAAAAATAATCTAAAGGAAAAAAATCATACAGAATGACAAAAATGCCTTAGATTACCTCCATGACCCATTCTGACATAGGACCCTCTCTATCATACTATATAAATTTATATATAATTATTTTTTTCTTCACATCAAGCTCGTATCGAGCACCTGTGGTATAGGGGACATCAGTTGCTGAAGGCTTTATAGTAAGACACATCAATATGCCAAAGGGCTTTATAGTAATGGACTTAAGTATGCTAAGGAGCTTTATAGGGAAGATATCAGTATGCTGAGGGGCTTTATAGTAAGGGACATTAGTATGCTGAGGTGCTTTATAAGGGACATGAATACGCTGAGGTACTTTATAGTAAAGGATATCAGTATGCAGAGGTTTTTTAGTAAGGACATCAGTATGCTGATGGGGTTTATTGTTATGGACTTTTATACTGATAAGCTTTATTTTAAGGGTTTACAGTATGATGATGGACTTTATAGTAATTAAATCAGTATGCTGTTGAGCTTTATAGTAAGTGACAGCAGTGTAATATGGGACTTATAGTTAGAGATACCAGTATTCTGAAGGGCTTTAAAATAATATCAGTATGCCAAGGGACTTTATGTTAGGGCTATCAGTTTGCTGAATGCTTTATAGTAAGACACCTCAGTATGCTAAATGGACTTTATATAATATGTGTGTCATTAGGATTTTTAACGTAGCTTTAACAATTTTTCAGTCATATTGCTACGATGTCTGCAGTGAGGCAGTTTATAGTGATGTCTATCACTGTGTCATCATGCCACAGACATGTAGCATGATGTCCCACTCAGTTACATTATCCTGACACCAGGCCGACCAGTCCTAACACTAACCTCTTAATGCTGAGCACCAAGCAAGGCAGCTGTTAGTACCATTTTTGTAAGTCTTTGGTATGATTTGTCCAGGGATTGAACCCATGACCTCCTGCTTCCGCGGTCGATACTCTAACCACTAGGCCACCAGAGCGGTGGCTTTGCAGTTAAAAACTTCATTATGTCAATGGGCTTTATAGTGAGTGTATCAGTATGCTAAAGAACATTATAGTAAAAGATGTCAGTATGCTGAGGGGCTTTTTAGTAAGGGGCATCAGTATGCTGAGGGACTTTACAGTAATGGATATCAAAATGCTAAGGGACTTTATACTATGGAGAATCAATTTGCTGAGAGGCTTTATAATAAGGGTATCAGTATGCCAAGGGACTTTATACACAGAACAAAAATATGCTGAGAGTTTATAGTAAGGGACATCAATATGCTGAGGGGCTTTATAGTAAGGGACATCAATATGCTGAGGGGCTTTATAGTAAGGGACATCAATATGCTGAGTAACTTTATATAAGGGACATCAGTTTGCTGAGGACTTTATAGTAAGGGACATTAGGATAATGAGGGTCATTATAGTAATGGACACCAGTATGCTGAGGGGCTCACTGGTCTCCTTGAAACCATTATGTGTGACTGATCAATTTTCCTGGCAATGCATCTGGATGGAATGTTTTCTTATAAAGCTTGGGCAGATTGGTAAAATGGTTGAATAAAACAGGCAATAAAATGGGCTAAATCTAAAGTTGACAACGACAAGGAATATGATAAAGAAAATAAAACAGTGTATAAAATGGGCTAAATCTTAAGTTAACAAAGACAAGGAATATGATAAAGAAAATAAAACAGTGTATAAAATGGGCTAAATCTTAAGTTAACAAAGACAAGGAATATGATAAAGAAAATAAAACAGTGTATAAAATGGGTAAAAATCTAAAGTTGACAAAGACAATGAATATGATTAAGAAAAGAAAACGGAGCCAGTGAAGATTGAACAATCACATTCTGTATAGTTTATGTCAATCCATTTATTCAAATTAAATGTAATATTGCTTGTAGTTCTAAACTTTAATACTAAAATTATAGTTCAGCCAACATCTTTTCAATCCTGATTGTTCAATGCTCTGCACCATGTCATACTAAAAACATCCAGTCAGAAATTATTAATCACTATGTATCTTTACATAGGTAACCCAGATACTAAAATAAATATAGTACATGTACATTTGACCTATCATAACAGGGTAGTACGAATTTGTTGTGAACACACTACTTTCATTGTGAAATCACAGTGCATGCAATTCAGTCAGGGTTATACAGGATCGCACCATTAACTTGACCTTTTCCATGAAAATTAATATTGATTTCACCCATAACACTTCTTGGCATGTGTAAATAATAATTTCTAAAAGGATATGGATGTATGAGGATCCAAATAAAGTGAATAATAGCTATTAAAAGACATGCGTAATCAATTTCTAAAATATGACATGCATTCCTCAAATGATCTTTTCAGAATTCCTACATGACCTGTATCACTTTTACTATAATGTACATAATAGATACCCCTCAACTACAGACAAAACCATTACAAGAAGATGTTTAACAAAGCGTGTCCCATTATAGCATATTATAAATTTCTTTGTGACGTTCAAATCAGAAATGAAATTGAACATGGAACTGATCATATCAACAGAACTGCATGCATAGATTTCATCAACAGTATATCTGATGTCCTGATGTGCTAAGGGGCTTTAATTAAGGGATATCAGTAAGCTGAGGGCCTTTGAAGTAAGCTACACCATTATGTTGAGGGGTTTTACAGTAAGGGACATCAGTATGCTGAGGGCCTTTATAGTAAGGGACATCAATATGCTGAGTGGCTTTATAGTAAGGGACATCAATATGCTGAGGGCCTTTATAGTAAGGGACATCAATATGCTGAGGGTCTTTATAGTAAGGGACATCAATATGCTGAGTGGCTTTACAGTAAGGGAGATCAGTATGCTGAGGGTTTTTATGGAAAGGGATATTAGTAGACTTTTGTATTATGTTATAGTAATCAACGACTCGCAAATGTTTCATTTAATTATTTCAGGCTAGATCCATTGAATCAATCAAATTTAGGGTCAGTTGTAATAGAGACCTTTTATATATAAATTTAAAGCCAGTTGTAAAATTTATTATCGATGGGACACAATACAAACCAAATTCTGATAATTTGCAATCATTTCTCAATCTTACATCAAATATTCTAAAGTTTGATGTGGGTGTAGGTGTTTGCTGGAAGTTATGAAAATAATTATAAAAATATTTTGTTTCTTAAATTATTATAGTCCATACTTGATTTTCTTTCAAACATTGAATGTTTGAGATACCTTTAGCACTGCTTATGAAATTTACTTACTGCATCCATCTGTACCCTTATGGAAAAATGTAGAAACTATGCAAATTTGTTCTTCACGTTTTCATATTAATTGTACATGTACTGCCTAAACTTGGTAAACTCTTGCATTTCTTTTAGATTTCAAGATGACATTTCTGATTAAACATTTTGTATTAACATTAATCTCTGAACTATTTTGTTTTTGCAGCTGTCCACAGAACCCTAATTGATGCTTGTCGGACAATATTTGTATGGATTGTGGACCTTATTATATACTATTCCTTTGACAAGGTATGCTCTTCTAAGGTGAAAGAAAAAAAGTTCATTCAAGTGGTTAAAAAGTATAACAACATTTACTAATCTTCTCATTGTATAGTAATCTCAGAGTATAGTAATCTTTCTCAAAGTATGGTAATCTTTCTCAAAGTATAGTAATCTTTCTCAAAGTATGGTAGTCTTTCTCAAAGTATGGTAATCTTTCTCATAGTATAGTAAGCTTTCTCAAAGTATGGTAATCTTTCTCAAAGGATGGTAATCTTTCTCAAAGGATGGTAATCTTTCTCATAGTATAGTACCGGTAATCTTTCTCATGATATTGTAATCTTTTTCATAATCCTGTAATCATTCTCATGATATTATAATCTTTCTTATAGTATAGTAATCTTTCTCATGATATAGTAAGCAGTGTTTCATTATATTTTTGTATCCTTTTGAAGACAAAGTGTCAGCTGTATGATTAATGATTCACTCTGGGTCTATGTAAGTTGTTCAGAGTACTATATAATTTAATGCAGTTGGTCAAACATTAAAATGTTCACCTTTGCAGGACTTTGGTGAACCTTTTGACAGCTCATATGGACTTCTGCAAGGTAATCTTTTAGTTTTTATAGGCACAAGTATTTCAGTCATATTTGTGTATTATACACACATTACGCTGTCATATATATGTATTATGCACATGGTAAGCTTATGTGTATTTATAAACATGTTACACTCTCTTATATAAGTATTATAAACATGTTACACTGTCTTATATGTGTATTATACACATATGTTACACAATCATATTTGTGTATTAAATACACAGCTTATAGGGGCCCCCAAGTGGCTGAGTGGTCTAAAGCACTCTCCATTATGGATCACTGTCATCTCACCTTTGTCTGCCTAGGTTCGAGTCCCAGATTTGGCCAATGTGGGTATGTGAGAAAACTTGCCTATACTTCTCGTGGGTCGGTGGTTCTTTCCAGGAGTTTGACCAGATTCTTCCTCCACCATTAATACTGTCCACTATGTATAGCCTATTGTACTGAAAAATGGCGTTAAACACAACAACAATAACAACAACACAGCTTATTACTAAAGTACAGTAAAATATAGATTAACTGAATGATTTATTTGTGTAGTTGCTATCATGTCTATTGAAAATTGTGTTTGCAATATTTCTTTGTCTGACATTGAGGTTTATCTGACAAAATCAACTGCATTGGCCTTCACTTCATAATGAGAGAAGATTGTAAACTTATTCCCTTCTCCCCTTTACCCATGCTGTATAATACAACCAAATTTAAATAGTATGGACTTGGTTTTAATGCTACTTAATGTACTGATATTTTAGGGTCTATGCTGATATTTTGAACTCATATAGATAGATAAAACAAAAATCATAAACTCAAATTATTAAGTGCATTACAAGATGGAAGATCTTGATCTATCTTGGTTGCACTTGTTCATACAATATACATGAAAAAATGGCAGTAGGCATATTTGTTGTTGCTTTTTATATAGTGGATGGATTCCTGTTTCTCCTAATTGGTACAAGCCTGTACAATCAGCTTATTCATGTGGAATGCATCCCCTGTCTCCGAAAGGAACCCCAGGAAATGAAGACAATAGTCAAACCAAGTGGGCATGACAATATCCAGGATTCCAATGGAGATGAACAGAGCAGTGAAGAGGATAAAGCACAACCATCAGAGAGGACCAGGCTTCTCAAGGATAGAGATAGTTAATAAATCAGTGTTAATACTATTTAATAATGCAGTCGAGATAGTTAATAAATCAGTGTTAATACTATTTAATAATGCAGACAAGATAGTTAATAAATCAGTATTAATACTATTTTATAATGCAGACAAGATAGTTAATAAATCAGTGTTAATACTATTTAATAATGCAGACAAGATAGTTAATAAATCAGTGTTAATACTATTTAATAATGCAGACAAGATAGTTAATAAATCAGTGTTAATACTATTTAATAATGCAGACAAGATAGTTAATAAATCAGTGGTAATACTATTTAATAATGCAGACAAGATAGTTAATAAATCAGTGTTAATACTATTTAATAACGCAGACAAGATAGTTAATAAATCAGTATTAATACTGTGTAATAATGCAGACAAGATAGTTAATAAATCAGTATTAATACTGTGTAATAATGCAGACAAGATAGTTAATAAATCAGTATTAATACTATGTAATAATGCAGACAAGATAGTTAATAAATCAATATTAATACTATGTAATAATGCAGACAAGATAGTTGATAAATCAGTATTAATACTATGTAATAATGCAGACAAGATAGTTAATAAATCAGTGTTAATACTATTTAATAATGCAGACAAGATGGTTAATAAATCAGTATTAATACTATTTAATAATGCAGACAAGATAGTTAATAAATCAGTATTAATACTATGTAATAATGCAGACAAGATAGTTAATAAATCAGTGTTAATACTATTTAATAATGCAGACAAGATAGTTAATAAATCAGTATTAATACTATGTAATAATGCAGACAAGATAGTTAATAAATCAGTATTAATACTATGTAATAATGCAGACAAGATAGTTAATAAATCAGTATTAATACTATTTATTAATGCAGACAAGATAGTTAATAAATCAGTGTTAATACTATTTATTAATGCGCCTTTAAGATCAGTCTCATTAACCCATACTCCAATTACATGCTGCTGTATAGCAGTCATTAAAAGATTTGTGCCATATGCTATTACAAGATTCTTGGTATATTATACTGGATATCTGTCATTACCAGATTCTTGGTATATTATACTGTATAGCTGTCATTACAAGGTTCTTGATATATAAATATGTGTGTACCTGTCATTATAAGATTGTTGGCATCTCACAAATTGACATATCTATAGAACTAATTTTTTATCAGGGTGTTGATGTATATCTGGATGTAACAGCTTTTCTAAAGGTTAATTTTGTTTTTTATTTCTTCATTGTTTTCTGGACACCATTGTCTAAAAATCCTTTATCAATTTATGTTTATTTGGAACAGACGTTGTTCATCACTTCATCAGTTGTATGTTTAATACTCCTAAATAACATATTTTGTGTGTTTGTCACTCTGATGTTATAAATATGATACATGAAATAGAAAATTGCCGGTACTAATTACTTTAAGTATATTCTATTAGTCATTCTGATGTTATAGTTCAACTAAATTTCTGTGACTGATATAAAATTCATTACTTAAATTTTTTTCTGCAGTGCTGTAGAAGGATATTGTGGGATACAAGATTTAATCAGTACAGTCATACAAAAATTATAAGTATGGTGTACCTTCTATGCATAACTTGAGATTAAGAGAAATTTTTATGATTCTAGTGAGTTTTCTCTTTCCATACAAGTCATGTATTGCATCATTCTACTGACAGTATTGCATGCTGGTTGATTTATATGTGACAGTTTCAATTAAAGATGAATCTGAAGATTGTACACTGTGTCAAAGTGCCAATATTATAATCGTGGTAGTTTAATCTGAGGTATCAACACCTTTTTGATTTTTGTTTATATTTTTTTATCATATTTTTTAAGGAAAAGCTCCTGCTGTTGTTATTAACTCCAAATCAATCTATTACTTCTTTGTATCGGCATCAATTATCTTATTCTAATAAATGCTTCATAAAAGTGGTTGTTCAGTTATTGTGCTCACATGAACATACACATGCACACACACATCCTCACACACATATGCACGCACACACACACACACACTAAGGCAGCTTCAGTATCTTGTGTCAGCATGGTATCTTTGGTTGATGAATGTTAATCGGAAGCACAAGAAAGTTAAGCTGATTACCATACAACATTTATTTCAACTTCATAGAAAGACAATTTCCAATTGAAAATTTACTATACGTGTATGCCCAAATACCCTGATAGATAATATTTGTTTACACCCAGGATTATATTTTCATATTGCTTTTATACTTATTTTTGTCATTCATAAGACATCTTCCTATGCAATGTTTATTTTTATTTGTATATGTTTGACTTATTGGTAAAATAAAACTTAATTATATACCTTTCTTATTCTTTTTGATGGGAGGTGTTTATGGCTGTCAAAAATCACGAAAAACCAACCTGGGTACCCGTTGCGAAATTTAACAGGTACCCGTTAGAACATTAATGACATGTACAACCATAGACCAACTAATTGTTATCCCCATTTCTTTAATATTTTGTCTGGCGATAGAGGCTAACCGTGTAATGCACTACTCGGTCTGATGCATTTGCACCGATGTAGCTGCAAATGATCTGACCACACGCTATTAATTAATAAATTTATTTAGAATGACCTTTGTACACAGATGGTAGGTATAATCCAACTTTTAATGATCACTGTGATCAGCCGCGTTAAATCCTTTAGAACACTCACCTTTTTTTAAAGTATAAGTCCTTGTTAGAACAGACCACGTTTATTCATCGGCTTTTGACCGCAGATTTGAATTACCCATGCATGCGTATAAAGCAGCTTTGCCACATGTCAAGAGTAATGCATTAAAACCGTCTTTGTGTGTGTGTGTGTGTGTGTGAGTGAGAGAGAGAAGACCACAAACTGTATTCACTACACAATAGTAATAATTCAAACTAGATAATATAATGTTTGTAAATGTTTTTACTTTTATGAGAAAAACTCAGAAAGAATTTAGCAAATCTCAATAATGCCAGTCTCTCATAGTCAACAAGTACATGATCATTGTTCGCAACACATTTTCCAGTTCCTGTTTAAAAAAAACTAACATATCGACCGTATCTGGTGACAGCGATGCACGTTTCCTGTTTATAACGTGTCCAGCCGTTGAAAATGCACTTTCTGATGGAACCGACGTCGCAGGAATACAGAGATACTTTCGTGCAAGGGCAGCCAGCCTGGGATAATGTGGTGTATTGTCTCTCCAATACTGAAGAATGTCACCATTAACATTAAGTGGCATCTCCGACAGATATGTTGACAATTCGTCTACTGATGAAGCATTGTCATCTGCGGCACACAGAGAAGCGAGATCATCAAATATATTATTTTCTGCGACATTTTCCAGTCTCTGTCTCTTCGATTCTGGTTCGACACATGAAGCTCTTCTAAAATATGAACCGATGTATCTACCGGTACTCTTTAACAAAGCAATAGCTCATAAATCTACCATTGTGATAGAATGCTTAAATGGGCATCTACACTTTTTGGCATTTTTTGGTCTATCCACAACAGTACTGCAGGGTAGTGTCCAAGGTGGTAGAAGGAGAGGTAGACAGAGAAAAAAGTGGAGTGACAACATCACAGAATGGACCAGGAAAAGTTTTGCAGAGACACAGGCATTGGCACATGATCGAGTCAAGTGGAGGGAACTGGTCAGATGTTCAGCAGCACAGTGCCTCAACGACCACACTAGGTCAAGAGACTGATGATGATGATGACGATAGAGTTCTGATTTAGCTCCAAGTCATTTTTGGCAGAATCATATTATCAAAGATTGCTGAGAGGTAGACAGTTTCAAGGTCGCAATGTGGCTGGAGGTGCAGGTTTCCAGTGAAAATAACTTAAACGTGAATTCAAAATGGCATTTAATGATTAGTTGATCAATTTCAGAAAGCACGTATTTTTACATGAAAAGTAGAATTTTTTCTTGTATGGCGCACTAATCAGATAATTTCAAACAGACCTTGGTACACCTGTATAAGTTGAGTAAGGCCCTATCCAAAATATTACAATCACTAAACAGTTCTGTGAACAATTCCTCTTGAACTAGCAAATGCTACAGGAATCGGAATACATCTAATATCAATGTAAAGTCCAATTTATCTATCGCAAGCACACTGAAAATCTTGATGCTATGATTGCTGCATAAAATATACAGACATTTTAAAACAGTACATATCTGTTACGTGCTTAGGCTCGAATAAGCAGCAACACAGAAAGAGTGAAAACTAACAAGCTTGTAAAACTTTAACAATGATTTTATTAAGTACAATTATTTTCATAAAATAAATAAACTTACGGTTTTAGAGAATCAAATCCAACAAGTATAGAATTCACAAAATAATCCACTAATAGAATTGCAAGTCCTGATAAATAAATGTTCTAATAGTTCCAGGTTTGAATCTTGACGATGTAATCCAAAATGGCTGACAATGTCACGTAATGCAGTTTTTGTTTCGTTGTTCTTGTTTTGTTATCATCCAAATGAAAATCATAAACATATGTCCTTTTTCCAAATAAATAGAATAATTCTTCTTTTCCAACGAATTGACACAAAGTCCAGAACAAAATAATAAAATTTAACACTCAAACATGAAATACACAACTAATAACTTACAGCCCAAAGATTCTACTAAAGTTAGCCTCCAAAACACAGCTATATATATATGTAATTCCCTCGTAAACAAGAGGAATCATGTGATTCTGGAAGGTCACAGAAAGAAGCTACCTTCTCCAAGTCACGTAATAATGGAATGATCTAGAAGGAAATCATTCACTTCCCACCCTCAAGAACTAAAAATAAAAGTTATCCTTGAAATTGACCAATAGTTGTAGAGGCTTGTTGACAATGTCTAAAGCAAGGTCAGGAATTAGATCCACTGTAAGCCAAGGTCAAAACTTGTTTACAATTAAAGGATAGTCAGCCTGTTTACAACTAAGAGTCTAGGTCAAACTGAATTTTCTAGAAAAAAAAACTCTCAATTAATGAATATTAAACCCTAAATGACAAATTTGGATTTAACAATTAAAAATTTAAATAATTTAAATCCAATAGCCGTAACACCTTCCCCCATAAAATAAAAAGAAAGGTTTATATGATAAAACTTTCTTTTTATCACAAATCAATTTACATCTGAGGTTAAAAGAACTAGTACAAATTACACAATATAATAAATTATACAGGGGAAAGAGTGTCAACAATTATATTATCAAGAAATAGCCTCAACCTTTTAACTTGTCCATGTCCCACAAAATGTCCTAGGAAAGGCACACAAGCACAGCAGAACTCACTTTTAGACAAATTAATTGTCAAACATACATTAGTGAGTCTGTTAAAGTATTATCAAATTGTTGCTAGATGTTCTTTCCAGGTGTCGTTATAGATGATGACGTCACAAATATCTAGACCAGAGATGAACATTTTTACGAGACGTTGAAATGGACTTTCTTTATATTAGTAGAGTCCTTTTTGGAGTCACAATACTAAGTTTTCCTTTGCTCTCTCCATAGTGGAATCTGCCAAAATCCTTCAGAAGGTCAAATTTTGGTGACATACTTGGCTTTCCCAATTTTATCAATACAATTGTCAATTCTTGGTAATGGGAATGAATCTATTTTTGTCACTCGGTTCACCTTCCTTTAATCAGTGCACATACGGAAAGTTTTATCTGTTTTTGAAACAAGTATACATGGTGAACTACAATCACTTTTACTGGGCTTGATAAAATTATTCTTCAGCAAATACTGAATTTCCTTTTTCAAGTATTCCTGTTTGAGTGGACTCATCCTGCATGGAATTCTCAATCTCAACGTCATGAAAATTTTGTTTGTCCTTGTAAGAATATCTGGACATAAGTGCTCATATAATAATAACTTTCAGTTCATTTCTTTCTTGCACTTGCAACTGTGAAAGTTTCTGGTCTAGATTTGTTTATAATTTCTGAATTCCAACAATTCATCGCTCCAATGTCAGTAGAATCCGACGATATTTCTTCACTAAGTGGGACAGGCACAACTAAATTAATTACATATTTAACATGGCTATCTCTTTCAATATACTGGTACTCCTATAATTTATTTAGATCCCAGGAGCACCAATACTATAATTTAACTAATTCATTTTCTTCTTAACTTTGTACGGGCCATAATATCTAATCTGAAGAAAAGTAAGAAGAATGAACAAGAGTAACACAACTCTATTATCAGACTCAAAAGTTCTCTCCCTTGTAGTTCTTTCAAACCATAGTTTCATATTTAACTTTAATTGATTACTTGACTTGGTCTTAGATAAGGGATCTACACAATCTACTATAATTCTACCAAATGATTCGTCAAAGGCAGGAATAGGTTGCAGATGAGCCTTAGGTATCTTCTGATTGGTTTTTCCTACCATTTGACAAGTATGACAAGATCTACAGTATTTGGCAACATCACTTTTGATTGTTGCCAATAGAAGTGAGTCAAGATCTTGTGATACATTTTATTAATCCCTAAATGACCAGCCAAAAGAGTTTCATAGGCCAAATTAAGTATTTCCTGTCTGTAAGGTTTTGGAACTACAATTTGATAGTTCACTGACCATTCATCACCAGCAGGTACCTCGGGAGGTCTCCATTTTCTCATAAGAATTCCATTTTTAATGAAATAACAGACAGGAACTTCAGTAACTTCAGTCTCATCTATGACCCTTTGAAACAAATAGGAGATCTCAGGATCTTTTTCCTGTTCGACAAGTGACTGTCGTTTATAACCCTGATTAAAAGAATGAGTTATTAAAAGATGATCACTATGATCAATACCTTCTGATTGATCTAAACCAAGAGTAAAAGTGACCTCATCAAAAACCTGACCTATACAAGCGTCAGTTGAAGGAATGCTGCCTTCTGTAACATCACTCTCAAAATCATCACCCTGATTAGAATAAAGAGAATGAGCTGTCAAAAGAGGATCACTATGATCAATACCTTCTGATTGATCTAAACCAAGAGTAAAAGTGACCTCATCAAAAACCTGACCTATACAAGCGTCAGTTGAAGGAATGCTGTCATCTGTAACATCACTCTCAAAATCATCACCCTGATTAGAATAAAGAGAATGAGTGGTCAAAAGAGGATCACTATGATCAATACCTTCTGATTGATCTAAACCAAGAGTAAAAGTGACCTCATCAAAAACCTGACCTATACAAGCGTCAGTTGAAGGAATGCTGGCTTCTATAACATCATAAACCTGACCCACGCAGGTGTCAGATAAGGGAATACTGCCCTTTTCAACGTCATTCTCAAGAGCTTACTTTACCATAGCTCTAGTAACCGTACAAGCTTGAAGTATATCAGGGATTTCTATTTCAATTGGATCAACTTTCTGATCCAAATTAGGCTTGTCAGTCACAAGTGGATTAACCACAACCTTGTCTCCAGCTAAGTCGTTGCTTAGCAATAAATCTATTCCTTCAACGGGTAAAACCGAGACTGTTCCGATTGTCACAGGTCCTGACACTAAGTCTGATGACAAATTTACACAATGGAGAGGAACATTAACAAAGCCGCACTCTTCTCCCTGAACAAGAACACTTTCATTAGAAGAAGACTTCTTCAGGCCTGTCTTGATTCTAATGCCTATTTTTCAATTTGTAGCAATCAGAAATAACGTGTCCTTTTTTCTTGCGAAAGTTACACGTCGGAAGAGACAAGGATCCAGAATCAAACTTCTCTGAAGTCTGATTTTTGAAAGTTGTGTTAGTTTTAGAAGGGCTTGAATTAGGCGGAAATACTTTTCTGCCATTTAATTGTTGAGTAGAAGTCTTGTTAACAAAAGGAACTTTATGTGTCAAAGAATATTCGTCAGCAGCTCGAGCAGCACTTTCCAAGGTTTCAATTTGATGCTCCTCAAGATAAGTTTTAACATCACTATGAACACAGTTTTTGAACTCTTCAATTAATATAATTTGCTTGAGATTTTGATAATCTTGTTCAACTTTCTTGGCTAAACACCATCTATCAAACAACTGCTCTTTTTGTCTAGCAAATTCGACACGAGTTTGCCCAGCTTCTTTTCTGTAATTTCTAAATTTTTGACTATAAGCTTCAGGGACTAACTCATAACCTCTTAAAATGCATTCTTTAACTACGTCATAATCACCACTTTGCTGAACAGACAGTGAAGTGTAAATCTCACTAGCCTTACCAGTAATTACACATTGTAGTAACTGATTCCAATTCTCTCTTGGCCATTTTAAATTTTCTGCCACTTTTTCAAAAAGAATAAAATATTTGTCTACTTCTTTTTCTTTGAAAGGGGGCACTAATCTAATATTCCTTGCTAAATCAAAATTTTGATTTGAAGTATGATGATGATTCTCACTTGCCAGATCCATTTCATTCATTCTAATTTCATATTGTAATTGTTTTTCCTTCTCCCTTTCCTGAAATTCCACCTTCTTCAACTCTAATTCTCTCTCTCTCTCTCTCTCTCTCTCTCTCTCTCTCTCTCTCTCTCTCTCTCTCTCTCTCTCTCTCTCTCTCTCTCTCAATCTGCATCTGCTCTTTTTGTAATTCAATTTGTTTCTCTTTCTCCTCTCACTCAATTCGCATTTGCTCTTTTTGTAATTCAATTTGTTTCTCTTTCTCCCTTTCCTGAAACTCTAGATTCTTTAACTCTAATTCACTCTCTCTCTCTCTCTCTCTCTGAAATTCCAGCTTCTTCAACTCTAATTCCATCTTGAATTTTAATTCTAATTCCTTCAGTTTAATGTCAGAGTCTGGTGTAGACTTACTGACTGGAATCAAAGCACTTTGTTCCAAAACATCCTGTTCTACCAAATACTGGACCAAAATCTTTTTGATATCTTGTTTCGTTAAAGAAGCCTTGACTTCAGAAAGATCTTATTTCCTGGCAAGTTGAACCAACTCGTCTTTTTTGAAAAGATCTAATTGCTCCTGGGTAGGATTAGAAAGAAATATTTCTACCTTAGATGTCATTTTGATACAAGCGTGTCAGTCTCACTAAAGATTTAAAATTCTCAAAAACTAGGGGAAATTCAAATTTAAATTCAAATTTATCTCAAATCTCAATCCCGAGACGATAGCCACCAATTCTATGTTACGTGCTTAGGCTCGAATAAGCAGCAACACAGAAAGAGTGAAAACTAACAAGCTTGTAAAACTTTAACAATGATTTTATTAAGTACAATTATTTTCATAAAATAAATAAACTTACGGTTTTAGAGAATCAAATCCAACAAGTATAGAATTCACAAAATAATCCACTAATAGAATTGCAAGTCCTGATAAATAAATGTTCTAATAGTTCCAGGTTTGAATCTTGACGATGTAATCCAAAATGGCTGACAATGTCACGTGATGCAGTTCTTGTTTCGTTGTTCTTGTTTTGTTATCATCCAAATGAAAATCATAAACATATGTCCTTTTTCCAAATAAATAGAATAATTCTTCTTTTCCAACGAATTGACACAAAGTCCAGAACAAAATAATAAAATTTAACACTCAAACATGAAATACACAACTAATAACTTACAGCCCAAAGATTCTACTAAAGTTAGCCTCCAAAACACAGCTATATATATATATATGTGTGTGTGTGTAATTCCCTCGTAAACAAGAGGAATCATGTGATTCTGGAAGGTCACAGAAAGAAGCTACCTTCTCCAAGTCACGTAATAATGGAATGATCTAGAAGGAAATCATTCACTTCCCACCCTCAAGAACTAAAAATAAAAGTTATCCTTGAAATTGACCAATAGTTTTAGAGGCTTGTTGTCAATGTCTAAAGCAAGGTCAGGAATTAGATCCACTGTAAGCCAAGGTCAAAACTTGTTTACAATTAAAGGATAGTCAGCCTGTTTACAACTAAGAGTCTAGGTCAAACTGAATTTTATAGAAAAAAACTCTCAATTAATGAATATTAAACCCTAAATGACAAATTTGGATTTGACAATTAAAAAATTAAATAATTTAAATCCAATAGCCGTAACATATCATCAACATGTTTCTTCAGAGAGTGATGACTTTCATTTAAATTAAACATTGTACCAAAATAAAAAAATAAAAATTGTATAACAAAATAAAGAGGATATACTTTTTCAATGGATTTGAGTCTAATTAGAGCTGAAGTCTATTTGAAAGCATTAATTCATCTGAAAAATGCATTTACGTTTTCAAATGTTTAAAACGAAACGTACATTCATATTTTTGTACATCCCATCTGATCTGTCCATCCAACCATACATACATAAACAAACAGTATTAATGGCCATAAAAATAAATGTTAAATTATCTTTACCTTTATATGACAAGAACTTGAAATTGAGAATGTTTGATTTGGTTTACTCATTTTAAATGTACACACAAGTAATCACTACCTATTTCCTGTTTTTCTCAGGTTCTGTGATACGCAATTATTTGACCTCCGATTTATCAAAAAATAATACGTTATAAATGCATCATATCTGTAACTGACTTAAAAAAACATCATCGTAATGAAAGTGTCACCTGCTCTATTTTTCCTCTGCCATCTTTGCATTGACAGAATCGGGCATTATTCTATGATATCAAAAACCTTCATATTGCACTCACATGCACAGCATGTGTGCCTTAAAATAGTATAGTGTATTAGGAACTACTTTTTAAACAAACCATGTACCCTCATGAAGTAGACTATAGGTTTCAGTTGGGGCCCTCTCCATTACAGATCACTGCCATCTCACCTCTGTGTGGGTTCGAGTGTCAGATTCGTCCAATGTGGGTATGAGAGAAACTTTGCCAGTAGTTTCTCGTGGGTTGGTGGTTCTTTCCGTGGAGTTTCCTGGGTTCTTCTATGACCATTAATACTGGCCATCATGTATAGCCTATCGTGTACTGAAAAATGGAATGTTAGTTTGCATAAATGACAGGGTATGAGTGGGACATCTTCAGGAGAGTTGATGGCACGTGCTTTTCTGGCTTGCCTCTTCAGCTCTGCTCTTCTGCTAGATTCGCAGATCTTGGAGCCTTTGTGCACATATTAAATAACACCAAGTGTCTTGATCAATTACTGTTTGCTCCCAGGAATCAGGATTTATATTGAACACTTTCAATGCAGCTTTCAAACTGTCTTTGAAGCATTTCTTCTGACCTTTATGGGATTCGGGCTGCTGCTCACCATAACAGATCCTCTTGGGCAACCGGTGGTCTGGCATGCATACAACATGACCAACCCAGCGAAGCTGATACTGCACCAGGATGATGTGGATGGTGGGGAGACCTGCTTTTGCGAGTACCTCAGTGTATGGAACCTTGCCATGCTTCTTGATGCTGAGGATTTTTCTGAGACTTGTGTGACAGTGGTTCAGTTTCCTTGTCTGGTGTAATAACACTGTTCACCTTTTGCATGTGTAAAGTAGTTCGGGGTGCATAAATGCCATGTTGACCTTTAGTCTGGTCTGAATGCTGATACCTATTCCATTCCAGACATTGGCAAACAATCTGCCGAAAGTTACGCTAGCTCTGGAAATGTGAAGGTTCACATCGTCATCAGTAGTGATGTTCTGTGATAGTGTGCTGCGAAGGTTGGTGAAGCCGTTCACTATACGAGTTTTTGGCCGTTCACAGTGATGTTGGGCTCAACATGATGGTCTCTGTAATAAACTTGGTTAACGCTAGAAGCCGTCTGGGGTTGAATAGTTATCCATCTGTACAGTACCTGATGCCGACTCAAACCTCTGTCTCTGAAAGCATTAGTCAGCATGGCGGAGAACAATCGACTGAATAGTGTCATTGCCAGAACACAACCCTTAATGGAAATGGCTCAGGTGCTTCTCCATTGTCATGTTCTTGTAGCTGCCTCCCACTAAAGTCATGTGGCGATAGGGAAACAACAAAGCGGCAGGTATGGTTAAACTGGCAGCCATAGCCGAAAACCTGCACGCAGGTGGCTCAGGCCATTAGGGTCTTCCAACATTGACATGGAGCAGCAGTGCAGTCCGGCAGCCGACTGAGCAGCCCTCTTCAGGAATGCACTGCTCACCTCCCTTGCATGAGGAAGGGGCTAGAAAAGGTGGCCTAAACATTCACCGCTCCAAACTTCTCTAGCCAGCTTACTGCGGTTGGCGGGAACCCTACTCCAGTGGTGAAAATACAAGGAAGGAAATGGGGATTGTTCCTGTCACACTTGGCGCATGGAATGTGCAGACACTACTGGACAGAGACGATGCGGAAAGACCCCAGATGAGAACCGCCCTAATACGAAAGGAAATCGCCAGATACAACATACACATTGCTGCCTTGAGAAAGACTTGACTTGCAGGAGAAGGAAACGGCTATGAAAGGAGCTACGGATACACTTTTTTTGGAACGGCTGAGGATGTGTCGGCTTTGCAGTGAAGATGGCATTGATTGGCAAATTGGCATGACCCTCGTCAGTTGCTATGATCCAGCCATCACCAACCAGGATAAAGTGAAGGTCACGTTCTATCAAGATCTTAATTCCGTCCTTGCTGACGTTCCAATGGCAGATACGCCCATCATTCTTGGCAACTATAGTGCAAGAGTAGGCTGTGATCACGTTGCCTAGGATGGGGTGCTAAGAAAGCACGGAGTGGGTCACTAAGAACAACAGTCAATTTTGCTCCAGACGTGTGCAGAGCGAAACTTATGTTCATCAATAGTTTTCCTAATAAATGCACCCTCTCTCTCTAAGCATTGACATGAAGAGGGATATGTTGAATGTGCGTGTACTGACTGCTGAATATACCATAGCCTCATCATCGCCAGCAAGAGACGATCCCCCAGGTATTCAAAGGTCTTCCATGATCACCTGTATTAGCGCAAAGGGAACCACCAGGCCTGCGACGACCGCAGAGGTATGTACTTGCTCTCAATTGCAAGAATGATATTCGCCAGAATGTTACTGAACCGATTAACCACGCCCCTTGACCATGGAATCCTGCCAGAAAGCCAGTGTGGAATCCGAAAAGAACGTAGGACCATCAACATGGTGTATGCTGAGTGATGAAATGGGATGTGTGGATGATAAGAATGATTTGCGCTCTGACTTTATTTTAAGTGAGGAAGACTTGCGCAGTTCGTCGACCTCATTCTCTCGCCCAAAACCATCTGAGTGCAGCAGCATGACAACGTCGAAAAGGCTGGAGAAGAATTTGAATGCAATGGAAGACCATGACGTCCTACGTATCTCGTCGAGCTCTTACCGCTATAAGGCGCTTTAATGAGAAACTACTTGACCGGCTGATGGTTCCTGCTCGCATACTGCCGAATTTTCACATGCTAGGTAGACAAAGCGTTGATTACGGAAGGTATATGATTAGTCGGCTACCGTCAGCCTGGTTTAGCCAGGACGTTGGTGCCATTTTTTTTATATGGCCGTTGCACATGCGACATCTTCTTGGGGCCCCAGGTTAGAACTGAGTGGGGACAAAAGGCGAGATACCCCCGAATTAGTACGACTTCTTCTCCCAGCCAGTGGTGCTATCCCTCCCTGGACACCTCAATATATAATGGCAATGAAAAGCATACTGAGACCAAAGGCTATAGCATATCTATCACATATTACCATTTTATAAGTGAAAGTAATAATTTGGGGGGGGGATGCAACTGAACTTTTTCGGAGAAAAGAGATGATTTCAGATCTAATAATCAAAGACGACGAAGAATTCTTTATTTCAGCCGGCTGAATCAATTGTCACACACAAGCTGCTTTACAGTTTAGCGCAATATCTTTGTCAATACAATTTTCTGATTTAGACACGCGATAGATGCCATAAGATCAAAACTTAGCAATGGGAGCGTATACGTACCAGGCATAACTGTCTTCTTAAGCTATTAATGAGAATGGCAAAACAAATATGTACATTTTACTTTCTCGAGTTTCGTCAAAATGTACTTTCTTAGTTCTGAAAATCCGAATTACATAGCCATGTCATGGTTTCTAAAGCTTGATGACACATTTTGAAATTGTTCTTTTCAATTTCGACTACATTCTAAGGGAACTAACATTCTCCTTACTGCACTCAATATGAAATGATCGTGTTATGTGTAGCGTCTTTTTGATGATCACAAGTGAAAAAATTCATATTTTTCTACCATTATGATTCCAAACATCTGATGACAGATGAGAAACACACATAATGCAGAGTCAAGACCTGTCCCTCCCTTTTCAAATCCGAAACACGTGTTTGTGTTTAACTGATGCAGATGATAAATCCAGTTTCAAAATCAGCGGAGTTGAGTAATCTGTAGAATCGACACAAAACCCCAACACATTCTCTTAATTCTATATCAACTGGAACAGCTAGTGTAATGCGCTTTGAACCACAATATGATTTGAAATGACAATTGTAAGTAGACCAAAAAACTAAAAGAGAAGTCGAGCGCGCTGGGTGGAGTTATGTACGCATTTATATTTCTGTTGTGTTTTGATGAATCTACACTCCTGTATTTATTTTAGAATGCATCATAAATTCAAATACTTTGATTGATGTAGTGTAATTTTATATAATCGGGCCTTAGTTTGAAAAAGAAAATGAATAATTAATTAAAACGTCACTGCATTTTTATTGGAAAATATAAACTGGTTTTGTCGGATGGTTACATCACTCCCACAAGGCGTGCAGTATCCATCCCAAAATATTCCTTCATATTTCCCCATGCAAATACAGCAATCTATAAATATAAATGCCAATCTAAACAGCTTTGGCATATTAATAACATGCCTGTAGGAGATGAACACGGTTGCCATCGCAACATTGTTTTACACCCTACACATAAAATGTATATGGATCATCGTTTACATTTAGAAGTTGTTTATGTTACATAACATGAATCCCTTTTCACCAAGAACTAACAGTAGATGTTCTGACCTTACAACAATGTGTCTTGAAGTTTTAATAGTGTTACAAATTCTCTGTAGCACATACTATTTCTCCTTTTAATATATTTATTTGAACGTTAAAAAATGAACCTGGTTGGTGTTAATGGCACCGAAACACAGAAAGGTTATGTATTACCAGGACAACTAAAGTATCCCGTCTAAGGACGTATCACGGTAGCTGATTCATTCTGATCTGATGATGCAACAAGAAAATGCAATCAATTTAGTAACGAATGTCGCACAAAAACGGCCGAGTCATCAAGGTTCCAAAACATTAGGATTTCACAGTTAGTCACATGTATGCTCTTTGTGAATATTGTTACGTATATCTGATTTAATATATATTTAATTATTTTTGGTGATTTTTAAATTCTTTTCCATTTTTCATTACAAGCTATTGTAATGTAAATTTATTCATTAAAAAATCGGCTGGCATGAATTATTTTTTTTGTAAACAAGTAATGTTGACATAGATGCTGACCGTGGTTCAAGGTTAATGTCAGTCACATATCAGGTTTTATTTTAATTTTAAATGATTGGTTGTTGTCAAGGTCAATAAGGCACTAATAAATTAAGAAGTAAACAACTTTTTATTCTCAAGTAAAAATAAATGGTTCTCATTAGGGTCATGTTAGGAGTATGTGATATAAACCATCACATGACTCCATTATAAAACGTCACGATTTCACAATTTGGGAATTATTTTCGAGAAACTGTGTATTAGAATACGATATAATCTTTGTTTTGGTGAAATATAGTTAGTTTTGAGCTTAGTTTTACAATTAATGGTAAGTCATTTTCTTTTGTTTTAGCCAAGTTTTTTAATCCATGTTAACTTTTCTTCCGTTTACACGGATTTTATAGGATTAAATCGTATCTATGGAAATATTCTATGTGCACATACAGAAATCTTGGAGAAAGACTGTATCAAAATTGTATTCCCATTTCCAACCCTGAAGTGTTAAATATTGTGTTTCTACAAGGAAATGTAGAGGAGCACAAAACATAATTTAGCACAGGCAATCGTCTTCCGTCTTGGATATTTAAATGGGATTCGAGCTTGAATCTCTTAGAACATTTCATTTGTAAGATTTTTTTGTAATTTAATTCGTGGAATATTCTTGGATCATTTTTCGATTAGATTTTTAAAGCTGTAATTTCTTTTTCCATTTTTACAATCTTTCTACAGGGAAATAAATTATTTGTATAATCTTTCAAAGCTTATTGTTTTCATTTTTTATGTTCCTGTTTATTTGAACCTAAATACATAACAGTATATAAACCTTTATATACAATCTTTCATACACAAATTAGGAAGAAATTTGTTGTAATTCCCGATTTTAAAATGGAGACAAATCTATAACAGTAGCTATACTGTATTTGTAAATATATATGAAACGCTTCAATTATTATTATTATTATTATTATTATTATTATTATTATTATTATTATTATTGTGTTTGTTAAAAATTTCAGTTAAATGTTTGCATTTGCTACAGTAATATTGTTTTAAAATACTTCAGAGTAATTTATAGGTGAATTTACCGCTGGATACGATTTCTATGCAATGATTTATGGAACTTTAGGGACCCATATTTCCATTCTTACAAATATTATTCAAGTCTTTACATTATTTGTTATTTGTGAGTAATGGTTGTACTGTTTGAATACAATCATATCATCTACATTACGAGTTCTGTCGGTTTTTTTTATGTTAGTATGTTCCCAGACTGTCGAAATGAAGGTAATTATCATGAACGTCTAAGCAATCATAATGTAACATAGAAAATTATCCGCATATTTCTTAAAATGATAAGAACTCATTCCTAATACCATCTTTATGCTAAAAATATGGAAAATATACATGTATTGCAGAAGTATCATAGGATTTCGATAATCGTGGTATATGGTAAAGAAAACCTTTTTATCAACAAAATGGACATATTGATCCTCAATTGTTTCCGAGAATTAAAATTATTATTAGGAAGTTTAATTTGCTAGAGCTGACACTTTGTTCTTCTTTCGTTTGTTTAGTCTTGTTTTGGTCATACACTTAAACAATCTGAGTTTTGTGATTAAATTATCTCTTTATATCCAACATCAGCAAGCATCATAACTAGTGTTTATTGATTACAGACATCTGGCAGAAACTCGTTTCCGAAAATACTCAAATATTCTTAAGAAAACAACTGTACAAAGCCTTCTTTAGTGATCCAATAACTTCTTTAAGGGATGTGCATTGATTGATTTCAAGTTGAGTGAAATGATTCATTTCATATTTATGTAATAATTTATCGAAAATTATAAGCCCATATTTGCATTCCATAAGAAAATGATGTCTTTTATTAGTTTGCTATATGTGGATAATAGTTATACAGCATGATTATTATCATATATAATGCAGACATTATTAAGGTGTATACTGATAAGTAATGATGATTTCCATGTTTTAACAAACTGTGTTCACCAAAATTATCTATGTCTTATAGAACATTATCCAGCCTTGTACAGGTCGAAGTCTCTACATTTCCTTGTTTTGACAAGCTGACCGCGGCCAGTCGCAGTTTGTACTCTTTGCTAGTATATGATCATCGACGATAAAAGGAGTAAGAGTCAAGCCTGGTCCAATTTCAATAAAGCTGGAACTTTATAATTGCGAACGGACTTGTCTTTGGAATATGGAAACATGTCGCCCAGCCAGCCTGTTAATGTAGTTTGTCCACCATAACTAGCAGGTATCTTAGAGACGATACGATTGCCCCAATCAAATTCTGGCTTTCCTTCCATGCTGTAAACAAAGTTGTCAATGATTTTGTATGCTTTGATGGACCATCAATTCAGGTCACAAATTAACAGTTTAGCCTGGTTGGTGTTTATGGCACAGAATTACGAAATGTTATTTATTACCTAGGCAACTCAAGTAAAGTACTTAATCTAAGGATAAAACACAATATACGACTAATACTGATTCGATGATAGGATTAAAAAATGCATCCAGTTTGGTCAGGAATCTGGCATAAAACTGCTAAATCATCGAGGTTCCAAAACACATAGAGTCCTCTGGTAATCACGTGTATAATTTTGTTTTCTTCTTAAGTCACTCTTTCACTGGCATGAGTTTTTATATAAGTACACAAACCTTTAAATACAATCTTTCATACACATCTCAAGAATTTGTTGTATGTCCCAATTTCTCAAAATAGACATATATAACAGCAGTTATAAACAAAAATTTCAGTTAATATTATTATTGATTGTCACTATTTTTTGAAATAATTATTTATTTTTTTAAAATTTATTTATTATTATTATTATTATTATTATTATCATTATTATTATTATATCCTAGGTCAGATATTATTTTATTCGAGAAATAGCTTCTTGTTTTACAAAAAATATTTTTCAGAGATAATTATAGATTAATTCACGCTTTGATACGACTATTATGTAATGATTTATTGAAAATTGTAATCCCGTATTTCCATTCCGTAAGAAAATTATAGAAGTCTTTTAATAGTTTGCTATATATGGACAATGGTTATACTGCAATATTAATATCATATAGTCTACGTTACGAGATTCTGCCGTTTTATTCCATTATTGTCTTCAATTTTAGTATGAAGAAATACCAAATTAGACCCAAACGTTTTCAAGAGTATGCCCAAATGAAGGTAACAACCGTAAAAGCCTTAAAGACAATAAAGACCCACTTCTTATGGCCATCTCTATTGTACATATGTGAACAATATAATTGAATATTTACATAATCATATCCTTTATTCAACACTGAAAACGAATCCTGCTCTCGTAAAGACAAAATATGTGTAACATATTTAGCCAACGTTTCATTTGCCGTCATCCCTCGTTTTCCTAAATTTCTTATGAGAAAAGTTATTTTGTATCAGCCGATATTTTGATCTTCCTTAATTTTTTCATCTTAGTTTTGTTTTACTTTTTTTTGTCTACCTATACAGTTTGTGTTTTTGTGTTTTGTCTCATTTCCGAAAATACTAAAATATTCTTACGAAAGCAGCTGGACAATTCCTTCTATTGTTATCTGAGAAAAAGATATGCATGGGATGTATATATCTGGAATTTAATTGGAGGGATAAAAATAGAATCATAGATCATTATTTTGAAAAGCAGAAATGTTTAGTATGGAGAAAAATATATTGCAAACACAGTCATATCAAGGATAAGTACTTTCCATCTTCACACAAACTGTGTTCACCAAAATTAGTATCTATGTCTCATAGAACATCATCCAGCCTTGTACAGGTCGAAGTCTCTGGGTTTCCTTGTTTTCACCTGCTCCTAAGAAACCTGCGGCTAGTCGAAGTTTGTACTCTTTAAATGTATACAGTTTATCATCAAGACTCACGGGAGTAAAAGTCAAGCCTGGACCAATTTCAGAATAGTTTGGACTTTTATAATTGCGCTCGAGCTTGCCATCGAAGAGTTTGGAATATGGAAACATGTCGCCCAGCCAGCCTGTTAATGTAGTTTGTCCACCAGAACCAATAGGTTTCTTAGTGACAATACGATTCCACCAATCGATGTCTGGCTTTCCCTCCATGCTGGAAACAAAGTTGTCAATGATTGTGTTTACCTTGATGAACCACCAATCCAGGTCAGGCAGGAGCTCGGACAATCTATCAACTCTTTCCTTGATGCTCTTGTAATCATGCAATGTACCAAGAAGGCAAACCTCAGGTATTCCACACGACAAATAGCAGACATATTCAAAATAATTCTGCATAGCTTCCATCAGGCAACATCGAAAAACCTGTGACTCCATTGGCCGTGTTGTGCTGAAGGGCTTCGTCATCATTTCGGCTATATTACATTTTGTATTGCCGTTTATCAATTCTGCGATTTCCTCCACAAAACCGACCCAACCCGTTTGATTGTGATTTGGTTCACATACCCCTTTGGGTTTGATGTTGTATTTTCTCCCATCAACCATCAATTTCTTTTTACCAGAATGGTTGACGAAGGTATTTCGATGTTTTTCCGCAGTCTCCTCATCAGAGAGGTGAGTAGCAACTCCTTGGATAATAAGGCACCAAAGATCATCAGGAGAAAGTTCAAGAGCGATATGTTTATTGTAAGCTTCAACAACAGTTGCCACAAGTCCATGTTTATACCATGTGCTCAACTCGACGAGAGGGTAATTCGAATTACCTGTTTCATAATCGATGTTTCTCTCATGTGCAAATTCTTCGGCGACCTTTTTCAACGGCTTATCCTCAAAAGTAAAATATTCCCTCTTTACACTGGCACACTTGAAGGTTGTCATGTCTCCCTTAGAAGAATAAAACTGAAGGTAAAAGGTCACAAGCGTTAGTCATTTATTGAATAACCTTATTGTTTACATATATAATACAATATTTGAAGGATCGTATAATACCACTTGGTTGATGCTAAACAACACTAGTTTTCTATATGCACGCCTTTGTTTCAGTTAATATCGTGTGTTTCTTTCTTGACTTTAATGTTTTCAACAGTATCATTATCATTGCATCGACCATTTGGCTGTCATATAGGATCCAAAAGCTAATTTGATAATTTGAAGTATTCTAAAAAAGACATTGTTTAAAATGGTGACTTGGAACAGTACTTTCAGAAACTGAAGGAGTTTTTCAAAGTTTACACAGGAATAAATTTATATCTAGACAGATTTTTTTACATTTCTACTTTGTCAATAAACCGAATATTGTCACACTAAATAAGATCATCTACAATATCCATTTTGGGACAAATTCTGTAAATATAGGTGAGATCGAGGAGACAAGTTAAATGAATAATATGTACTGATCATAAGTTACTCAAATGTTCGTAATTTTGAATCGTAATCTGGTTAATTTAGTGTCATGGTCAATTACAATATCAGTTATAGATGATTCTTGGTCTAGTTGTTTGGTCTCATTCTCAAATATAATATCAGTTATAGATGATTCTTGGTCTAGTTGTTTAGTCTCATTGTCAATTACAATATCAGTTATAGATGATTCTTGGTCTAGTTGTTGAGTCTCCTTGTCAAATATAAAATCAGTTATAGATGATTCTTGGTCTAGTTGTTTAGTCTCATTGTCAAATATAAAATCAGTTATAGATGATTTTTGGTCTAGTTGTTTAGTCTCATTGTCAAATATAAAATCAGTTATAGATGATTTTTGGTCTAGTTGTTTAGTCTCATTGTCAAATATAAAATCAGTTATAGGTGGATCATGGTCTGATTAATTTAGTCTCAAGGTCAAATGTATTATCAGTTATATCGAAGGCTCAATATACTTCTGTATTTATGTTACATTTAAGTTGTAATAGGAAACAGTAGGTTTGACATTACGATCTGTACAGTGAAATACGAGTTAATACTGCTAAGAGGAAATATAAGGAATCATTAAAAATAAAATTACATTTTTGAATTAGAACTGATATGTCGATAATATGCCATTTTGTGAATAAGAAACCATCAGAATTGACGTCTAAATAGAAGGAACGTATGGATAATTTTGTTTTGGTTAGGGCCCCAAGTTCCATATCTACCAGCGAAACAATGTGCAATATCTCCTTACAATTGGGTATACGCGTTAGTCATGCAGCAATGTAAGTACGTGTTGGCCAAGAGACTGACAGACAGACAGACAGTGAAATGCCATATATACTATTCGTGTTTGTTATTGTTGAAATTTGAATGAGAGCGAAATGGAAGGAAATGAGAATAACACGCTCAAATAATAATAATAATAATAATAATAATAATAATAATAATAATAATAATAATAATAATGAGGACTTTGTATAGCGCCTAATCTATAGAAGCTCTAAGCGCTTTACAACATCTATAATGATATGACTACACTACAGAAATACCAAAAACCAAAACCATGAAATTGGAAAACTTAAAAACATGATGAAAACATATCAGATGCAAAACATTATTAGGTCTCAAAGTTTGTTCCTGCAGTCGCCAAAAGTGTGTTTCATAATCACTCTTTAAAGGGGCCACTGTGTCTTTGTGTCTAATTTCAATGCGTAATTCGTACCACATATCGTTGTCTATATGTCTTCGTTTTAATAGTGGGAACAATGAGTATACGATTGTCAGAAGAGGAGCGTAAGTATCTTGCTGGTGTGTACACATGGGTGAGACAGGATATGTATGTTCGACTGGAGTCTGTCAGTGAAACGTAGCACAGAGAACAATTTTTTTGTTTGATTCTGTATCGAATGGATAGACAGTGTAGGGTACAGAGCAGTGGTGAGGTGTGCTCTGATCGAGGCACTCTAACAATGATCCAGGAAGTTGTGTTTTTAACTTTTTGAAGTTTCTGGAGTATACATTGTGACGAACCAGACAGAATTGAGTTACAATAGTCGTCTTGAAAATACTAATGAACACACAATAGTTTTAGTGGCATCAACGGAAAGATATTAACGAATGGAGCTCATGCATCTCAGCTCAAGATATGCAGACTTGCATATGTTCATGACATGTTGGTGCAATGTGAGAGTACTGTCTAGAGTAACACCTAGGTTTCGTACTGACTGTGTGCATTTAATGTTAGTGTTGATGATATTTATTGTCTGAGGTAAAGGATGGGAATGAAAAAGCATTTGTGTTGTCATCAGAATGTCCTCAGTTTTGTCATCATTCATCTGCAGCTTGTTACATGTCATCCATGATTTCACATCAGAAATGCACCTCTCTACTCCATGGACGGCAGCATCAACTTCAATTGGGACTTATATATTTGGGTGTCGTCAGCGTAAAATTGGTGATACACTGGGTGATGATCTATGACACTTGAGAGCGGCTGATTATATGGATGAAGAGAACAGGTCCAAGAACAGACCCCTGTGAAACACCACAACAAATATCAACTGGGCTGTCATGTATACCATTTGCAGATACAATTTGTGTCCTGTTGACTATGTTGAACTTGAACCACTGTAAGGCTGTATTCTGCATGCCAAATACATGCTGGAGACGGTGAAGTAATATGTCATAGTATATTGTGTCAAATGATGCTGACAAATCAAGGAGGGAGAGGACTGTAATCTTTCCACTATCCAAAGCAGATATAATGTCATTAAATACTTTCAGAAGAGTAGATTCATTAATGTGGCAAGGGACTATTCATTGCTAAAAATACTTTGAATTCAAATGAGATACAAGTTGGGTTAGAACGACTTTTTCTAAGATTTTTTTATATGAATGGGAGATTAGAAACTGGGCGGTAGTTCTTTAAATCGTTATGGTCGAGTGTTGGTTTCTTCAGCAGAGGCTTTATGATGGCAGTTTTGAAAATGATGGGAATTCCTCCAATGAGAGAGAGATATTAATAATATGAGTTAGTGAAGGCAATATTGGGTCTAAGCACTCAAGCAGCAGTGATGTTGGAAGTGGATCAAGTTCACAAGACTTTGGTGCACTCTTCATCACTATTGTCCTTACTAAATCAATAGAGACAGGTTCAAATGGTCATACAAGTTGTCTCTGAAATTCTGTATCATAACTGTATGGTGACGAGTCAATTGAAATTGTGTTGTCAAGCGAACCTCTAATGGTTTATACATTGTCACGGATTAAATTTGTAAATAGGTCCGGAAGGTCTACTGGATAGAAGGTAGTTGGAAGCAACGTTCCTTCTAAGCGAATGGTAGATGTGCGCGCAATGCTCGCTACATTGTGCAGACATTACGGAAACGAGCAAATTTTAATGTTGGATTGGCATTTCAGCTGCGCGAGATTGTATGAGCAGCTGCGAGCGCACACGTGCGCATCTTAGAGGGAACGTTGGTTGGAAGTCGTGTACATTTGTTCTTTGACCTTAGTTTGTTTGTTATCTCGAAGAGCTCTTTGCAGCTAAGTCTTAGAACTGCAGTAGGGTAATTTGGCTAAATGGACTATGTTTGTGACGTTCTTCTTTGTCGCTTCATAGATTTGTTTATGAATAGTGATTCTGGTGGAAAGCGAAAGCTTTTCTAATTGCAATAATGTCCGAAAGGTAATATGTTACCATTTATGATTAAGAGTTTAATTGGTAATGCAGTTTCTAAAAGTTTATATTAAACTGGCAATCATCGTGAAGAACATGCTGAAGAAAATGCACACACTCACACACACACACACACACACACACACACACACACATAGCGTAGATATCAACACAAAACATAGGAATTACATTTAAATTCCATATTCACTCGCTTATAAGTCTGGTCCAACTGCTACCTGACAACATACTGTCAGTGACGTACTAAGGGTAAATGGCAATGGGCGGTGATGATTGATCCACATTCGCTTACCACCCCACCCCCTTATGGCGCCGCCCCGTCCGCTTACCCCCCACCCCTCGTCAGTACGCTACTGTATGCTACAGCAAATTCTGTATATGAAACATGAATGACACTCAGTGCCCTATTCAATTTTGACTTTATAAACAGTTGTCATATAGAGCAAGGTGCTCAGTTGATCTCTAAAGAGATTTTATCTTATATCTAAAATTAGGATATGATGCATTATGCAACGGTAAATTACGGGCTTTAGTTTGGTGCAGATTGAACTGACTTATCAGCGACTATATACTATTGTAAAATCTGTATATAAAAGTAACTTAAAGGACCATTCAATTTTGTACTTTTTGGATAGTTGTCCTATACAGATAGAGGATCAGCTGACCTCTATCTCACAGCTAAAATTTTGATAAGGATTATATCAATGTCGTACCATTTAAACAGTTGTGCGTTATATGCATGTGTACAAATACAACAGATTTGACTCTACTATACAAATCTAAGATTAATTTTTACATTATTTATATGATATATGCCGTCATTTCTTTTAGATCGTTGCGATACAATACAATACATTTAATACAAAAGAAAGAAAAAAACCAAGTTTAATTCAGTATGATAAAACATACATGCATAAATTATTGTTTACTGGAAAACGGGTAAAATAAAATTGCATTCCACACTTTCCAGTATCATTTAGATAGTGGTGACTCTTTACATACGTTCAAGTATTTGTCTTGATTATTAATGGATTATATGTCAAAACATTTCGATAGACGAAGAAATGGATGATAGCATACTATCCCATCATTGAAATAAAAAGTACTACTTACTTGTTTAAAGACAGGAATCAACAAAGTAAGATGTGATCATCCCTTGTTTATAAGAAAAAGAATACCAAAGTAAAATCTAAATCTTCTTACTCTGTCTCGGTGTGCGTATTATACTTACTGTATTGACTAGAACACACACTTATATATAGGTCAGGTTTAGACTAAATCACATGATTGTGACCCTACATTGAAAACATTCCTATCCTTTTTGTCATTTAGACACATATTACTTCATGTGATTACTCCTTGATTTGTAATACTATATTTGGCACTATACCTTTTATAGACGAAAATCTGAACATTCAAAGTTATTGGCTGGCACAAAAAGGAGACAATTCACAATTATAAATAGTGGATAAGGGGGACAGAAGGCATAGGTCGACAAAATCGTGTCTCCCTAATATTATGACATTATTTTTGTCTTCCCATAGTTGGTTAGTTACCGAAACGACCACCACATGTATAATGTGGATTGTAAACCAAGTTAATTATTTGAGGTAGATGCGACGTATAGATAGGTGTTTTGAAAATATAAGTTCTTAAAAATGGCAAACGTTATATTAGCTGAATGTAAACAATGACCGTTATGGAGACACTTTATTTTTTAACTGCTGAATGGTCTAGGATGCATATATATCCATGACAAAATAAAGAATTCCTTTCAAAGTCATGTGGAATGAAATGTTATATTTAGATTAGAATATTACCCTTGCGTTTAACTAGGTATCTGCCTTGAATAACTTTGTGATGACGAGTCTGTTGCACTATATAAATCGTTTATTTTTAACCATTCGCAATGCACAAGTTGGCTGACGAAGATTTATCGCTAAAATGTAAGTATTATTTTGCTCTATTTGAATAATGTTCAAGCCATTACAGGGAATATATAAACACTGTACTATTTAACAAATATCCCAGTAACTTATTCTCAACTGTCTTATGACTCACAGTGATAAACGTTCTTATGATGTTGACTGACTTTACGATAATATTATTCATAATCATCATAGGTTTGGTCACATCCGGGCATTTTCAGTGCAATGTTACGACCGCCGAGGTGAAAACAACCGTCATTGTTCTAGTGACTTGAGTAACGAGTGGGGCACATTTACACATTTTAACGTATGCCTAAGATTTGCAGTGTTTGTGGGTGCACAAACCATCACATGCAAAAGGAAAATTAAAATAATCATTAACTCTTCCTAAATTGCCAAAAATACGTCTTTTCTCTCTCGCCAATAACTACATAAATATACAAGTGTCTATTATAGGTACATAGAGGTTTTAAAAAAAGAAGCTACAAGTGCTACTGTTAACCACTCAGTTTTTCTGTAGTTTATATCTTCCCCAATTTAAAAATCGTATTGAACCACGCTTATTTCCTTGACACTCCATCGTTCATATTTGCCATTATAATGCAAACTCCAACTAAATATATGACACGTCTACTGCGTGTATATGCAAGCAAACAAATACGAGCCAACTATATGTGCCCAATCTGAATTGTTCTTTTAAATGATTGACTACTCTGTCTGCCATTTCTTTAATATCATTAATCATGAGAACGACCAGGATACTACTGTAATTAGCAGGTTTTAATTAAATTCACATACACATTAAAACGAAAATTTAAAAACCGGAAACTGTCTTTAAAACTGTCATATGTTTACTGCTTTTAGAAATGGGTGGGGTCTTTGAATGATAACGTAAGCAATAATAGTGTATTAACTGACAATCAGTTTATTTCACAAACCTAGTGTATATTAAATAATAATCTACATTATTTTATTCTCACGGAAGGTCGAAACACTGGCTAGATATATTAGTATCAGCATTTATTTATTGAATAGAATTAAGAGAGCTCCTATCTATCTATCTATCTATCTATCTATCTATCTATCTATCTATCGTTTTCTTTCTGTCTGTCTGTATATCCGTCCGTCCATCCATATGACGAACCAACAAACCAACCAGTTTAAAAAAATAAACAGCACGCAAAACTTGAAAAGGGTTCTTAGTGCTAAGACATTTTCTAAAAGTCAGCATTGGACCCGCAATTTTCACTGAAGCAAGAAAAGGGGATTCTCTAATTATCGTCATGAAAGTTTAACAACATAATATGCTAATTCAAATTATTTTACAGAAGTGTTTTGGCGCATGTTAAATTCCAATCTACAGGCAGACAGAAAAACGAACTGATCTGGCAAGTTTGTCAGGGTGGAAAAAGAGATTCCCGAGAGTATGGAGAATCTAAGGTGATGGAGTAGAGTTTTAAAAATAATCTACATTCATTTTCAATTGAAATGAAATTTTTTTGCCGTTCCTCTTTGCAATTTCCTATGTAGGTTTTACATGTTTATGTTAAGGTAACAAAAATATGGAAGTATTTTTTTTAAATTGTGTAATGACAGGAAATATGGGAATACTTACATGGTCGTACCTAAAACATTTCTGGGGTCTAAGGGTAGGTCTAACAAAATAAAAGGTTGATGGTGCAGTTTAATGAATTCTGGATACGGTTACTATGCTTCTCATTTTCTCTGAACAGAAAACAGAAATAATAAACAAAAAATAGGGAAATTAAAAGTGTTTGCAATATCGAACATAACAAATGCTACCGTACTGTTACTAAGCAATTGTTTTCACCTCCACAATATAGCGGAAAGTAGGTCGCTAAGCTTGTGACGTCATGCCTACCCAACCTATTCTCACTTTCAGTACTTGGTTAAAAATGTTTTAGAATATTCATGATAAACAAGGAAATCTCTGTACAAGTTGTCACGGGTGATAACGGAGCGTAGTGGATTAACGCTGGTAGCTTGCGATAATGCCAGACATCTTAAAGTGGTAAAATCTTTTGAAAAGTTGCATGTAATTTATGATCAATGTCAAGTAAATCCTTTACATACTGGGAAAGAAAATGATATTGTAAGATCAATAGTAATATTTATAACACGCCAAGTTCGCGTGCTAAATAGGTCTTTTACTGAGAATATAGAATAATTATTTTTGTCAAGGGGACGAAGCCCTAATAACTCTTGTAGTCAAGCTAATTCAGACTGGCCTTGCTCATTGTGTATAACTGTAATGATACGTACAAGTAAGTAAGGTCGAATTATAAGCTAAATACACTCCAACAAATTGTCTATTCTCATTCGTACACCATTGTGCCTTTTTAGCTCTATGCTTGCCAGAAGGATATAGTCCATGCAATAACGGTCAAAATTCCCATTACTTAGGATAGGCGAACTTGGCGTGTTATAAATATTACACTGAAAGGCCAAAACTAATGATTCATTCAAATTGATCTTATAACATCATTCTCTTTCCCAATTTTTTCCTCTCCACATTCCTTGGACATTTTGTGCAAAGTAGACAACAATTCAATTCAGATTATTTTTCACCAAATTTTGATCTTAATATCCATCAATGTCTCGATGTCATTTAATATTTTAATAAATTATATCAGTCTCAGTAATTAATATTCATGAATTTTGATATGGTCAAAGTAGTGAATTAATATTTTTTATACAATATTAGTAAGGCCAGTAAATAGCCATCTTATTTTATTATTAAATTCAAAATATGTCTGAATTAATAATACAGCTTTGCATCATAATTTGAATGATTAAAGAACGTTAAAACTTAGATTTTTAATATCTTTCTTGGAAACAATTTATTTTTGTACAAAAATATATAGTCGACAATTGGTATTTTGTTTCTACTTAACCTCGGAAATCAAGGAACTGAGACAACTCTGATAAATCAGTCTATTTAAAAATACACATCTTATGTTAGACCGAAGACCATAATCTCCAACAGAAATTACACCTATCAATCAATCACCAAAATAAAGTGAATTATTAGTTGAACAAACTTAACCAATCGGATAAAAGAATTTAAAAAATAGATATTCCAGTGAAGGAAATCTGGGAAACTCTTTGTCACACAAAATAAAACATTATCACAGTTAATTTGCAGGTGACATGGTATCAGTTTGACTCTACATGTTACTTTGCCCCTCTCCCACCACGTCCATTGTTTGAGAATGATCTGCACGTGTCATAGCAATGTCTCTAAACCTTAAGACTAAAATGGATATCATTTTAGATTTTCTCATATTTTGATTAGGAATTGTGTGGATAGACCTGTGTCTTAGAATAATGGATTTTGTGCATATATTTTGTCTTTGGGAAGCTGTCTAACAAAACCCCATTTCAATATGAGTTGTAGCGACAAAAACATGTTCATGATAGCTTTATGATGCCTATAGGTCCGAGGAGTACCAATTTTTTCTCCTTTTCCCCAATCAATGCTCAAAACCCAGCAAAAGAAAGACACGAGAAAGAGTGGGAGAATAATATATTATGATCAACTTATGAAGTAAATTAAGCAAAGGGACCTAAATATGATGACAAAACTTTAACACACTTTCCAGATGCATGGATAAACACAAAAAAAAACTCACTTGCAACCTTAACACCAACTGAACTTGTTTCAGAACATATAAAGGGAAAGTATTTGAAATGAACTTGATACACATGAAATTATGTTAATTAATTTTATTGTCTGGCTAGTTTCTATGTTTCTATAACGTTTTGGTCGCAATAACAAAGCCAAATCAACAATGTGCCCTTGACCTTGGACACGTTTCAATACGAAAATGCTATAGATGTTTAGCTAATGTATTCCACTTATATGACAAAAAATCTGCATATTTGGGGTATGCGGTTTAACATGGAATGTGTGTATTGTGGTTCACATACCGCAGTACATTGAACGGATATTTGTTTTGTATCTCTATTACATCATATACAAATAAAATGATCACTTTAGTGTTCAGTTTTCGTGCTTTATTTCTGTTTCAATGTATGTTGTTAAAAAAAATAGAATGAAAACACGGGCATAAAGACTTAAGTGTTTTAAGATCTGGTACGGACAAAATAAACAAACTGTTGGCAATAAACCAGGATGAACAATTATTGATACTTTGAAAGTAATATTCATGTGATCTACACAGGTGGAAGATGAACCTGACAGCCAACATTTGCTAGCACCCTCCCAATGTAGCCACCAACCCGATCAAAGCTAAGAAAATGCAAATTAAACATAAAAACAAAAAGTAAAATTTGTATATTGCTTGGGCAGGTATCAATATCGGACAGGTGCTATATCAAATAATTTTGACACCACACCAGGTATTAAATCATTTCTGACTTATTTGTCAATGAGATCCTAAATTACTCCATATGTGCTTTGACTATATTTGACCATGTCCCATTTATTCGCTATGAGAAATGAGACGCGTGAAGATTACCTTCAGTTATCAAAATTAGTATAGGTAGTTAATAACTATTACTTTGATCAGGTTGAAAACAAATTTATCAACGTGGAACATTATCAATAAGACATACGTGTTCTTTTTAGTATACATATACACGTTTGTTTCCTTTATGTATATCTGTTTTCCCTCGTTTTCCCGATCTGTTTTTTTTTAACTGTATTATTATTATTATTATTATAGTCCACACAAACATACACACACAGAGACACACAAGCACACGCACATACGCATACAGATATATATAACCAAAAGAGCTATGCTTTTATGACTAACTAAAGAAATTTAGTAAACTCTGCATATTTAATTAATATATATTGTTTGTTCCTATGTTCATCAAACTATTACAACCCAACAAGTAGTACTGGCTACACCATTATCAAGGATTTTATGTACTAAATCATAATAGCACGTGAAATACTGTATATTGCTGATATACCTTGCATGAGTATATTGTACACGATAAATCCAAGGACCCCGACCATCATGTCAATTTTATTACTTAAGGGTCAATGTTTATAGAAGATTCATTTTGAATTAGGCAGTCGTCATGCAAACACACCTGTATAAAATTATATATTGACCCAAATCGGTGTCTTAAAAGGGTGAACGATCTGACCGAATACGAGTCTTGCAGGGATTACTATGGTTTCGTTGTATGAGTGGTCTCTTCTCTTTCAACATCCACC
The DNA here is from genome assembly GCA_030141615.1 of Unio pictorum. NCBI lineage: Eukaryota > Metazoa > Mollusca > Bivalvia > Unionida > Unionidae > Unio > Unio pictorum. The sequence continues at coordinate 6,612,230 of JARLTB010000186.1, forward strand.
AAAGGATACTGGTAAATTCATCTATATTGTATTATTACAAATTTAAACTAAATGTAGAATGACGTTAGTTTGAATAGATTTATACGGAAATATTTGACGAGGGAGGTGAAACCATTATTACCAGTTCATGATTCAAGAATACAATATAAGAATTGTAGTTGCTGTCAGACTTATAAAGGCAGAGTCTCTTGGTAATATATGTAATTGTGTAGATCAATATTTGCATGTATTTGTTATTATTTAAAAAGAAAATGTGATACACATAACTGAAGATGCAGAGTTAAATTTGTCCTTCATGTGCGTGTGTGACTGAAGTAGTACAGAAAGTATATTTATTTCAACAAACAATGGCATTGAGATCTTTGCATATACAACTGGTACGGTGAAACCCATAGGGAACAACAGCCTCGCAGTGTATCCGTAGAGACGTATACGCTGTGAATGCGAGGGGTCGCTGGCTCGACCCCCGGTTGAGTCATGCTAAAATCTAATAAAAATGTTACTAGCAGTTTCCTCGTTTGGCGATCAGCATTAAGATGTTAGTGTTAGAATTGGTCAATCTGGTGTTAGGACAATGTGACTGGGTGGGACATTTAGCCACAAGTCTTCGGCGTGATGCCCCAGTGCTACACATTGATGCCCCAGTGCTACACATCCCAACAAACAGTCACTCTGCAGACATCGTAGCGATATGACTCAAACAATTGTTAAAGGTAGATTGAAAAATCCAAACTCTCTCTCTCTCTCTCACTCTCTCTCTCTCTCTCTCTCTCTCTCTCTCTCTCTCTCTCTCTCTCTCTCTCTCTCTCTCACACACACACCTTCCTCACATAATGCCAAACACTTCTGAGTGGCAAATATATTAGTCCCACATTGCCCATTCCTTCTATTAAAGTCCACACTGTTCTTCAGACTTTGAATCCCATCGCAAGAATACAAATTGGCATGGAATAATATTGTCATGTTTTCTGAAGGCTGCACTCCACATGCCGGCATTCGGGAGAACATGAACTATCCGATATGGGCAGCCTTTACATCTCCATGAACAAATTTAAATCATTCTTAAGGTCTCCACTACATATAAAAGCCTGAATGTTATGTTTGACTTTGTCAGTAATTTATTTCTGGTTAATTTTATTAAGTTAATTAATGTTTTCATCAACAATTTATATCATTGATAACAATAAGTTATCTCCCTTATACCATGTATGAAATTTCAAGAAGTAAAACGTCACATTATCAGAACTTCTTTATGACAATAAAGTAAAGATTTATTGTGAAATATTATATTTGCCCTTATGATATTGTAATCTTTCTCATAGTATAGTAATATTTCTCATAAGATTGTAATTTTTTTCATAATCTAGTAACCTTTCTCATATTATAATCTTTCTTATAGTATAGTATAGTAATCTTTCTGATGATATAGTAACCAGTGTTTCATTATTTTTTGTTTCCTTTTGAAGACAATGTGTCAGATTTATGATTAATTGTTCATTCTGGGTCTATGTACGTTGTTCAGAGTAAATATGTTAATGCTGTTAATCAAAGATTAAAATGTGTCTCCTTTTCAGGATTTTGGTGAACCTTTTGACAACACATATGGACTTTTGCAAGGTAATCTTTTAGTTTTCATAGGCACAAGTATTTCAGTCATGTTTGTGTATGATACACTCATGTTATGCTGTCATGTAAGTGTATTATACACACATTACACTGTTATATATATATATATATATATATATATATATATATATATATATATATATATATATAATGCACATTTTACGCTGTCATATATGTGTATTTATAAATATGTTACGCTGTTTTTTTATATGTTATAAACATGTTACACTGTCTTTCCGGGGATTTTCCCGGATTCTTCTTCCGCCATTAATACTGGCCACAATGTATAGCCGATCGTGCTGAAAAATGGCGTTAAACACAACAACAACACAGCTTATTACTAAAATACAGTAAAATATAGATTTATCTGAACTTTTATGATCGAAATTATTTATTCGAGTAGTTTCTATCGTCAACTGAATGTTGTGTTTATTGCAATGTACATATATTTATAAATTCATATTCACTATTTCACACACACACACACACACACACACACACACACACACACACACACATCAGCCATGTGTACCTTGAAGAAAGCTCTTTGAACCATTTGACCAGGGACTGACACTGTATAGCTCTGATAAGTGAGAAATGCAAATGTAAAGTTTCATAATTATTTTTAGTATTTAATAATAAATGTATCACTAAAATAGTTTTATTTGTTCTACTTTTTCTGCACCTAAACATGACAGATGTGTGTAAGATGTGTATATTTATTAATATTTATTTAATTAATGTAAGATGTCCTCAAAATATTAATACAGCATTGTTCTCGGGTAAAATTGTCGGGGTGGGGTGGTGTGGTGTGTGTGTGTGAGGGGGCTGAATAAAAATCAAATTCACATCCAAGTGAAATGGCAGCATTAAGTCTCAGCAACAAGAAACAGATATTGTATAGTAGAACAAATTATGCGTTGGAACATGCAGCTTGTTAACATCAATGATTGTTAAACAATGATTTGTTAAATATGGGACCTATGGTTTCTGTCAGACATATACATGTATTTTTTTATATCTTGATATTGAAATAAACACGAAAATTTTTGTTGCAATAATAAACCATGGGCCTTGGACTTTGCATCGTTTTTTCAACAACGGCAGAATTGTATTTATTTAATGTCAAATGCCTGGTTATTTGACCCACTTAATTCGGATATTCCATCTACTTTATCACTAAAATCTCGTCATCTGCATGACCGATTATCCAGAACTAAATGGACACCAATGGGTCCAGATAATTTATATTTTACTGTGTATTAAACATGTTAGGATTGTTTTGCTTCTTTTTCAATTTTAAATCAGTTAATTTGTCAATTATTAGGTAGATACAGACTTTGAAACCTAGAATTGTTACAAAAGTTGCCATTGATGTATACCCGGCAGAATGTTTCCCAACTTTTTTTCTCATAACCATGTTCACCAAATAAATTTAAAAAACACTCATTTGTAAATGCTAAACAACTAGCCTGACATACATGTAGCATACAGAGATAAAGACAGACACACACACAAAGACTGACTTTTGGATTGAGGTACATTTGTTTATTGACTGGAAAGGTAGACTAAAAGCAGGGAAATGCCAATGAACTGGCTCAGATGCAATTATATTCACTTAGCACTTGTATGTTTTAGCTCTGGATTTTTTTTTTAAACTCCCAATTAATTGGCTTTTCTTTTTTAGGACATAATGTTATAACAAGGTTTTATCTATTTCTAAAAGTTCAATTTTAAATGATATTTTTATGTTTCAACTCTGGGTCTTCATTTGGCATTGCAATACTTAAGGTATATGCATTGCCCATTTGCATATTGAACTCACTGTTGACTAGTACCTTGTTAAAACAATGCTTGGCCATGTAGGTGGTGTTTCTAAGCATAACAATTATAAAATGGAAAGCTTGATCATTAAACAGGAAAATGGACATGGGTTTGGTTGTTGTTTTTGTATGTTTGTTTTTATGGTTTAACGCCATTTTTCAGCACAAGATAGGCTATACATGGCGGCCAGTATTAATGGTGCAGGAAGAACCCAGAAAACCCCGGATAAAACCACCGACCCACGAGAAGCTACTGGCAAACTTTCTCACATACCCACATTGGCCGAATCCGAGACTAGAACCAACACAGACAGGGGTGAGATGCAACGTTCCCTCTAAGCTGCGCAGCGCAGCTGCTCAGGCATCCCCGCGCAGCTGAATTGTCAATCCAACGTTAAATTTTGCTCAATAGAACGTTAAATATTGCTCGTCTCCGTAATGCTTGCACAATGCAGCGAGCATTGCGCGCACATCTACGATTCGCTTAAAGGGAACGTTGGTGAAATGGTAGAGGTCTGTAACGGACAACAACCCCCCCCCCCCCCCCCCATTTGGTTGTTGTAGTATCACTAATTACATCTAATTACCAGCATTAAAATACAGTGTTTGTTAATTGTATTATCACTAATTAAGTCTGATTACCGGTCTTCCTAAAGATCGTGTACGCATGTCGGTATGAATGTATTCCATATCAGATTTGAAGGCAATATTTCTTTGTCTGATATTAAGGTTTATCTGACAAAATCAACTTCAATGGTCTTCACTTCATAAATGAGAGAAGATTGTAAACTTATTCCTTTCTCCCCTCCATTGTTTTCTTTTCTTCTTTAGATATGGATCTCACATTTTCTTAATATTAAACAGTTTTATACTGTATTTACCCATGCTGTATAATACAACCAAATTTAAATAGTATGGACTCGGTTTTAATGCTACTTAATGTACTGATATTTTAGGGTCTATCCTGATATTTTGAACTCATATAGATAGAGAAAACAAGAATCATAAACTCAAATTATTAAGTGCATTACAAGATGGAAGATCTTTATCTATCTTGGTTGCACTTGTCCATACAATATACATGAAAAAATGGCAGTAGGCATATTTGTTGTTGCTGTTTATATAGTGGATTAATTCCTGTCCCTCCTAATTGGTACAAGCCTGTACAATCAGCTTATTCATGTGGAATGCATTCCCTGTCTCCGAAAGGAACTACAGGAAATGAAGACAATAGTCAAACCATGTGGGCATGAAAATATCCAGGCGTCCAATGGAGATGAACAGAGCAGTGAAGAGGATCAAGTTCAACCATCAGAGAGGACCAGGCTTTTCATGGATAGAGATAGTTAATAAATTATACTGTATAGCTGTCATTACAAGATTTTTGGTATATAGTACTGTGAAGCTGTCGTTATATGATTATTGGCATATAATACTATAAGGCTGATGTTACAAGATTCTTGGTATATAATAATGTATAGCTCTCATTACAAGATTCTTGGTATATAATAATGTATAGCTGTCATTACAAGATTCTTGGTTTATAATACTGTATGCCAGTCATTATAAGATTCTTGGCATCTCACAAATTGACATATCTATAGAACTTTCATACTAATTTTGTATCAGGGTGTTGATGTATTGTCTAGACTTAACAATTTATCTATAGGTTAATTTCATTTTTTTGTTTTTTCATTGTTTTCTGGACGCCATTACCTAAAAATCCTATAATTACCGTATTTATGTTTATTTGGAGCAGAAGTTCTTCATCACTTCATCAGTTGTATGTTTAATACTCCTAAATAACATATTTTGTGTGTTTGTCCCTCTCATGTTATAAATATGATACATGAAATAGAAAATTGTCGGTACTAATTACTTTAAGTATATTCTGTTAGTCATTCTGATGTTCTATAGTTCAGCTAAATTTCTGTGACTGATATAAAAATTCATTAATTAAATTATTTTCTGCAGTACTGTAGAAGGATATTGTGGGATACAAGATTTAATCAGTAAAATCAGAAAAATGATTATAAGCATAGTGTAAATGTTATGCATAACTTGAGATTAAGAGAAATTTAAATGATTCTAGTAAGTTTTCTCTTTCCATGCAAGTCATGTCTTGCATCATTCTACTGACAGCATTGCAAGCTGGTTGATTTCTATCTGACACTTTCAATTAAAGATGAATCTGAATATTGTACACTGTGTCAAAGTGTCAATATTTTAATCGTGGTAGTTTATTCTGAGGTATAGACACCTTTTTGATTTTTGTTTATTTTATTTTATCATTTTTTAAGGAAAATCTCCTGCCGTTGTTATCAACTCCAAATCAATATTTTATTTCTTTGTATCAGCATCAATAATTCCAATTTTAATAAATGTTTCATAAGAGTGGTTGTTCAGTTGTTGTGCACACACACACACGCTCTCTCTCTCTCTCTCTCTCTCTCTCTCTCTCTCTCTCTCTCTCTCTCTCTCTCACACACACACACACACACACACACACAAAGAGGAAGCTTCAGTATCTTGTATCAGCATGGTATCTTTGGTTGATGAATGTTAATCGGAACCACAAGAAAGTTAAGCTGATTACCATACAACATTTATTTCAACTTCATAGAAAGACAATTTCCAATTGAAAATTTACTATACATGTATGCCCAAATACTCTGATTGATAATATTTGTCTACACCCAGGATTATATTTTCATATTGCTTTTATACTTTTTTTTGTCATTCATAAGATATCTTCCTATGCAATGTTTATTTTTATTTTTATGTTTGACTTATAGGTAAAATAAAACTTTATTATATACCTTTCTTTTTCTTTTTGATGGAAGGTGTTATGTATATCTATATTTTGTGGCTTTATCGTTTGGTCCATGACTGGAGATTCAAATCTTTAGATAGACCTATATAAGAGTTGTTTACTTGTTGAAATTCATGCTATATAATTAACTTGTTTATGGTTTGGAATATGTTTTCATTGGACGATGAAGCTATATTGGTTCATATGTCTCCTGTCTTGGACAACAATTCAATAACGATTTCTTCCTTTCACTTTTACTTTTTTTTGCATGAGGTTGATGATGCCCTCATTCCTTTTACAGCAGGTAATTTTGGTAATTTACTCAGCGCTGATGATATAAGTGTACGGAGAATATTCTTCATTGAACATAAATGCTAGTCTGATTAATATACATAAGAAGTTAGTGCATGTGACTACTGTACTTTGTTATTACTGGTTTGTCCTGATACAATGGCTATTTATATATCTCTTGTCATACCTTTGTTGTTTCTTTCAATCTGCCAGTAAATTTAATGTACTGGCAAATTATTGAAAGTTCTTCTAGGTTCTTGCAAGATGGATCCCACATTTTTTTAACGCATGATCATCAAACATTTAAAACTGACCAGAAACATTTGAATGAGATTGTCATAGGAGATGAAGTGATTAACATTTGAAAACACGACTCAAGGGAAAATAAGTCTTAACCAGAACATGAGCAGAGACAACAAATTGTGTGTATGTTGTAAGATTGTCCCTAAAGCATTATGTGCATCATTTTAGGTGAAGAAGTCTCTGTCATCCAGGTGACTGCTTTACTGTTAGCGGCACTAGACATCTTAGTGCTGCTAGTTTGCCAAGCTTAGCCATGAACCGATGCCCAATGTATAAATTCTATAACAAAGCAATAGCTCATAAATGTACCATTGTGATAGAATGCTTAAATGGGCATCTACACTTTTTGACATTTTCCACAGAGTTCTGATTTAGCTCCAAGTCATTTTTGGCAGAATCATATTATCAAAGATTGCTGAGAGGCAGACAATTTCAATGTCGTAATGTGGCTGGAGGTGCAGGTTTCCAGTGTGTGAAGAAAATAACTTAAATGTGAATACAAAATGTGAATACAAAATGTGAATACAAAATGACATTTAATTAGTAGTTGATCAATCTGAGAAAGCACGTAATTTTCTTGTATGGCGCACTAATCAGATAGTTTCAAACTGACCTTGGTACGTCTGTATAAGCTGGGTAAGGCCAAATCCAAAATATTAGAGTGAATGAACACTTCTGTGAACAGTTCTGCTTGAACTAGCAAATGCTACAGGAATCAGAATACATCAAATGTAAAGTCCAATTTCGCAAGCACATTGAAAATCTTGATGCTATGAATGCTGCATAAAATATACAGACATTTTAAAACAGTACATATCATCAACATGTTTCTTCAGAGAGCGATGACTTTCATTCAAATTAAGCAGTGTACCAAACTAAAAAAATAAAAATTGTATAACAAAATAAAGGGGATATACCTTTTCATTGGATTTGAGTCTAATTAGAGCTGAAGTCTATTTGAAAACATTAATTCATCTGAAAAATGCATTTATGTTTTCAAATGTTTAAAACGAAACGTACATTCATAATTTTGTACATCCCATCTGATCTGTCCATCCAACCATACATACATAAACAAACAGTATTAATGGCCATAAAAATAAATGTTAAATTATCTTTACCTTTATATGACAAGAACTTGAAATTGAGAATGTTTGATTTGGCTTTCTCATTTTAAATGTACACACAAGTACTCACTACCTATTTCCTGTTTTTCTCAGGTTCTGTGATAAGCAATTATTTGACCTCCGATTTATCAAATAATAGTACACTTAAAAATGACTTCAAAAACATCGTAATGAAAGTGTCAACTGCTCCATTTTTCCTCTGCCAACTTTGCATTGACAGAATCGGGCAATATTCTTTGGTATCAAAAACCTTCGTATTGCATTCACATGCACAACATGTGTGACTTAAAATAGTATAGTGTATTAGGAACTACTTTTTAAACAAACCATGTACACTCATGTAGTAGACTATAGGTTTCAGTTGAGGCCCTGTGTGGCAGTGTGGTATAAAATGCTCTCCATTACAGATCACTGCCATCTCACCTCTGTGCGGGTTCGAGTGTCAGATTCGTCCAACGTGTGTATGTGAGAAACTTTGCCAGTAGTTTCTCGTGGGTCGGTGGTTCTTTCCGTGGAGTTTCCTGGGTTCTTCTATGAACATTAATACTGGCCGTCATGTATAGCCTATCGTGTGCTGAAAAATGGCGCTAAACCCTACAACAACAACTAGGTTTCATTTTATTAGATTTGTTTGTTAAGGAACTAAAATAGCTGTTTTCTCTATTCGAAAGTAAAGATGATAAAGTGACAAATAAGGATGAATTTACTGAGTCACAAATTAAACTTTAAAACAAACAAAACAATGATCATGAAAGAATGATTGCAATGTCCACAACAAACGTGAGATGCAGTATTAAAAATACCATTCTGATCATCTAAACAGTTATTTAGAAGAAATGTTCATTACATTTCCTTAATAGCATGGTTAAGACTACGACCATCACTCTTGGGTATACGTTGTTCGTCTGTCAATTTGACGAGGACCACTCGAGTCATATGAGGGATGGAGGAGCTGGTTCTGTTCTATGCGTGCGCAGGTGGCTAATGAGGCCAATTGCATGGAATGTTCGTTTGCATAAATGACAGGGGATGAGTGAGACATCTTCAGGAGAGTTGATGGCACGTGCTTTTCTGGCTTGCCTCTTCAGCTCTGCAGCTACTGTTCTGCTAGATTCGCACATCTTGGAGCCTTTGTGCACATATTAAATAACACCAAGTGTCTTGATCACTTGCTGTTTGCTCCCAGGAATCAGGGTTTATATTGAACACTTGCAATGCAGCTTTCAGATTGTCTTTGAAGCATTTCTTCTGACCTTCATGGGATTCTTGCTGCTGCTCACCATAACAGATCCTCATGGGCAGCCGGTGGTCTGGCATGCATGCATGACCTACCCAGCGAAGCTGATACTGCACCAGGATGATGTGGATGGTGGGGAGACCTGCTTTTGCGAGTACCTCAGTGTATGGAATCTTGCCATGCTTCTTGATGCTGAGGATTTTTCTGAGACTTGTGTGATAGTGGTTCAGTTTCCTTGTCTGGTGTAATAACACAGTCCACCTTTTGCATGGGTAAAGTAGTTTGGGGAGCATAAATGCCATGTAGACCTTTAGTCTGGTCTGAATGCTGATACCTATTCCATTCCAGACGTTGGCAAACAATATGCCGAAAGTTACGCTAGCTCTGTAAATGTGAAGGTTCACATCGTCATTAGTAGTGATGTTCTGTGATAGTGTGCTGCGAAGGTCGGTGAAGCGGTTCACGATATGAGTTTTTGGCCGTTCACAGTGATGTTGGGCTCAACATTTTGATCTCTGTAATAACCTTGGTTAACGCTAGAAGCCGTCTGGGGTTGAATAGTTATCCATCTGTACAGTACCTGATGCCGACTCAAACCTCTGTCTCTGAAAACATTAGCATGGCGGAGAATAATCGACTGAACAGTGTCATTGCCAGAACACAACCCTTAATGGAAATGGTTCAGGTGTTTCTCCATTGTCCTGGACTCATACCTGCTTGCCGTCATGGAAATGATGCACCATGGATATAAATTTTATCAGGCATCCGTACTTAGTCATTACCTTAACTAGCCTTCTCTGCTGACAGTATCAAAGACCTTTGCCGAGTCGACGTAGATACAGAAAAATTCGGCCTTTTGCTCTTGACTTTTCTCTTCTAGCTGCCTCTCACTAAAGTCATGTGGCGACAGACAAGCGACGAAGCGGCATGTATGGTACACTGGCAGCCGTAGCCGAAAACCTGCACGCAGGTGGCTCAGGCCATTAGGGTCATCCAACACTGACACGGAGCAACAGTGCAGTCCGGCAGCCGACTGAGCAGCCCTCTTCAGAAATGCACTGCTCACCTACAATGAAAAGGAAATAGAAAAAGTGCCCTAAACATTCATCGCTCGAAACTTCCCTAGTCAGCTTACCGCGGTTGGCGGGAACCCTACTGCAGTGGTGAAAATACAAAGAAGGAAATGAGGATTGTTCCTCGCACACTTAGCGCATAGAATGTCTGGACACTACTGGACAGAGACGATGCAGAAAGACCCCAAAGGAGAACCGCCCTAATATAAAAGGAAATCGGCAGATACAACGTAAACATTGCTGCCTTGAGCGAGACCAGGCTTGCAGGAGAAGGCAAAAGCTATGAAAGACCTCCGGATACACTTTCATTTTGTAATGGCCGAGAATATCTCGGCTTTGCAGTGAAGACAGCGCTTGGTAAATTGGCATGACCCTCATCAGTTGTAATGATCCAACCATGACCAACCAGGATGAAGTGAAGGTCACGTTCTATCAAGATCTTAACTTCGTCCTTGCGGAGGTTCCAATGGCAGATACGCTCGTCATTCTTGGCAACTTCAGTGCAAGAGTAGGCTGTGATCACGTTGCCTGGGAAGGAGTGCTAAGAAATTATTGAGTGTGTTACTAACAACAACGGTCACCTATTGCTCCATACGTATGAAGTGCGGAAATGCTGTTCATCAATAGTTTTCCGAATGAATTCACCCTCTCTCTAAGCATTGGCATCTCATCGACTAAGTCATTGTCAGGAAGAGGGATATGCAGAATATGCGTGTGATGTCTGATGGATATACCACCACCTCATCATCACCAAGCTCAATATATGTATTCAGCTAACAAGCCACCCACATGGAAAGAACACGCCTTAAGGGCTAACCACAATCAAGCTGAAATGGAATAGCTCCAAACAGTCTCTCATGGATGCCCTGCGAGAACCTATGAAATCCACACTTCTAAGCAATCAGAATGTGGAGACGGACATAGCGGCAATCAGAGAGCTGGTATATAGCACAGTTTCGGAAATCCTAGGACCCTCAACCAGAAAGCATGAATGCAGGATTGGTGAGACAGGTAACGAGATCAAGCAGTTGTTGGACGAGAAGAACCTCCTTTTTTAAACCTACCTCAACAACCCCAAGTCCGCTTGTAGGAAAGAGGACTATAACAATATACGCAGTACCGTACTGCAGATACTCCGTCAGAATCGAGACACCAGGCTAAGCAGCAAAGCCGACAAGATCCAGTGCTACGCAGCCTGGCATGACATGAAGTTTTACAATTCCCTAAAAGAAGTGTATGGACCTACATCCTCTGGAGCATCCCCACTTCTCGGCGCAAACGGGAGCAAACTAATATACTGACAACTAGATTCTTCAACGATAGGATGAACATTTTGACATCGTCCAGAGTCGCCCTTCATTCATCAACGATGAAATCATCAATCGTCTCATGCAATTACCCATCAACGAAGCACTGGATGACCCTCCAACCTGGATGAAGATACAGAAAGCGATATGTCTACTCTCCAGTGGCAAAGCACTTGCTTCAGACTCCATTCTAACTGAAGTCTACAAGAAAGTGAACATAGCCCTGATAGAAAAGCTCTCAAAACTATTTTACTGGTGTGACAGTAAGACAATCCCCCAGGTATTCAATGACCTTCTATAAACACCTGTATTAGCGCAAAGGGAACCAGGCCAGTGACGACCGCATTTACCACGTCTGAGACGACTGCTCTCAATTGCAAGGAAGATATACGCCAGAGTCTTTCTGAACCGATTAACCACTCGCCATGACCAGGGAATCCTGCCAGAAAGCCAGTGTGGATTCCGAAAAGAACGTGGGACCATCAACATGGTGTATGCTTAGTGATCATATGGACTGGGTCTATGACAAGAATGATTTGCGCGCCGACTCTGTTTTAAGTGAGGAAAACTTGCGCAGTTCGTCGACAACACTCTCTCGCCCAATACCATCTGAGTCCATCAGCATGACGTCGAAAAGGCTGGAGAATAATTTAAATGCAGTGGATGGCCATGAGTCCTACATGTCTCGTCGAGCTCTAAGGCGTTTGATTGAGAATGTACTTGACCGGCTGGTGGTTCCTGCTCGCAGGCTGCCAAATATTCACATGCTAGGTAGAGTTTGATAGGGTTGAGTGAATGGCTGTTCTATTCCCACTCCCCTAGGTCTCTCATTCATGTCGATAGCCCCTTCTAGGGGCGCGACATGACGACCAAATTAAATAGCATACTTTGTATGCGTAAATGCCTGTGTGGATGTGGCACCATTCCTTCCCCTCGGGAAAATCTAAATCACTACCAAACTAATTGGTAGTGTAAAATAGTGAACATATGACCCTTCGTGGCCGGTTTCACTTAAAACCTTAAATACTACTATGCTAGGTAGACAAAGCGTAACTCACAGAAGGTATACGATTAGTCGGCTACCGTCAGCCTGGTATAGCCTTGTTTAGCCATAAAGTCGATACCGTTTTCCGAGATGTGGCCGTTGGACATGCGACAGCTTCTTGGGGCCACAGGTGAGAATTGAGTGACAAGTGGGGACAAAATGCAAGCTACCCCCAAATTAGTACGACTACTTCTCCCATCCAGTGGTGCTAACCCTCCCCGGACACCCCAATATATAATGGCATAGAAAAGCATACTGAGACCAAGGGCTATTGCATATCTATCACATATTACCATTTAATAAGTGAAAGTAATAATTTCCTGGAATGGGGGGATGCAAATGAAAGTTTTCACAGAAAAGAGATGGTTTCGGATCCAATAATCAAAGACGATGAGGAATTCTTTATTTCCGCCGACTCAATCTATTGTCACACATCAGCTGCTTTACAATTTACCGCGATACAGTTCTTAATACAATTTTCGGATATAGAAAGCGATAGACGCCATAAGATCAAAATATAGCTCGAGGAGCATATACATGACAGGCATAAAAGTGTCCTCTTAAGCTATTAATGAGAATGGCAAAAAAAATATGTACATTTTTCTATCTTGACTTTCCTAATAATGTACTTTCTTAGTTCTAAAAATCCAAATAAAATGAGCTGTGTCATGGGTTCTAAATCTTGATGGCACATTTCGAAATTGTACTTTTTAATTTCGACTACATTTTAAGGGAAATAACATTCTCCTTACTGCACTCAATATGAAATGAACGTGATATGTTTGGAGTCCTTTTGATGATCACCATTGAAAAAGTTCATATTTTTCTACCATTATGATTCCAAACATCTGATGACTGAAGAGAAACAAACATAATACAGAGTCTTTCCCGTCCCTCCCTTTTCAAATCACAAACACGTGTTTGTGTTTAATTGACACAGATGATAAATCCAGTTTCAAAATCAGCGGAGTTGAGTAATCTGTAGAATTGACACAAAACCCAACACATTCTCTTAATTCTAGATCAGCTTGAACAGCTATTGTAATGCGCGTTCAGTCACAAGATGATTTCAAATTACAATTCTAAGTAAACCAAAAACTAAAAGTGAAGTCGAGCGCGCTAGGTGGAGTTATGTATGCATTTATATTGCTGTTGTGTTTTGATGAATCTGCACTTATGTATTTATTTTAGATTGCATCATAAATTCTATTATTTCGATTGATGTACAGGGGCGCCGCCTCCGCTAAGCGAACAAGTCAGTCGCCTAGGGCGCTGTGCTAAGGGTTTATTTCATGATGGGCGGGTAGGGGAAGGCCTGAGTGGAGGGGGGGAAGGGGCGCCAGATATCTGATCTGGCATAGGGCTCCAAAATGACTTTCACCGGCGATGTTGATGTAGTGTAATCTTTATATAATTAAGCCTTATGTTGAAAGAAAAAATGAATATATAATTAAATCGTAACTGTATTTTTATGGGAAAATATAGGCTGGTTTTGTCAGATTGTTACTGCACTCACACAAGGCGTGCAGTATCCATCCCTAAAACCTCCTTCATATTTCCCCATGCAAATACAGCAATTTATGAATATAATGGCCAATTTAAAACGTCTTTGGAATATTAATAATATGCCTGTAGGAAATAAACACGCTTGTCATAGCAACATTGTTTTACACCCTAGAAGTATAGAAGTTGTATATGTTACATAACATGTATCCCTTTTCACTAAGAACTAACAGTAGATGTTCTGACCTTACAATGATGTGAGTTGAAGTTTTAATAGTGTTACAAATTCTCTGTAGCACATACTATTAAAAAATGAACCTGGTGTTAATGGCACCGAAACACAGAAAGGTTGTGTTTTACCAGGACAACGAAAGTAAATTACCTCGTCTAAGGACATATCACGGTAGCTGACTCATTCTGATCTGATGATGCAACACGAAAATGCAATCAATTTAGTAACGAATCTGTCATAACAACAGCTGGGTCATCAAGGTTCCAAAACATTAGGAGTTCACAGTTAGTCATGTGCATACTTTTTGTGAATATTGTTACGTATATCTGATTTATTATACATTTAATTGTTTGTTTGTGAATTTTAAATTCTTTTCTATTTTTCATTACAAGCTATTTTAATGTAAATTTATTCATAAAAAGAAAAATCCATTGGCGTGAATTAATCTTTTGTAAACAAGTAATGTTGACATAGATCCTGAAGGTTAGTGTTAGTGGCAGTCAGGTTAGAGTCAGTCACGTAAACAGGTTTTATTTTAATTTTAAATGATTGGTTGGTTGTTGTCAAGGTCAAGATGGCACTAGTAAATTAAGAAGTAAACAACCTTTTATTCTCAAGCAAAAATAATTTGTTTTCATCAGGGTCATTTTAGGAGTACGTGATATAAACCATCTTGACTCCTTTCCAAACCTTCATGATTTCGCAATTCGGGAATTATTTTCAAGAAACTGCATATTAAAATACGATATAATCTTTGTTTTGGTGAAATATAGTTAAATTTTGGCTTTTACAATTGATGTTAAGTCATTTTCTTTTGTTTTAGCCAATTTTTTTAATCCATGTTAACTTTTCTTCGGTTTACATGGATTTTAAAGGACTAATTCGTATCTATTGAAATATTCAATGTGCTCATACAGAAATCTTAAACAAAGACAGTGTATCAAAAAATTTTATTCCCATTTCCGACCACGGAGTGTTAAATATTGTATTTCTACAAGGAAATGTAGATAAGCGCAAAACAGTATTTAGCATACGTAATCATCTTCCATCTTGGATATTTAAACGCGATTCGAACTTGAATTTCTTTGAACATTTCATTTCTAGGATTTTTGTAATTTAATTTGTGGAATATTCTTAGATCATGTTTGCATATGATTCTTAAAGCTGTAATTACTTTATCCATT
Organism: Unio pictorum; assembly: GCA_030141615.1. NCBI lineage: Eukaryota > Metazoa > Mollusca > Bivalvia > Unionida > Unionidae > Unio > Unio pictorum. The sequence goes on from JARLTB010000186.1 coordinate 6,627,793, forward strand.
TTTACAATCTTTCTCCAGGGAAATAAATTATTTGTATAATTTTCAAAGCTTGTTGTTTTCATTTTTTCTATGTTACTATTTTTTAGAGCCTAAACACGTAACAGTATATAAACCATTATATACAATCTTTCATTCACAAATTAACAAGCAATTTGTTGTAATTCCCGATTTTAAAAGAGAGACAAATCTATAACAGTAGTTATGTGGTATTTGTAAATACATACAAAACGCTTTTATTATTATTATTATTATTATTATTATTATTATTATTATTATTATTATTGTTGTTGTTTTGTTTTTGTTAAAAACTTTAGATAAATGTATGCATTTGCTAGACTAATAATTTGTTTAAAATACGTCAGAGTCATTTATAGGAGAATTTACCGCTCGAAACGACATTTATGCAATGATTTATGGAACTTTGGGGACCCATATATCCATTTTTACAAATATTATTCAAGTCTTTGCATTATTTGTGAGTAATGGTTGTACTGTTTAAATACAATCATATCATCTACGTTACGAGTTCTGCCAGTTTCTTTTATGTTAGTATGTTCCCAGACTCTGTCGAAATGAAGGTAATTATCATGAACTTATAAGCAATCATAATGTAACATAGAAAATTATCCACATATTTCTTAAAATGATAAGAACTCATTCCTAATACCATCTTTATGCTAAATATATGGAAAATATACATATATTGCAGAAGTATCATAGGATTTCGATAATCGTGGTATATGGTAAAGAAAAACTATCAACAAAATTGAAATATCGATCCTCAATTTTTTCCGAGAATTAAATTGTTATTAGGAAGTTTAATTTGCTAGAGCTGACACTTTGTTCTTCCTTCATTCGTTTCTTCTTTGTTTTGATCGTACACTTAAACAATCTGAGTTTTGTGATTACATTATCTCTTATATCCAACATCAGCAAGCATCAAAACTAGTTTTTATTGATTACAGACATCTGGCAGAAACTCGTTTCCGAAAATACTCAAATATTCTTAAGAAAACAACTGTACAACCCCTTCTTTGGTGATCCAATAACTTCTTTAAGGGATGTGCATTTATTGATTTCAAGTTGAGTGAAATGATTCATTTCATATTTATGTAATAATTTATCGAAATATATAAGCACATATTTCCATTCCATAAGAAAATGATAAGTCTTTTATTAGTTTGCTATATGTGGATAATAGTTATACAGCATGATTATTATCATATATAATGCAGACATTATTAAGGTGTATACACTGATAAGTAATGATGATTCCATGTTTTAACAAACTGTGTTCACCAAAATTATTATCTATGTCTTATAGAACATTATCCAGCCTTGTACAGGTCGAAGTCTCAACATTTCCTTGTTTTGACAAGCTGACCGCGGCCAGTCGCAGTTTGTACTCTTTGCTAGTATATGATCATCGACGATAAAAGGAGTAAGAGTCAAGCCTGGTCCAATTTCAATAAAGCTGGAACTTTATAATTGCGAACGGACTTGTCTTTGGAATATGGAAACATGTCGCCCAGCCAGCCTGTTAATGTAGTTTGTCCACCATAACCAGCAGGTATCTTATTGACGATCCGATTGCCCCAATCAAATTCTGTGCAATCTTTCATACACATCTCAAGAATTTGTTGTATGTCCCAATTTCTCAAAATAGACATAAATATATAACAGCAGTTATAAACAAAAATTTCAATTAATATTATTATTGATTGTCACTATTTTTTAAAATAATTATTATTATTATTATTATTATTATTATTATTATATCCTAGGTCAGATATTATTCAATTCGAGAAATAGCTTCTTGTTTTACAAAAAATATTTTTCAGAGCTTATTATAGATTAATTCACGCTTTGATACGACGATTATGTAATGATTTATCAAAAATTGTAAGCCCGTATTTCCATTCTGTAAGAAAATTATAGAAGTCTTTTAATAGTTTGCTATATATGGACAATGGTTATACTGCAATATTAATATCATATAGTCTACGTTACGAGATTCTGCCGTTTTATTCCATTATTGTCTTCAATTTTAGTATGAAGAAATACCAAATTAGACCCAAATGTTTTCAAGAGTATGCCCATATGAAGGTAACAACCGTAAAAGCCTTAAAGACAATAAAGACCCACTTCATACTGCCATCTCTATTGTACATATGTGGACAATATAATTGAATATTTACATAATCATATCCTTTATTCCACACTGAAAACGAATCCTGCTCTCATAAAGACAAAATATATATGACATATTTAGCCAAAGTTTTATTTGCTGTCATCCCTCGTTTCCTAAATTTCTTATGAGAAAAGTTATTTTGTATCAGCCGATATTTTGATCTTCCTTAATTTTTTCATCTTAGTTTTATTTTACTCTTTTGTTGTCTACCTATACAGTTTGTGTTTTTGTGTTTTGTCTCATTTCCGAAAATACTAAAATATTCTTACGAAAACAGATGGACAATTCCTTCTATGGTTATCTGAGAAAAAGAAAGGTATGGGATGTATATATCTGGAATTTAATTGGAGGGATCAAAATAGAATCATAGTTCATTATTTTGAAAAGCAGAAATGTTTAGTATGGAGAACACTATATTGCATACACAATCATATCAAAGATAAGTACTTTCCATGTTCACACAAATTGTGTTCAGCAAAATTAGTATCTATGTCTCATAGAACATCATCCAGCCTTGTACAGGTCGAAGTCTCTGGGTTTCCTTGTTTTCACCTGCTCCTAAGAAACCTGCGGCTAATCGAAGTTTGTACTCTTTACCTGTATACAGTTTATCATCAAGACTCACGGGAGTAAAAGTCAAGCCTGGGCCAATTTCAGAATAGTTTGGACTTGTATAATTGCGCTCGAGCTTGCCATCGAAGCTTTTGGAATATGGAAACATGTCGCCCAGCCAGCCTGTTAATGTAGTTTGTCCACCAGAACCAATAGGTTTCTTAGTGACAATACGATTCCACCAATCGATGTTTGGCTTTCCCTCCATGCTGGAAACAAAGTTGTCAATGACTGTGTTTACCTTGATGAACCACCAATCCAGGTCAGGCAGGAACTCAGACAATCTACCAACTCTTTCCTTGATGCTCTTGTAATCATGCAATGTACCAAGAAGGCAAACCTCAGGTATTCCACACAAAAAATAGCAGACATATTCAAAATAATTCTGCATAGCTTCCATCAGGCAACATCGAAAAACCTGTGTCTCCATTGGACCTGTTGTGCTGAAGGGCTTCGTCATCATTTCGGCTATATCACATTTTGTATTGTCGTTTATCAATTCTGCGATTTCCTCCACAAAACCGACCCAACCCGTTTGGTTGTGATTTGGTTCACATACCCCCTTGGGTTTGATGTTGTATTTTTCCCCATTTACCATCAATTTATTTTTACCAGAATGGTTGACGAAGGTATTTCGATGTTTTTCCGCAGTCTCCTCATCAGAGAGGTGAGTAGCAACTCCTTGGATAATAAGGCACCAAAGATCATCAGGAGAAAGTTCAAGAGCGATATGTTTATTGTAAGCTTCAACAACAGTTGCCACAAGTCCATGTTTATACCATGTGCTCAACTCGACGAGTGGGTAATTAGAATTACCTGTTTCATAATCAATGTTTCTTTCATGTGCAAATTCTTCGGCGACCTTTTTCAACGCCTTATCCTCAAAAGTAAAATATTCCCTCTTTACACTGGCACACTTGAAGGTTGTCATGTCTCCCTTAGACGAATAGAACTGAAGGTAAAAGATCATAAGCGTTAGTCACTTATTGAATAACCTTATTGTTTACATATATAATACAATATTTGAAGGACCGTATAATACCACTTCGTTGATGCTAAACAACACTAGTTTTCTATGTGCACGCCTTATTTTCATTTAATATCCTATGCTTCTTTCTTGACTTTAATGTTTTCAACAGTATCATTATCAATGCATCGACCATTTGGCTGTCATGTAGGATCCAAATGCTAATTTGATCATTTGAATTATTCTAAAAAAGACATTGTTTAAAATGGTGACTTGGAACAGTACTTTCAAAAATTGGAGGATTTTTTTCAAAGTTTATGCAGGAATAAATTTATATCTAGACAGATTTTTTAAAATTTCTACTTTGTCAATAAACCGAATATTGTCACACTATTAAGATCATCTACAATATCCATTTTGGGACAAATGCTGTAAATGTAGGTGAGATCATGGAGACAAGTTAACTGAATAATATGTACTGATTATAAGTTACTCAAATGTTCGTAATTTTGAATCGTAATCTGGTTAATTTAGTGTCATGGTCAATTATAATATCAGTTTTAAATCATTCTTGGTCTAGTTGTTTGGTCTCATTGTCAATTATAATATCAGTATCCATCCCTAAAACCTCCTTCATATTTCCCCATGCAAATACAGCAATTTATGAATATAATGGCCAATTTAAAACGTCTTTGGAATATTAATAATATGCCTGTAGGAAATAAACACGCTTGTCATAGCAACATTGTTTTACACCCTAGAAGTATAGAAGTTGTATATGTTACATAACATGTATCCCTTTTCACTAAGAACTAACAGTAGATGTTCTGACCTTACAATGATGTGAGTTGAAGTTTTAATAGTGTTACAAATTCTCTGTAGCACATACTATTAAAAAATGAACCTGGTGTTAATGGCACCGAAACACAGAAAGGTTGTGTTTTACCAGGACAACGAAAGTAAATTACCTCGTCTAAGGACATATCACGGTAGCTGACTCATTCTGATCTGATGATGCAACACGAAAATGCAATCAATTTAGTAACGAATCTGTCATAACAACAGCTGGGTCATCAAGGTTCCAAAACATTAGGAGTTCACAGTTAGTCATGTGCATACTTTTTGTGAATATTGTTACGTATATCTGATTTATTATACATTTAATTGTTTGTTTGTGAATTTTAAATTCTTTTCTATTTTTCATTACAAGCTATTTTAATGTAAATTTATTCATAAAAAGAAAAATCCATTGGCGTGAATTAATCTTTTGTAAACAAGTAATGTTGACATAGATCCTGAAGGTTAGTGTTAGTGGCAGTCAGGTTAGAGTCAGTCACGTAAACAGGTTTTATTTTAATTTTAAATGATTGGTTGGTTGTTGTCAAGGTCAAGATGGCACTAGTAAATTAAGAAGTAAACAACCTTTTATTCTCAAGCAAAAATAATTTGTTTTCATCAGGGTCATTTTAGGAGTACGTGATATAAACCATCTTGACTCCTTTCCAAACCTTCATGATTTCGCAATTCGGGAATTATTTTCAAGAAACTGCATATTAAAATACGATATAATCTTTGTTTTGGTGAAATATAGTTAAATTTTGGCTTTTACAATTGATGTTAAGTCATTTTCTTTTGTTTTAGCCAATTTTTTTAATCCATGTTAACTTTTCTTCGGTTTACATGGATTTTAAAGGACTAATTCGTATCTATTGAAATATTCAATGTGCTCATACAGAAATCTTAAACAAAGACAGTGTATCAAAAAATTTTATTCCCATTTCCGACCACGGAGTGTTAAATATTGTATTTCTACAAGGAAATGTAGATAAGCGCAAAACAGTATTTAGCATACGTAATCATCTTCCATCTTGGATATTTAAACGCGATTCGAACTTGAATTTCTTTGAACATTTCATTTCTAGGATTTTTGTAATTTAATTTGTGGAATATTCTTAGATCATGTTTGCATATGATTCTTAAAGCTGTAATTACTTTATCCATTTTTACAATCTTTCTCCAGGGAAATAAATTATTTGTATAATTTTCAAAGCTTGTTGTTTTCATTTTTTCTATGTTACTATTTTTTAGAGCCTAAACACGTAACAGTATATAAACCATTATATACAATCTTTCATTCACAAATTAACAAGCAATTTGTTGTAATTCCCGATTTTAAAAGAGAGACAAATCTATAACAGTAGTTATGTGGTATTTGTAAATACATACAAAACGCTTTTATTATTATTATTATTATTATTATTATTATTATTATTATTATTATTATTGTTGTTTTGTTTTTGTTAAAAACTTTAGATAAATGTATGCATTTGCTAGACTAATAATTTGTTTAAAATACGTCAGAGTCATTTATAGGAGAATTTACCGCTCGAAACGACATTTATGCAATGATTTATGGAACTTTGGGGACCCATATATCCATTTTTACAAATATTATTCAAGTCTTTGCATTATTTGTGAGTAATGGTTGTACTGTTTAAATACAATCATATCATCTACGTTACGAGTTCTGCCAGTTTCTTTTATGTTAGTATGTTCCCAGACTCTGTCGAAATGAAGGTAATTATCATGAACTTATAAGCAATCATAATGTAACATAGAAAATTATCCACATATTTCTTAAAATGATAAGAACTCATTCCTAATACCATCTTTATGCTAAATATATGGAAAATATACATATATTGCAGAAGTATCATAGGATTTCGATAATCGTGGTATATGGTAAAGAAAAACTATCAACAAAATTGAAATATCGATCCTCAATTTTTTCCGAGAATTAAATTGTTATTAGGAAGTTTAATTTGCTAGAGCTGACACTTTGTTCTTCCTTCATTCGTTTCTTCTTTGTTTTGATCGTACACTTAAACAATCTGAGTTTTGTGATTACATTATCTCTTATATCCAACATCAGCAAGCATCAAAACTAGTTTTTATTGATTACAGACATCTGGCAGAAACTCGTTTCCGAAAATACTCAAATATTCTTAAGAAAACAACTGTAAAACCCCTTCTTTGGTGATCCAATAACTTCTTTAAGGGATGTGCATTTATTGATTTCAAGTTGAGTGAAATGATTCATTTCATATTTATGTAATAATTTATCGAAATATATAAGCACATATTTCCATTCCATAAGAAAATGATAAGTCTTTTATTAGTTTGCTATATGTGGATAATAGTTATACAGCATGATTATTATCATATATAATGCAGACATTATTAAGGTGTATACACTGATAAGTAATGATGATTCCATGTTTTAACAAACTGTGTTCACCAAAATTATTATCTATGTCTTATAGAACATTATCCAGCCTTGTACAGGTCGAAGTCTCAACATTTCCTTGTTTTGACAAGCTGACCGCGGCCAGTCGCAGTTTGTACTCTTTGCTAGTATATGATCATCGACGATAAAAGGAGTAAGAGTCAAGCCTGGTCCAATTTCAATAAAGCTGGAACTTTATAATTGCGAACGGACTTGTCTTTGGAATATGGAAACATGTCGCCCAGCCAGCCTGTTAATGTAGTTTGTCCACCATAACCAGCAGGTATCTTAGTGACGATCCGATTGCCCCAATCAAATTCTGTGCAATCTTTCATACACATCTCAAGAATTTGTTGTATGTCCCAATTTCTCAAAATAGACATAAATATATAACAGCAGTTATAAACAAAAATTTCAATTAATATTATTATTGATTGTCACTATTTTTTAAAATAATTATTATTATTATTATTATTATTATTATTATTATTATATCCTAGGTCAGATATTATTCAATTCGAGAAATAGCTTCTTGTTTTACAAAAAATATTTTTCAGAGCTTATTATAGATTAATTCACGCTTTGATACGACGATTATGTAATGATTTATCAAAAATTGTAAGCCCGTATTTCCATTCTGTAAGAAAATTATAGAAGTCTTTTAATAGTTTGCTATATATGGACAATGGTTATACTGCAATATTAATATCATATAGTCTACGTTACGAGATTCTGCCGTTTTATTCCATTATTGTCTTCAATTTTAGTATGAAGAAATACCAAATTAGACCCAAATGTTTTCAAGAGTATGCCCATATGAAGGTAACCGTAAAAGCCTTAAAGACAATAAAGACCCACTTCATACTGCCATCTCTATTGTACATATGTGGACAATATAATTGAATATTTACATAATCATATCCTTTATTCCACACTGAAAACGAATCCTGCTCTCATAAAGACAAAATATATATGACATATTTAGCCAAAGTTTTATTTGCTGTCATCCCTCGTTTCCTAAATTTCTTATGAGAAAAGTTATTTTGTATCAGCCGATATTTTGATATTCCTTAATTTTTTCATCTTAGTTTTATTTTACTCTTTTGTTGTCTACCTATACAGTTTGTGTTTTTGTGTTTTGTCTCATTTCCGAAAATACTAAAATATTCTTACGAAAACAGATGGACAATTCCTTCTATGGTTATCTGAGAAAAAGAAAGGTATGGGATGTATATATCTGGAATTTAATTGGAGGGATCAAAATAGAATCATAGTTCATTATTTTGAAAAGCAGAAATGTTTAGTATGGAGAACACTATATTGCATACACAATCATATCAAAGATAAGTACTTTCCATGTTCACACAAATTGTGTTCAGCAAAATTAGTATCTATGTCTCATAGAACATCATCCAGCCTTGTACAGGTCGAAGTCTCTGGGTTTCCTTGTTTTCACCTGCTCCTAAGAAACCTGCGGCTAATCGAAGTTTGTACTCTTTACCTGTATACAGTTTATCATCAAGACTCACGGGAGTAAAAGTCAAGCCTGGGCCAATTTCAGAATAGTTTGGACTTGTATAATTGCGCTCGAGCTTGCCATCGAAGCTTTTGGAATATGGAAACATGTCGCCCAGCCAGCCTGTTAATGTAGTTTGTCCACCAGAACCAATAGGTTTCTTAGTGACAATACGATTCCACCAATCGATGTTTGGCTTTCCCTCCATGCTGGAAACAAAGTTGTCAATGACTGTGTTTACCTTGATGAACCACCAATCCAGGTCAGGCAGGAACTCAGACAATCTACCAACTCTTTCCTTGATGCTCTTGTAATCATGCAATGTACCAAGAAGGCAAACCTCAGGTATTCCACACAAAAAATAGCAGACATATTCAAAATAATTCTGCATAGCTTCCATCAGGCAACATCGAAAAACCTGTGTCTCCATTGGACCTGTTGTGCTGAAGGGCTTCGTCATCATTTCGGCTATATCACATTTTGTATTGTCGTTTATCAATTCTGCGATTTCCTCCACAAAACCGACCCAACCCGTTTGGTTGTGATTTGGTTCACATACCCCCTTGGGTTTGATGTTGTATTTTTCCCCATTTACCATCAATTTATTTTTACCAGAATGGTTGACGAAGGTATTTCGATGTTTTTCCGCAGTCTCCTCATCAGAGAGGTGAGTAGCAACTCCTTGGATAATAAGGCACCAAAGATCATCAGGAGAAAGTTCAAGAGCGATATGTTTATTGTAAGCTTCAACAACAGTTGCCACAAGTCCATGTTTATACCATGTGCTCAACTCGACGAGTGGGTAATTAGAATTACCTGTTTCATAATCAATGTTTCTTTCATGTGCAAATTCTTCGGCGACCTTTTTCAACGCCTTATCCTCAAAAGTAAAATATTCCCTCTTTACACTGGCACACTTGAAGGTTGTCATGTCTCCCTTAGACGAATAGAACTGAAGGTAAAAGATCATAAGCGTTAGTCACTTATTGAATAACCTTATTGTTTACATATATAATACAATATTTGAAGGACCGTATAATACCACTTCGTTGATGCTAAACAACACTAGTTTTCTATGTGCACGCCTTATTTTCATTTAATATCCTATGCTTCTTTCTTGACTTTAATGTTTTCAACAGTATCATTATCAATGCATCGACCATTTGGCTGTCATGTAGGATCCAAATGCTAATTTGATCATTTGAATTATTCTAAAAAAGACATTGTTTAAAATGGTGACTTGGAACAGTACTTTCAAAAATTGGAGGATTTTTTTCAAAGTTTATGCAGGAATAAATTTATATCTAGACAGATTTTTTAAAATTTCTACTTTGTCAATAAACCGAATATTGTCACACTATTAAGATCATCTACAATATCCATTTTGGGACAAATGCTGTAAATGTAGGTGAGATCATGGAGACAAGTTAACTGAATAATATGTACTGATTATAAGTTACTCAAATGTTCGTAATTTTGAATCGTAATCTGGTTAATTTAGTGTCATGGTCAATTATAATATCAGTTTTAAATCATTCTTGGTCTAGTTGTTTGGTCTCATTGTCAATTATAATATCAGTATCCATCCCTAAAACCTCCTTCATATTTCCCCATGCAAATACAGCAATTTATGAATATAATGGCCAATTTAAAACGTCTTTGGAATATTAATAATATGCCTGTAGGAAATAAACACGCTTGTCATAGCAACATTGTTTTACACCCTAGAAGTATAGAAGTTGTATATGTTACATAACATGTATCCCTTTTCACTAAGAACTAACAGTAGATGTTCTGACCTTACAATGATGTGAGTTGAAGTTTTAATAGTGTTACAAATTCTCTGTAGCACATACTATTAAAAAATGAACCTGGTGTTAATGGCACCGAAACACAGAAAGGTTGTGTTTTACCAGGACAACGAAAGTAAATTACCTCGTCTAAGGACATATCACGGTAGCTGACTCATTCTGATCTGATGATGCAACACGAAAATGCAATCAATTTAGTAACGAATCTGTCATAACAACAGCTGGGTCATCAAGGTTCCAAAACATTAGGAGTTCACAGTTAGTCATGTGCATACTTTTTGTGAATATTGTTACGTATATCTGATTTATTATACATTTAATTGTTTGTTTGTGAATTTTAAATTCTTTTCTATTTTTCATTACAAGCTATTTTAATGTAAATTTATTCATAAAAAGAAAAATCCATTGGCGTGAATTAATCTTTTGTAAACAAGTAATGTTGACATAGATCCTGAAGGTTAGTGTTAGTGGCAGTCAGGTTAGAGTCAGTCACGTAAACAGGTTTTATTTTAATTTTAAATGATTGGTTGGTTGTTGTCAAGGTCAAGATGGCACTAGTAAATTAAGAAGTAAACAACCTTTTATTCTCAAGCAAAAATAATTTGTTTTCATCAGGGTCATTTTAGGAGTACGTGATATAAACCATCTTGACTCCTTTCCAAACCTTCATGATTTCGCAATTCGGGAATTATTTTCAAGAAACTGCATATTAAAATACGATATAATCTTTGTTTTGGTGAAATATAGTTAAATTTTGGCTTTTACAATTGATGTTAAGTCATTTTCTTTTGTTTTAGCCAATTTTTTTAATCCATGTTAACTTTTCTTCGGTTTACATGGATTTTAAAGGACTAATTCGTATCTATTGAAATATTCAATGTGCTCATACAGAAATCTTAAACAAAGACAGTGTATCAAAAAATTTTATTCCCATTTCCGACCACGGAGTGTTAAATATTGTATTTCTACAAGGAAATGTAGATAAGCGCAAAACAGTATTTAGCATACGTAATCATCTTCCATCTTGGATATTTAAACGCGATTCGAACTTGAATTTCTTTGAACATTTCATTTCTAGGATTTTTGTAATTTAATTTGTGGAATATTCTTAGATCATGTTTGCATATGATTCTTAAAGCTGTAATTACTTTATCCATTTTTACAATCTTTCTCCAGGGAAATAAATTATTTGTATAATTTTCAAAGCTTGTTGTTTTCATTTTTTCTATGTTACTATTTTTTAGAGCCTAAACACGTAACAGTATATAAACCATTATATACAATCTTTCATTCACAAATTAACAAGCAATTTGTTGTAATTCCCGATTTTAAAAGAGAGACAAATCTATAACAGTAGTTATGTGGTATTTGTAAATACATACAAAACGCTTTTATTATTATTATTATTATTATTATTATTATTATTATTATTATTATTGTTGTTTTGTTTTTGTTAAAAACTTTAGATAAATGTATGCATTTGCTAGACTAATAATTTGTTTAAAATACGTCAGAGTCATTTATAGGAGAATTTACCGCTCGAAACGACATTTATGCAATGATTTATGGAACTTTGGGGACCCATATATCCATTTTTACAAATATTATTCAAGTCTTTGCATTATTTGTGAGTAATGGTTGTACTGTTTAAATACAATCATATCATCTACGTTACGAGTTCTGCCAGTTTCTTTTATGTTAGTATGTTCCCAGACTCTGTCGAAATGAAGGTAATTATCATGAACTTATAAGCAATCATAATGTAACATAGAAAATTATCCACATATTTCTTAAAATGATAAGAACTCATTCCTAATACCATCTTTATGCTAAATATATGGAAAATATACATATATTGCAGAAGTATCATAGGATTTCGATAATCGTGGTATATGGTAAAGAAAAACTATCAACAAAATTGAAATATCGATCCTCAATTTTTTCCGAGAATTAAATTGTTATTAGGAAGTTTAATTTGCTAGAGCTGACACTTTGTTCTTCCTTCATTCGTTTCTTCTTTGTTTTGATCGTACACTTAAACAATCTGAGTTTTGTGATTACATTATCTCTTATATCCAACATCAGCAAGCATCAAAACTAGTTTTTATTGATTACAGACATCTGGCAGAAACTCGTTTCCGAAAATACTCAAATATTCTTAAGAAAACAACTGTAAAACCCCTTCTTTGGTGATCCAATAACTTCTTTAAGGGATGTGCATTTATTGATTTCAAGTTGAGTGAAATGATTCATTTCATATTTATGTAATAATTTATCGAAATATATAAGCACATATTTCCATTCCATAAGAAAATGATAAGTCTTTTATTAGTTTGCTATATGTGGATAATAGTTATACAGCATGATTATTATCATATATAATGCAGACATTATTAAGGTGTATACACTGATAAGTAATGATGATTCCATGTTTTAACAAACTGTGTTCACCAAAATTATTATCTATGTCTTATAGAACATTATCCAGCCTTGTACAGGTCGAAGTCTCAACATTTCCTTGTTTTGACAAGCTGACCGCGGCCAGTCGCAGTTTGTACTCTTTGCTAGTATATGATCATCGACGATAAAAGGAGTAAGAGTCAAGCCTGGTCCAATTTCAATAAAGCTGGAACTTTATAATTGCGAACGGACTTGTCTTTGGAATATGGAAACATGTCGCCCAGCCAGCCTGTTAATGTAGTTTGTCCACCATAACCAGCAGGTATCTTAGTGACGATCCGATTGCCCCAATCAAATTCTGTGCAATCTTTCATACACATCTCAAGAATTTGTTGTATGTCCCAATTTCTCAAAATAGACATAAATATATAACAGCAGTTATAAACAAAAATTTCAATTAATATTATTATTGATTGTCACTATTTTTTAAAATAATTATTATTATTATTATTATTATTATTATTATTATTATTATTATTATTATATCCTAGGTCAGATATTATTCAATTCGAGAAATAGCTTCTTGTTTTACAAAAAATATTTTTCAGAGCTTATTATAGATTAATTCACGCTTTGATACGACGATTATGTAATGATTTATCAAAAATTGTAAGCCCGTATTTCCATTCTGTAAGAAAATTATAGAAGTCTTTTAATAGTTTGCTATATATGGACAATGGTTATACTGCAATATTAATATCATATAGTCTACGTTACGAGATTCTGCCGTTTTATTCCATTATTGTCTTCAATTTTAGTATGAAGAAATACCAAATTAGACCCAAATGTTTTCAAGAGTATGCCCATATGAAGGTAACCGTAAAAGCCTTAAAGACAATAAAGACCCACTTCATACTGCCATCTCTATTGTACATATGTGGACAATATAATTGAATATTTACATAATCATATCCTTTATTCCACACTGAAAACGAATCCTGCTCTCATAAAGACAAAATATATATGACATATTTAGCCAAAGTTTTATTTGCTGTCATCCCTCGTTTCCTAAATTTCTTATGAGAAAAGTTATTTTGTATCAGCCGATATTTTGATCTTCCTTAATTTTTTCATCTTAGTTTTATTTTACTCTTTTGTTGTCTACCTATACAGTTTGTGTTTTTGTGTTTTGTCTCATTTCCGAAAATACTAAAATATTCTTACGAAAACAGATGGACAATTCCTTCTATGGTTATCTGAGAAAAAGAAAGGTATGGGATGTATATATCTGGAATTTAATTGGAGGGATCAAAATAGAATCATAGTTCATTATTTTGAAAAGCAGAAATGTTTAGTATGGAGAACACTATATTGCATACACAATCATATCAAAGATAAGTACTTTCCATGTTCACACAAATTGTGTTCAGCAAAATTAGTATCTATGTCTCATAGAACATCATCCAGCCTTGTACAGGTCGAAGTCTCTGGGTTTCCTTGTTTTCACCTGCTCCTAAGAAACCTGCGGCTAATCGAAGTTTGTACTCTTTACCTGTATACAGTTTATCATCAAGACTCACGGGAGTAAAAGTCAAGCCTGGGCCAATTTCAGAATAGTTTGGACTTGTATAATTGCGCTCGAGCTTGCCATCGAAGCTTTTGGAATATGGAAACATGTCGCCCAGCCAGCCTGTTAATGTAGTTTGTCCACCAGAACCAATAGGTTTCTTAGTGACAATACGATTCCACCAATCGATGTTTGGCTTTCCCTCCATGCTGGAAACAAAGTTGTCAATGACTGTGTTTACCTTGATGAACCACCAATCCAGGTCAGGCAGGAACTCAGACAATCTACCAACTCTTTCCTTGATGCTCTTGTAATCATGCAATGTACCAAGAAGGCAAACCTCAGGTATTCCACACAAAAAATAGCAGACATATTCAAAATAATTCTGCATAGCTTCCATCAGGCAACATCGAAAAACCTGTGTCTCCATTGGACCTGTTGTGCTGAAGGGCTTCGTCATCATTTCGGCTATATCACATTTTGTATTGTCGTTTATCAATTCTGCGATTTCCTCCACAAAACCGACCCAACCCGTTTGGTTGTGATTTGGTTCACATACCCCCATGGGTTTGATGTTGTATTTTTCCCCATTTACCATCAATTTATTTTTACCAGAATGGTTGACGAAGGTATTTCGATGTTTTTCCGCAGTCTCCTCATCAGAGAGGTGAGTAGCAACTCCTTGGATAATAAGGCA
Source organism: Unio pictorum (assembly GCA_030141615.1). NCBI lineage: Eukaryota > Metazoa > Mollusca > Bivalvia > Unionida > Unionidae > Unio > Unio pictorum. The sequence continues at coordinate 6,642,840 of JARLTB010000186.1, forward strand.
CCAAAGATCATCAGGAGAAAGTTCAAGAGCGATATGTTTATTGTAAGCTTCAACAACAGTTGCCACAAGTCCATGTTTATACCATGTGCTCAACTCGACGAGTGGGTAATTAGAATTACCTGTTTCATAATCAATGTTTCTTTCATGTGCAAATTCTTCGGCGACCTTTTTCAACGCCTTATCCTCAAAAGTAAAATATTCCCTCTTTACACTGGCACACTTGAAGGTTGTCATGTCTCCCTTAGACGAATAGAACTGAAGGTAAAAGATCATAAGCGTTAGTCACTTATTGAATAACCTTATTGTTTACATATATAATACAATATTTGAAGGACCGTATAATACCACTTCGTTGATGCTAAACAACACTAGTTTTCTATGTGCACGCCTTATTTTCATTTAATATCTTATGCTTCTTTCTTGACTTTAATGTTTTCAACAGTATCATTATCAATGCATCGACCATTTGGCTGTCATGTAGGATCCAAATGCTAATTTGATCATTTGAATTATTCTAAAAAAGACATTGTTTAAAATGGTGACTTGGAACAGTACTTTCAAAAATTGGAGGATTTTTTTCAAAGTTTATGCAGGAATAAATTTATATCTAGACAGATTTTTTAAAATTTCTACTTTGTCAATAAACCGAATATTGTCACACTATTAAGATCATCTACAATATCCATTTTGGGACAAATGCTGTAAATGTAGGTGAGATCATGGAGACAAGTTAACTGAATAATATGTACTGATTATAAGTTACTCAAATGTTCGTAATTTTGAATCGTAATCTGGTTAATTTAGTGTCATGGTCAATTATAATATCAGTTTTAAATCATTCTTGGTCTAGTTGTTTGGTCTCATTGTCAATTATAATATCAGTTAGAGATGATTTTTGGTCTAGTTGTTGAGTCTCCTTGTCAAATATAAAATCAGTTATAGGTGGATCATGGTCTGATTAATTTAGTCTCAAGGTCAAATGTATTATCAGTTATATCGAAGGCTCAATATACTTCTGTATTTATGTTACATTTAAGTTGTAATAGGAAACAGTAGGTTTGACATTACGATATGCGAATGACATTAAATTCCATATGCACTCGCGTATAAGTCTGGTCCAACTGCAACCTGACAACATACTGTTAGTGATGTACTAAGGGTAAATGGCAATGGGTGGTGATTATTGATCCACATTCGCTCACCACCCCACCCCCTTATGGCGCCGCCCCGTCCGCTTACCCCCACCCCTCGTCAGTACGCTACTGTATGCTATAGTAATTTCTGTACAAGAAACATGAATGACACTCAATGCATAATTCAATTATGAATTTATAAACAGTTGTCCTATAGAGTAAGGTGCTCAGTTGATCTCTAAAGAGATTTTATCTTATATCTAAAATTAGGATATGATGCTTTTTGCTTCGGCAAATTAGGGGCTTCAGTTTGTTGCAGATTGAACTGACTTATCAGTGACTATATACTATTGTAAAACCTGTATATAAAAGTAACTTAAAGGACCATTCATTTTTGTACTTTTTGGATAGTTGTCCTATACCGATAGAGGATCAGCTGACCTCTATCTCACAGCTAAAATTTTGATAAGGATTGTATCAATGTCGTACCATTTAAACAGTTGTGCGTTATATGCATGTGAAAAAATACAACAGATTTGACTCTACTACACAAAACTAAGATTTAATTTTTACATTATTTATATGATATATGCCGTCATTTATTTTAGATCGTTGCGATACAATACAATACATTTAATACAAAAGAAAGAAAAAAAAAAGTTTAATTCAGTATGATAAGACATACATGCATAAATTATTGTTTACTGGAAGACGGGTAAAATAAAATTGCATTCCACACTTTCCAGTATCATTTAGATAGTGGTGACTCCTTACATACATTCAAGTATTTGTCTTGATTATTAATGGATTAAATGTCAAAACATTTCAATAGACGAAGAAATGGATGATAGCATACTATCCCATCATTCAAATAAAAAGTACTACTTACTTGTTTAAAGACAGGAATCAACAAAGTAAGATGTGATCATCCCTTGTTTATAAGAAAAAGAATACCAAAGTAAAATCTAAATCTTCTTACTCTGTCTCGGTGTGCGTATTATACTTACTGTATTGACTAGAACACACACTTATATATAGGTCAGGTTTAGACTAAATCACATGATTGTGACCCTACATTGAAAACATTCCTATCTTTTTTGTCATTTAGACACAAATTACTCCATGTGATTACTCCTTGATTTTTAATACTATATTTGGCACTATACCTTTTATAGACGAAAATTTGAACATTCAAAGTTATTGGCTGGCACACAAAGGAGACAATTCACAGTTATAAATAGTGGATAAGGGAGACAGAAGGCATAGGTCGACAAAATCGTGTCTCCCTAATATTCTGACGTTATTTTTGTCTTCCCATAGTCGGTTAGTTACCAAAACGACCACCACATGTATAATGTTGATTGTAAACCAAGTTAATTATTTGAGGTAGATGCGACGTATAGATAGGTGTTTTGAAAATATACGTTCTTAAAAATGGCAAACGTTATATTAGCTGAATGTAAAAAAATGGCCGTTATGGAGACACTGTATTATTTAACTGCTGTATGATCTAGGATGCATATATATCTATGACAAAATAAAGAATTCCTTTCAAAGTGATGTGGAATGAATTGTTATATTTAGATTAGAATATTACCTTTGCGTTTAACTATGTATCTGCCTTGAATAACTTTGTGATGACGAGTCTGTTGCACTTTATAAATCGTTTATTTTTAACCATTCACAATGCACAAGTTGATTTATCGCTAAAATGTAAGTATTTATTTTGCTCTATTTGAATAATGTTCAAGCTATTACAGGGAATATATAAACACTGTCCTATTTAACAAATATCCCAGTAACTTATTCTCAACTGTCTTATGACTCACAGTGATAAACGTTCTTATGAAGATGACTGACTTTACGATAACATTATATTTATCATCATCATATGTTTGGTCGGAAATCCGGGCACTTTTTCACATCCGGGCATTTTCAGTGCAACGTTACGACCGCCGAGGTGAAAACAACCGCCATTGTTCTAGTGACTTGAGTAACGAGTGGGGCACATTTACACATTTTAACGTATGCCTAAGATTTGCAGTGTTTGTGGGTGCACAAACCATCACATGCAAAAGGAAAATTAAAATAATCATCAACTCTTCCTAAATTGCCAAATACATCTTTTCTCTCTCGCTAATAACTAAATAAATATACAAGTGTCTATTATAGGTACATAGAGGTTTTAAAAAAAGAAGCTACAAGTGCTACTGTTAACCGCTCAGTTTTTCCGTCGTTTATATCTTCCCCAGATTAAAAATCGTATTGAACAACGCTTATTTCCTTGACACTCCATCGTTCATATTTGCCATTATAATGCAAACTCCAACTAAATATATGACACGTAGACTGCGTGTATTAGAATGCAAAAAAAAAAAAAAAAAAAAAATACGAGCCAACTCTATGTGCCCAATCTGAATTGTTCTTTTAAATGATTGACTACTCTGACTGTGTGCCATTTCTTTAATATCTTTAATCATGAGAACGACCAGGATACTACTGTAATTAGCAGGTTTTAATTAAATTCACATACACATAAAAACGGAAATTTAAAAACCGGAAACCGTCTTTAAAACTGTCATATGTTGACTGCTTTTAGAAGTGGGTGGGGTCTTTGAATGATAACGTAAGCAATAATAGTGTATTAACTGACAATCAGTTTATTTCACAAACCTAGTGTATGTTAAATAATAATCTGCATTATTTTATTTTCACGGAAGATCGAAACACTGGCAAGATATATTAGTATCAGCATTTATTTATTGAATAGAATTAAGAGAGCTCCTATCTATCTATCTATCTATCTATCTATCTATCTATCTATCTATCTATCTATCTATCTATCTATATATCATCTATCTGTCTATCTATCTATCTATCTATCTATCTATCTATCTATCTATCTATATATCTATCTATCTATCGTTTTCTGTCTGTCTGTCTATTTATCCGTCCGTCCATCCATCTGACGAACCAACAAACCAACCAGTTTAAAAAAATAAACAGCACGCAAAACTTGAAAAGGGTTCTTAGTGCTAAGACATTTTGTAAAAGTCAGCGTTGGACCCGCAATTTTCACTGAAGCAAGAAAAGGGGATTCTCTAATTATCGTCATGAAAGTTTAACAACATAATATGCTAATTCAAATTATTTTACAGAAGTGTTTTGGCGCATGTTAAATTCCAATCTACAGGCAGACAGAAAAACGAACTGATCTGGCAAGTTTGTCAGGGTCAAAAAAGAGATTCACGAGAGTTTGGAGAATCTAAGGTGATGGAGTAGAGTTTTAAAAATAATCTACATTCATTTTTTATTGAAATGAATTTTTTTTGCTGTTTCTCTTTGCAATTTCCTATGTAGGTTTTACATGTTTATGTTAAGGTAACAAAAATATGGAAGTATTTTTTTTAAATTGTGTATTGACAGGAAATATGGGAATACTTACATGGTCGTACCTAAAACATTTCTGGGGACTAGGGGTAGGTCTAACAAAATAAAAGGTTGATGGTGCAGTTTAGTCAATTCTGGATACGGTTACTATGCTTCTCTTTTTCTCTGAACAGAAAACAAAAATAATAAACGAAATATAGGTAAATAAAAGCGGTTTGCAATATCGAACATAACTAATGCTACCGTACTGTTACTAAGCAATTGTTTTCACCTCAACAGTATGGCGGAAAGTAGGTCGCTAAGATTGCCTACCCAACCTATTCTCACTTTCAGTACTTGGTTAAGAATGTTTTAGAATATTCATGATAAACAAGGAAATCTCTGCACAAGTTGCCACCGGTGATAACGGAGCGTAGTGGTTTAACGCTGGTAGCTTGCGATAATGCCAGACGTCTTAAAGTGGTAAAATCTATTGAAAAGTTCAATGTAATTTATGATCAATGTCAAGAAAATCCTATAAATATTGGGAAATAAAATGATATTATAAGATCAATTTGAATGACTCATTGGTTTTGGCCTTTCAATGTAATATTTATAACACGCCAAGTTCGCGTGCTAAATAGGTCTTTTACTGAGAATATAGAATAATTATATCCTTTGCGTAACAATTCACACTTTTTTGTCAGGTGGACGAAGCCCTAATAACTCTTGTAGTCAAGCTAATTCAGACTGGCCTTGCTCATTGTGTATAACTGTAATGATGCGTACAAATAAGTAAGGTCGAATTATAAGCTAAATACACTCCAACATATTGTCTATTCTCATTCGTACACCATTGTGCCTTTTTAGCTCTATGCTTGCCAGAAGGATATAGTCCATGCACTAACGGTCAAAATTCCCATTACTTAGGATAGGCGTGTTATAAATATTACACTGAAAGGCCAAAACCAATGAGTCATTCAAATTGATCTTATAATATTATTTTCTTTCCCAATGCACGTTGTGCATTTTTTTTCCTCTCCACATTCCTTTGACATTTTGTGCAAAGTAGACAACAATTCAATTCAAATTATTTTTCACCAAATTTTGATCTTAATATCCATAAATGTCTCGAGGTCGATTAATTTTTGAATAAATTATATCAGTCTCAGTAATTAATATTCATGAATTTTGATATGGTCAAAGTAGTGAATTAATATTTTTGATACGATATTTGTAAATAACCATCTTATTTATTTTTAAAATCAAAATATGTCCGAATTAATAATACAGCTTTGCATCATAATTTGAATGATTAAAGAACGTTAAAACTTAGATTTTTAATACCTTTCTTGGAAACAATTTATTTTTGTACAAAAATATATAGTCGACAATTGGTATTTTGTTTCTACTTAACCTCGGAAATCAAGGAACTGAGACAACTCTGATAAATCAGTCTATTAAAAGATACACATCTTATGTTAGACCGAAGACCATAATCTCCAACAGAAATTACACTCATTAATCAATCACCAAAATAAAGTGAATTATTAGTTGAACAAACTTAACCAATCGGATAAAAGAATTTAAAAAAAATAGATATTCCAATGAAGGAAATCTGGGAAACTCTTTGAGTAGCGTGCATATACTGCCATAATTCAACTCTTCATATAAGCGCTTTCTAAGTTCCGCAGAAAAATTGTTTCCCATTAACTTGCATTTAACTTGAGATTTTCCTGGTCTCAGATTTGTTAAATGTTTACTTTTAAATGATCACGATCTTACTTTGTCACATGTGACATCTATTACCCGCGTTCTGAAAGACGGTTTACTTCGTACCGGAAAAAGAAAATCAGTAGAGCTGTCCAGTATGCATAGTACTGCTGTCACAATCAGCTGTCATACTTTTACCTCCATGTGCGATTAAAGTTTAGTTCTAATAGACCCTCTATTAACACATTTTTATTCCATCGCCAGTACCCCTTTCAACAACTGTATTTGCACAAACTCTCGGTATCGACTTCTTCCCGAGATGGATGAAACTGACCTAGGTTCAGATTTTCTTTATGGTCACTACATTATTTACCTAAGTCACATTTTCTACTTTTTTGTGTCTAGAATGTGAAGTTAATGGCGTTAATTCTTATATACATTGCGTTATTGTGTATGCCATGAGACCGAATGACGTTAGTGTCTTGTATAACTTTGCATCAAATACACTTATTTCATTATTTAATCTCAGATCTGTGTAATATCTTTTATGTATATACTCTTCTTACGGAACATGTTATGAAAATTATGAATCTATTACACCTTTTGTCACACAAAATAAAACATTTATCACAGTTAATTTGCAGGTGACATGGTATCAGTTTGACTCTACATGTTACTTTGCCCCTCACCCACCACGTCCATTGTTTGAGAATGATCTGCACGTGTCACAGTAATGTCTCTAAACCTTAAACTAAAATGGATATCATTTTAGATTTTCTCATATTTATGATTAAGAATTGTGTGGATAGATCTGTCTTTTAGAATAATGGATTTTGTGCATATATTTTGTCTTTGGGAAGCTGTCTAACAAAACCCCATTTCAATATGAGTTGTAGCGACAAAAACATGTTCAAGATAGCTATATGATGCCTATAGGTCCGGGGAGTACCAGTTTTTTCTCCTTTTCCCCAATCAATGCTCAAAACCCAGCAAAAGAAAGACACGAGAAAGAGTAGGAGAATAATATATTATGATCTACATATGAAGTAAATTAAGCAAAGGGACATAAATGTGATGACAAAACTTTAACACACTTTCCAGATGTATGGATAAACACACAAAAAAACTCACTTGCAACCTTAACACCAACTGAGCTTGTTTCAGAGCATATAAAGGGAAAATATTTGAAATGAGCTAGATACACATGAAATTATGTTAATTAATTTTATTGTCTGGCTAGTTTCTATAACGTTTTGGTCTCAATAACAAAGCCAAATCAGTAATGTGCCCTTGACCTTGGACACGTTTCAATACGAAAATGCTATAGATGTTTACCTAATGTGTTCCACTTGTATGACAAATCTGCATATTTAGGGTATGCGGTTTAACATGGAATCTGTATATTGTGGTTCACATACCGCAGTACATTGAACGGATTTTTGTTTTGTATATCTATTACATCATATACAAATAAAATGATCACTTTAGTGTTCAGTTTTCGTGCTCTATTTCTGTTTCAATGTATGTTGTTAAAAAAAATAGAATGAAAACACGGGCATAAAGACTTAAGTGTTTTAAGATCTGGTACGGACAAAATAAGCAAACTGTTGGCAAGAAACCAAGATGAACAATTATTGATACTTTGAAAGTAATTTTCATGTGATCTACACAGGTGGAAGATGAACCTGACAGCCAACATTTGCTAGCACCCTCCCATTGTAGCCACCAACCCGATCAAAGCTAAGAAAATGCAAATTAAACATAAAAACAAAAAGTAAAATTTGTATATTGCTTGGGCAGGTATCAATATCGGACAGGTGCTATATCAAATAATTTTGACACCACACCAGGTATGAAATCATTTCTGACTTTTTTGTCAATGAGATCCTATATTACTTCATACAATTTAATTCTGTGCTTTGACTATATTTGACCATGTCCAAATTTATTCGCTATGAGAAATGAGACACGTGAAGATTACCTTCAGTTCCCAAAATTAGTATAGGTAGTTAATAACTATTACTTTGATCAGGTTGAAAACAAATTTATCAACGTGGATCATCATCAATAAGAAATACGTGTGCTTATTAGTATACATATACACCTTTGTTTTCTTTATGCATATCTGTTTTCTGTCGTTTTCCCGATGTTTTTTTTAACTTTATTATTATTATTATTATTATTATAGTCCACACAAACATACACACACAGAGACACACAAGCACACGCACACACGCATACAGATATATTTAATCAAAAGAGCTATGCTTTTATGACTAACTAAAGAAATTTAGTAAATTCTGCATATTTAATTAATATATGTTGTATGTTCCTATGTTCATCAAACTTTTACAACCCAGCAAATAGTACTGGCTATACCATTAACAAGGTTTTTATGTACTAAATCATAATGGCACATTCATACTGTATATTGCTGATATACCTTGCATGAGTATATACACGATAAATCCAAGGACCCCGACCATCATGTCAATTTTATTACTTAAGGGTCAATGTTTATAGAAGATTAATTTTGAATTAGGCAGTCGTCATGCAAACACACCTGTATAAAATAATATATTGACCCAAATCGGTGTCTTGAAAGGGTGAACGATCTGAACGAATATAAGTCTTGTAGGGATTACTATGGTTTCGTTGTATGAATGGTCTCTTCTCTTTCAACATCCACCAAAGGATACTGGTAAATTCATCTATATTGTATTATTACAAATTTAAACTAAATATAGAATGACGTTAGTTTGAATAGATTTATACGGAAATATTTGACGAGGGAGGTGAAACCATTATTAACAGTTCATGATTCAAGAATACTATATAAGAATTGTAGTTACTGTCAGACTTATAAAGGCAATGTCTCTTGGTAACATATGTAATTATGTAGATCAATATTAACATGTATTTGTTATTATTTAAAAAGAAAATGTGATACACATAACTGAAGATGCATAGTTAAATTTGTCCTCCATGTGCGTGTGTTACTGAAGTAGTACAGAAAGTATATTTATTTCAACAAACAATGGCATTGAGATCTTTGCATATACAACTGGTACGGTGAAACCCTAGGGAACAACAGCCTCGCAGTGTATCCGTAGAGACGTATACGCTGTGAATGCGAGGGGTCGCTGGCTCGACCCCGGGTTGAGTCATGCTAAAATCTAATAAAAATGTTACTAGCAGTTTCCTCGTTTGGCGATCAGCATTAAGATGTTAGTGTTAGAATTGGTCAATCTGGTGTTAGGACAATGTGACTGGGTGGGACATTTAGCCAAAAGTCTTCGGCGTGATGCCCCAGTGCTACACATCCCAACAAAAAGTCACACTGCAGACATCGTAGCGATATGACTCAAACAATTGTTAAACGTAGATTAAAAAATCCAAACTCTCTCTCTCTCTCTCTCTCTCTCTCTCTCTCTCTCTCTCTCTCTCTCTCTCTCTCTCTCTCTCTCTCTCTCTCTCTCTCACACACACACACACACACACACACCCACACACACCTTCCTCACATAATGCCAAACACTTCTGAGTGGCAAATATATTAGTCCCACATTGCCCATTCCTTCTATTAAAGTCCACACTGTTCTTCAGACTTTGAATCCCATCGTAAGAATACAAATTGGCATGGAATAATATTGTCATGTTTTCTGAAGGCTGCACTCCACATGCCGGCATTCGGGAGAACATGAACTATCCGATATGGGCAGCCTTTACATCTCCATGAACAGATTTAAATCATTCTTAAGGTCTCTACTACATATAGAAGCCTGAATGTTATGTTTGACTTTGTCAGTAATTTATTTCTGGTTAATTTAATTGTACACATGTTAATTAATGTTTTCATCAACAATTTATATCATGGATAACAATAAGTTATCTCCCTTATACCATGGATGAAATTTCAAGAAGTAAAACTTCACATTATCAGAGCTTCTTTATGACAATAAAGTAAAGATTTATTGTGAAATATTATAGTTGCCCTTATGATATTGTAATCTTTCTCATAGTATAGTAATATTTCTCATAATATTGAAATCTTTTTCATAATCTAGTAACCTTTCTCATATTATAATCTTTCTTATAGTATAGTAATCTTTCTAATGATATAGTAACCAGTGTTTCATTATTTTTTGTATCCTTTTGAAGACAATGTGTCAGATTTATGATTAATTGTTCATTCTGGGTCTATGTACGTTGTTCGGAGTAAATATGTTAATGCTGTTAATCAAAGATTAAAATGTGTCTCCTTTTCAGGACTTTGGTGAACCTTTTGACAACTCATATGGACTTCTGCAAGGTAATCTTTTAGTTTTCATAGGCACAATAATTTCAGTCATGTTTGTGTATTATACACAAATGTTATGCTGTCATGTATGTGTATTATACACACATTACACTGTCATATATATGTATTATGCACATTTTACGCTGTCATATATGTGTATTTATAAATATGTTACACTGTTTTTGTATATGTTATAAACATGTTACTTTTCCGGGGATTTTCCTGGATTCTTCTTCCACCATTAATACTGGCCACCATGTATAGCCGATCGTGCTGAAAAATGGCGTTAAACACAACAACAACAACAACACAGCAACAACACAGCTTATTACTAAAATACAGTAAAATGTAGATTTATCTGAACTTTTATTATCGAAATTATTTATTCGAGTAGTTGCTATCGTCAACTGAATGTTGTGTTTATTACAATGTACATATATTTATAAATTCATATTCACTATTTCACACACACACACACACACAAACACAAACACACACACACACACACACACACACACACACACACACACACACACACACACATACATACATACATACATACATACATACATACATACATACATACATACATACATACATACATACATACATACATACATACATACATACATCAGCCATGTGTACCTTGAAGAGAGCTCTTTGCACCATTTGACCAGGGACTGACACTGTATAGCTCTGATAAGTGAGAAATGCAAATGTAAAGTTTCATGATTATTTTTAGTATTTAATAATAAATGTATCGCTAAAATAGTTTTATTTGTTCTACTTTTTCTGCACCTAAACATGACAGATGTGTGTAAGATGTTAATATTTATTAATATTTATTTAATTAATGTAAGATGTCCTCAAAATATTAATACAGCATTGTTCTTGGGTAAAATTGTCTGGGTGGGGTGGTGTGGTGTGTGTGTGCGGGGGTGGGCTGAATAAAAATCAAATTCACATCCAATTGAAATGGCAGCATTAAGTCTCAGAAACAAGAAACAGATATTGTATAGTAAAACAAAGTATGGGTTGGAACATGCAGCTTGTTAACATCAATGATTGTTAAACAATGATTTGTTAAATATGGGACCTATGGTTTCTATCAGACATATACATGTATTTTTTTATATCTTGATATTGAAATAAACACGAAAAATTTTGTTGTAATAATAAACCATGGGCCTTGGACTTTGCATTGTTTTTCAACAACGGAAGAATTGTATTTATTTAATGTCAAATGCCTGGTTATTTGACCCACTTAATTCGGATATTCCATCTACTTTATCACCAAAATCTCGTCATCTGCATGACCGATCATCCAGAACTAAATGGACACCAATGGATCCAGATAATTTATATTTTACTGTGTATTAAACATGTTAGGATTGTTTTGCTTCTTTTTCAATTTTAAATTTGTTAATTTGTCAATTATTAGGTAGATACAGACTTTGAAACCTAGAATTGTTACAAAAGTTGCCATTGATGTTTACCCGGTAGAATGTTTCCCAAATTTTTTCTCATAACCATGTTCACCAAATAAATTTAAAAAACACTCATTTGTAAATGCTAAACAACTAGCCTGACATACATGTAGCATACAGCCATAAAGACAGACACACACAAAGACTGATTTTTTGCTTATTGACTTGAAAGGTAGACTAAAAGCAGGGGAATGCCGATGAACTGATTCAGATGCAATTTTATTCACTTAGCACTTGTATGTTTTAGCATTTGAATTTTTTTTTAAACTCCCAATTAATTGGCTTTTCTTTTTTAGGACATAATGTTATAAAAGGGTTTTATCTATTTCTAAAAGTTCAATTTTAAATGACATTTTTGTTTCAACTCTGGGTGAACATTTGGCATTGAAATACTTAAGGTACATGTATTGCCCATTTGCATATTGAACTTGCTGTTAACTAGTACCTTGTTAAAACAATGCTTGGCCAATTAGGTGGTGTTTCTAAGCATAACAATTATAAAATGAAAAGCTTGATCATTATACAGGAAAATGGACCTGGGTTTGGTTGTTGTTTTTATTTGTTTGTTTTTTTATGGTTTAACGCCATTTTTCAGCACAAGATAGGCTATACATGGCGGCCAGTATTAATGGTGAAGGAAGAACCCAGAAAATCCCGGGGAAAAAACACCGACCCACGAGAAGCTCCTGGCAAACTTTCTCACATACCCAGATTGGCCGAATCCGAGACTAGAACCCACAGAGACAGGGGTGAGATGCAACGTTCCCCCTAAGCTGCGCAGCGCATCTGCTCATGCATCCCCGCGCAGCTGAATTGTCAATCCAAAATTAAATTTTGCTCAATAGAACGTTAAATATTGCTCGTCTCCGTAATGCTTGCACAATGCAGCGAGCATTGCGCGCACATCTACGATTCATTTAGAGGGAACCTTGGTGAGATGGTAGTGATCCGTAACGGACGAATCCCCCCGGTTTGGTTGTTGTAGTATCACTAATTACATCTAATTACCAGCATTAAAATACAGTGTTTATTAATTGTATTATCACTAATTAAGTATGATTACCGGTCTTCATAAAGATCGTGTCGGTATGAATGTATTCCATATCAGATTTGTAGGCAATATTTCTTTGTCTGACATTAAGGTTTATCTGACAAAATCAACTTCAATGGTCTTCACTTCATAAATGAGAGAAGATTGTAAACTTATTCCTTTCTCTCCTCCATTGTTCTCTTTTCTTATTTAGATATGAATCTCACATTTTCTTAATATTAAACAGTTTGATACTGTTTTTACCCATGCTGTATAATACAACCAAATTTAAATAGTATGGACTCGGTTTTAATGCTACTTAATGTACTGATATTTTAGGGTCTATGCTGATATTTTGAACTCATATAGATAGAGAAAACAAAAATCATAAACTCAAATTATTAAGTGCATTACAAGATGGAAGATCTTTATCTATCTTGGTTGCACTTGTCCATACAATATACAAGAAAAAATGGCAGTAGGCATATTTGTTGTTGCTTTTTATATAGTGGATGAATTCCTGTCTCTCCTAGTTGGTACAAGCCTGTACAATCAACTTATTCATGTGGAATGCATCCCCTGTCTCCGAAAGGAACCCCAGGAAATGAAGACAATAGTCAAACCAAGTGGGCATGAAAATATCCAGGAGTCCAATGGAGATGAACAGAGCAGTGAAGAGGATCAAGTTCAACCATCAGAGAGGACCAGGCTTCTCATGGATAGAGATAGTTAATAAATTATACTGTATAGCTGTCATTACAAGATTATTGGTATATAATACTGTGAAGCTGTCGTTATAAGATTATTGGCATATAATACTGTAAAGCTGACGTTACAAGATTCTTGGTATATAATAATGTATATCTGTCATTACAAGATTCTTGGTTTATAATACTGTTATTATAAGATTCTTGGCATCTCACAAATTGACATATCTATAGAACTTTCATACTAATTTTGTATCAGGGTGTTGATGTATTGTCTAGATTTAACAATTTATCTATAGGTTAATTTCAGTTTTTGTTTTTTCATTGTTTTCTGGACGCCATTACCTAAAAATCCTATAATTACCGTATTTATGTTTATTTGGAACAGACGTTCTTCATCACTTCATCAGTTGTGTAATACTCCTAAAAAAACATCTTTTGTGTGTTTGTCACTCTGATATTTATAAATATTTGTGACTGATACAAAAAAATAGAAAATTGCCGGTACTAATTACTTTAAGTATATTCTGTTAGTCATTCTGATGTTATAGTTCAACTAAATTTCTGTGACTGATATAAAAATTCATTACTTAAATTGTTTTCTGCAGTACTGTGGAAGGATATTGTGGGATACAAGATTTAATCAGTAAAATCATAAAAATGATTATTAGCATAGTGTAAATTTTATGCATAACTTGAGATTAAGAGAAATTTAAATGATTCTAGTAAGTTTTCTCTTTCCATGCAAGTCATGTATTGCATCATTCTACTGACAGTATTGCAAGCTGGTTGATTTCTATGTGACACTTTCAATTAAAGATGAATCTGAATATTGTACACTGTGTCAAAGTGTCAATATTTTAATCGTGGTAGTTTATTCTGAGGTATAGACACCTTTTTGATTTTTGTTTATTTTATTTTATCATTTTTTAAGGAAAAGCTCCTGCCGTTGTTATCAACTCCAAATCAATATTTTATTTCTTTGTATCAGCATCAATTATTCCAATTTTAATAAATGTTTCATAAAAGTGGTTGTTCAGTTGTTGTGCACACACACACATGCTCTCTCTCTCTCTCTCTCTCACACACACACACACACACACACACACAAACACACACACACACACACACATCACTAAGGCAGCTTCAGTATCTTGTGTCAGCATGGCATCTTTGGTTGATGAATGTTAATCGGAAGCACAAGAAAGTTACGCTGATTACCATACAACATTTATTTCAACTTCATAGAAAGACAATTTCCAATTGAAAATTTACTATACATGTATGCCCAAATACTCTGATTGATAATTTTTCTCTACACCCAGGATTATATTTTCATATTGCTTTTATACTTTTTCTTGTCATTCATAAGACATCTTTCTATACAATGGCTATTTATATATCTCTTGTCATACCTTTGTTGTTTCTTTGAATCTGCCAATAAATTTAATGTACTGGCAAATTATTGAAAGTTCTTCTAGGTTCTTGCAAGATGGATCTTGCATGGACCACATTTTGTTTAACGCATCATCATCAAACATTTAAAACTGAACAGAAACATTTGAATGAGATTGTCATAGGAGATGAAGTGATTAACATTTTAAAACACGACTCAAGGGAGAATAAAAGTCTTAACGAGAACATGAGCAGAGACAACAAATTGTGTGTATGTTGTAAGATTGTCCCTATAGCATTATGTGCATCATTTTTAGGTGAAGAAGTCTCTGTCATCCAAGTGACTGCTTTGCTATTAGCGGCACTGGACATCTTTGTGCTGCTAGTGTTGCCAAGCTTAGCCATGAACCGATACCCAATGTATCTACTCTATAACAAAGCAATAGCTCATAAATGTACCATTGTGATAGAATGCTTAAATCGGCATCTACACTTTTTGACATTTTCCACAGAGTTCTGATTTATCTCCAAGTCATTTTTGGCAGAATCATATTATCAAAGATTGCTGAGAGGCAGACAGTTTCAATGTCGTAATGTGGCTGGAGGTGCAGGTTTCCAGTGTGTGAAGAAAATAACTTAAATGTGAATACAAAATGACATTTAATTAGTAGTTGATCAATCTGAGAAAGCACGTATTTATACATGAAAAGTAGAATTTTCTTGTATGGCGCACTAATCAGATAATTTCAAACAGACCTTGGTACATCTGTATAAGCTGGGTAAGGCCAAATCCAAAATATTAGAGTGAATGAACACTTCTGTGAACAGTTCTGCTTGAACTAGCAAATGCTACAGGAATCAGAATACATCAAATGTAAAGTCCAATTTCGCAAGCACACTGAAAATCTTGATTCTATGATTGCTGCATAAAATATACAGACATTTTAAAACAGTACATATCATCAACATGTTTCTTCAGAGTGTGATGACTTTCATTTAAATTAAGCAGTCTACCTAAATAAAAAAATAAAAATTGTATAACAAAATAAAGGGGATATACTTATTCATTGGATTTGAGTCTAATTACAGATGAAGTCTATTTGAAAACATTAATTCATCTGAAAAATGCATTTACTTTTTAAAATGTTTAAAACGAAACGTACATTCATAATTTTGTACATCCCATCTGATCTCTCCATCCAACTATACATACATAAACAAACAGTATTAATGGCCATAAAAATAAATGTTAATTATCTTTACCTTTATATGACAAGAACTTGAAATATAGAATGTTTGATTTGGTTTACTCATTTTAAATCTACACACAGGTAATCACCACCTATTTCCTGTTTTTCTCAGGTTCTGTGATAAGCAATTATTTGACCTCCGATTTATCAAATAATAATACACTTAAAAATTACTTTAAAAACATCGTAATGAAAGTGTCAACTGATCCATTTTTCCTCTGCCAACTTAGCATTGACAGAATCGGGCATAGAACTCTGCCAACTTAGCATTGACAGAATCGGGCATTATTCTATGATATCAAAAACCTTCATATTGCACTCACATGCACAACATGTGTGCTTTAAAATAGTATAGTGTATTAGG
Organism: Unio pictorum; assembly: GCA_030141615.1. Lineage (NCBI taxonomy): Eukaryota > Metazoa > Mollusca > Bivalvia > Unionida > Unionidae > Unio > Unio pictorum. The sequence continues at coordinate 6,659,588 of JARLTB010000186.1, forward strand.
AACTACTTTGTAAACAAGCCATGTACACTCATGAAGTAGACTATAGGTTTCAGTTGGGGCCCTGTGTGGCAGTGTGGTCTAAAATGCTCTCCATTACAGATCACTGCCATCTCACCTCTGTGCGGGTTCGAGTGTCAGATTCATCCAACGTGTGTATGTATGAAACTTTGCCAGTAGTTTCTCGTGGGTCGGTGGTTTTTTCCGTGGAGTTTCCTGGGTTCTTCTATGACCATTTGTACTGGCCGTCATGTATAGCCTATCGTGTGCTTAAAAATGGCGCTAAACGCTAAAACAACAACTAGGATTCATTTTATTAGATTTGTTTGTTAATGAACTAAAATAGCTGTTTTGTCTATTCGAAAGTGAAGATGATAAAGTGAGAAATAAGAATGAATTTAATGAGTCACAAATTAAACTTTCAAACAAACAAAACAATGATCATGAAAGAATGATTGCAATGTCCACAACAAAAGTGAGATGCAGTATTAAAAATACCATTCTGATCATCTAAACAGTTATTTAAAAGAAATGTTCATAACATTTCCTTAATAGCATGGTTCAGACTACGACCATCACTCTTGGGTATATGTTATTCGTATGTCAATTTGACGAGGACCACTCGAGTCATATGAGGGATGGAGGAGCTGGTTCTGTTCTATGCGTGCGCAGGTGGTTAATGGGGCCAATTGCATGGAATATTCGTTAGCATAAATGACAGGGGATGAGTGGGACATCTTCAGGAGAGTTGATGGCACGTGCTTTTCTGGCTGGCCTCTTCAACTCTGCAGCTGCTGTTCTGCTAGATTCGCACATCTTGGAGCCTTTGTGCACATATTAAATAACACCAAGTGTCTTGATCACTTGCTGTTTGCTTCCAGGTTCCAGGGTTTATATTGAACACTTTCAATGCAACTTTCAGACTGTCTTTGAAGCATTTCTTCTGACCTTCATGGGATTCTTGCTGCTGCTCACCATAACAGATCCTCTGGGGCAGCCGGTGGTCTGGCATGCATACAACATGACCTACCCAGCGAAGCTGATACTGCACCAGGATGATGTGGATGGTGGGGAGACCTGCTTTTGCGAGTACCTCAGTGTATGGAACCTTGCCATGCTTCTTGATGCTGAGGATTTTTTTGAGACTTGTGTGACAGTGGTTCAGTTTCCTTGTCTGGTGTAATAACACAGTCCACCTTTTGCATGTGTAAAGTAGTTTGGGGAGCATCAATGCCATGTAGACCTTTAGTCTGGTCTGAATGCTGATACCTATTCCATTCCAGACGTTGGCAAACAATCTGCCGAACGTTACGCTAGCTCTGGAAATGTGAAGGTTCACATCGTCATTAGTAGTGATGCTCTGTGATAGTGTGCTGCGAAGGTCGGTGAAGCGGTTCACTATATGAGTTTTTGGCCGTTGACAGTTATGTTGGGCTCAACATATTGATCTCTGTAATAACCCTGGTTAACGCTAGAAGCCGTCTGGGGTTGAATAGTTATCCATCTGTACAGTACCTGATGCCGACTCAAACCTCTGTCTCTGAAAACATTAGCATGGCGGAGAATAATCGACTGAACAGTGTCATTGCCAGAACACAACCCTTAATGGAAATGGTTCAGGTGTTTCACCTTTGTCCTGGACTCATACCTGCTTGCCATCGTGGAAATGATGCACCATGGATATAAAGTTTTTCGGGCATCCGTACTTAGTCATTACCTTAACTAGCCTTCTCTGCTGACAGTATCAAAGGCCTTTGTCGAGTCGACATAGATACAGAAAAAGTCGGCCTTTTGCTCTTGACTTTTCTTTTCTAGCTGCCTCTCACTAAAGTCATGTGGCGACAGACAAGCGACGAAGCGGCATGTATGGTTACACTGGCAGCCGTAGCCGAAAACCTGCACGCAGGTGGCTCAGGCCATTAGGGTCTTCCAACACTGACACGGAGCAACAGTGCAGTCCGGCAGCCGACTGAGCAGCCCTCTTCAGAAATGCACTGCTCACCTCCCTTGCATGAGAAAGGAAATAGAAAAAGTGCCTTAAACATTCATCGCTCGAAACCTTTCTAGCCAGCTTACCGCGGTTGGTGGGAACCCTATTGCAGTGATGAAAACACAAAGAAGGAAATGAGGATTGTTCCTCGCACACTTAGCGCATGGAATGTGTGGACACTACTGGACAGAGACGATGCAGAAAGACCCCAAAGGAGAACCGCCCTAATATAAAAGGAAATCGGCAGATACAACGTAAACATTGCTGCCTTGAGCGAGACCAGGCTTGCAGGAGAAGGCAAAAGCTATGAAAGAGCCCCGGATACACTTTCGTTTTGTAATGGCCGAGAATGTCTCGGCTTTGCAGTGAAGACAGCGCTGATTGGTAAATTGGCATGACCTTCATCAGTTGTTATGATCCAACCATGACCAACCAGGATGAAGTGAAGGTCACGTTCTGTCAAGATCTTAACTTCGTCCTTGCTGAGGTTCCAATGGCAGATACGCTCGTCATTCTTGGCGAATTCGGTGCAAGAGTAGGCTGTGATCACGTTGCCTGGGAAGGAGTGCTAAGAAATCATTGAGTGTGTTACTAACAACAACGGTCACCTATTGTTCCATACGTATGAAGAGCAGAAATGCTGTTCATCAATAGTTTTCCGAATGAATGCACACTCTCTCTCTAAGCATTGGCATCTCATCGACTAAGTCATTGTCAGGAAGAGGGATATGCAGAATATGCGTTTGAGGTCAACTGGATATACCACCACCTCATCATCACCAAGCTCAATATCTGAAATCCACACTTCTAAGCAATCAGAATGTGGAGCTGGTATATAGCACAGTTTCGGAAATCCTAGGACCCTCAACCAGAAAGCATCAATACAGGATTGGTGAGACAAGTAACGAGATCAAGCAGTTGCTGGATGAGAAGCACCTCCTAATTTAAACCTACCTCAACAACCCCAAGTCCGCCTGTAGGAAAGAGGAGTATAACAATATACGCAGTATTGTACTGCAGATACTCCGTCAGAATCGAGACACCTGGCTAAGCAACAAAGCCGACAAGATCCAGTGCTACGCAGCCTGGCATGACATGAAGTTCTACAATTCCCTAAAAGAAGTGTATGGATCTACATCCTCTGGAGCATCCCCACTTCTCGGCGCAGACGGGAGCAAACTAATATACTGACAACTAGATTCTTCAACGATAGGCTGAACATTTTGACAGCGTCCTGAGTCGCCCTTCATTCATCAACGATGAAATCATCAATCGTCTCACGCAATTACCCATACCCAACCTGGATGAAGATACAGAAAGCGATATGTCTACTCTCCAGTGGCAAAGCACCTGATTCAGACTCCATTCCAACTGATGTCTACAATAAAGTGAACTTATCCCTGATAGAAAAGCTCTCGAAACTGTTTTACTGGTGTGACAGTAAGACAATCCCTCAGGTGTTCAATGACCTTCCATAAACACCTGTATTAGCGTAAAGGGAACCAGGCCAGTGACGACCGCATTTACCAGGTCTGAGACGACCGCTCTCAATTGCAAGGAAGATACACGCCAGAATCTTTCTGAACCGATTAACCACGCACCATGACCAGGAAATTCTGCCAGAAAGCCAGTGTGGATTCCGAACAGAAAGTGGGACCATCGACATGGTGTATGCTGAGTGATCATATGCACTGGGTCTATGAAAAGAATGATTTGCGCGCTGACTTTGTTTTAAGTGAGGAAAACTTGCACAGTTCGTCGACAACACTCTCTCGCCCAATACCATCTGAGTCCATCAGCATGACAACGTCGAAAAGGCTGGAGAAGAATTTAAATGCAGTGGATGGCCATGAGTCCTACGTGTCTCGTCGAGCTCTAAGGCGTTTGATTGAGAATGTACTTGACCGGCTGGTGGTTCCTGCTCGCAGGCTGCCAAATATTCACATACTAGGTAGAGGTTGATAGGGTTGAGTGCGTGGCTGTTCTATTCCCACTCCCCTTGGTCTCTCATTCATGTCGATAGCCCCTTCTAGGGGCGCAACATGACGACCAAATTAAATAGCATACTTTGTATGCATAAATGCCTGTGTGGATGTGGCACCATTCCTTCCCCTCGGGAAAATCCAAATCACTACCATACTAATTGGTAGTGTAAAATAATGAACATATGACCCTTCCTGGCCGGTTTCACTTAAAACCTTAAATACTACTATGCAAGGTAGACAAAGTGTAGCTCACAAAAGGTATACGATTAGTCGGCTACCGTCAGCCTGGTATTGCCTTGTTTAGTCATGAAGTCGATACCGTTTTCCGAGATGTGGCCGTTGGACATGCGACAGCTTCTTGAGGCCACATGTGAGAACTGAGCGACATGTAGGGACAAAATGCAAGCTACCCCCAAATTAGTACGACTAGTTCTCCCACCAGTGGTGCTAACCCTCCCCGGACACCCCAATATATAATGGCATAGAAAAGCATACTGAGACCAAGGGCTATCGCATATCTATCACATATTACCATTTTATAAGAGAAATTAATAATTTCCTGGAATGGCGGAATGCAACTGAAAGTTTTCACAGAAAAGAGATGGTTTCGGATCCAATAATCAAGGACGATGAGGAATTCTTTATTTCCGCCGACTCAGTCTATTGTCACACATCAGCTGCTTTACAATTTACCGCGATACAGTTCTTAATACAATTTTCGGATATAGAAACCGATAGACGCCATAAGATAAAAACATAGCTTGGGGAGCATATACGTGCCAGGCATAAAAGTGTCCTCTTAAAGTATTAATGAGAATGGGAAAAAAATATGTACATTTTTGTTTCTTGACTTTCCTAAAAATGTACTTTCTTAGTTCTGAAAATCCGAATAAAATGAGCTGTGTCATGGGTTATAAAGCTTGATGGCACATTTCGAAATTGTACTTTTTAATTTTGACTACATTCTAAGGGAAATAACATTCTCCTTACTGCACTCACTATGAAATGAACGTGATATGTTTAGCGTCCTTTTGATGATCACCATTGAAAAAGTTCATATTTTTCTACCATTATGATTCCAAACATCTGATGACAGAAGAGAAACAAACATAATACGGAGTCTTTCCCGTCCCTTCCTTTTCAAATAACAAATACGTGTTTGTGTTTAATTGACACAGATGATAAATCCAGTTTCAAAATCAGCGGAGTTGAGTAATCTGTAGAATTGACACAAAACCCAACACATTCTCTTAATTCTAGATCAACTTGAACAGCTATTGTAATGCGCGTTCTGTCACAAGATGATTTCAAATTACAATTCTAAGTAAACCAAAAACTAAAAGTGAAGTCGAGCGCGCTGGGTGGAGTTATGTAGGCATTTATATTGCTGTTGTATTTTGATGAATCTGCAGTTATGTATTTATTTTAGATTGCATCATAAATTCTATTATTTCGATTAACGTACAGGGCCGCCGCCTCCGCTAAGCGAACTAGGCAGTCGCCTAGGGCACTGTGCTAAGGGTTTATTTCATGATTGGCGGGTGGGGGAAGGCCTGAATGGAGGGGGGGGGGGGGAAGGGGCGCCAGATATCTGATCTGTCATAGGGCTCCAAAATGACTTTCACCGGCGCTGTTGATGTAGTGTAATCTTTATATAATTAAGCCTTATGTTGAAAGAAAAAAATGAATATATAATTAAAACCTAACTGTATTTTTATGGGAAAATATAGGCTGGTTTTGTCAGATTGTTACTGCACTCACACAAGGCGTGCAGTATCCATCCCTAAAACCTCCTTCATATTTCCCCATGCAAATACAGCAATTTATGAATATAATGGCCAATTTAAAACAGCTTTGGAATATTAATAATATGCCTGTAGGAAATGAACACGCTTGTCATAGCAACATTGTTTTACACCCTACACATAAAATGTATATCGATCATCGTTTAAATTTAGAAGTTGTATATGTTACATAACATGTATCCCTTTTCACCAAGAACTAATAGCAGATGTTCTGACCTTACAACAATGTGACTTGAAGTTTTAATAGTGTTACAAATTCTTTGTAGCACATACTATTAAAAAATGAACCTGGTGTTAATGGCACCGAAACACAGAAAGGTTGTGTTTTACCAGGACAACAAAAGTAAATTACCTCGTCTAAGGACATATCACGGTAGCTGACTCATTCTGATCTGATGATGCAACACGAAAATGCAATCAATTTAGTAACGAATCTGGCATAGCAACGGCTGAGTCATCAAGGTTCCAAAAACCTTAGGAGTTCACAGTTAGTCACGTGTATACTTTTTGTGAATATTGTTACGTATATTGTATTTATTATTCATTTAATTGTTTGTTTGTGAATTTTAAATTCTTTTCTTTTTTTCATTACAAGCTATTTTAATGTAAATTTATTCATAAAAAGAAAATTCCGTTGGCGTGAATTAATCTTTTGTAAACAAGTAATGTTGACATAGATCCTGAAGGTTTGTGTTAGTGTCAGTCATGTTAGTGTCAGTCACGTAAACAGGTTTTATTTTAATTTTAAATGATTGGTTGTTATCAAGGTCAAGATGGCACTAGTAAATTAAGAAGTAAACAACCTTTTATTCTCAAGCAAAAATAATTTGTTCTCATCAGGGTCATTTTAGGAGTACGTGATATAAACCATCACGTGACTCCTTTCCAAACCTTCATGATTTGGCAATTCGGGAATTATTTTCAAGAAACTGCAAATTAAAACACGATATAATCTTTGTTTTGGTGAAATATAGTTAAATTTTGGCTTTTACAATTGATGTTAAGTCATTTTCTTTTGTTTTAGCCAAGTTTTTTTAATCCATGTTAACTTTTCTTCAGTTTACATGGATTTTAAAGGATTAATTCGTATCTATGGAAATATTCAATGTGCTCATACAGAAATCTTAAACAAAGATAGTGTATCAAAAAAATTTATTCCCATTTCCGACCACGGAGTGTTAAATATTGTGTTTTTACAAGGAAATGTAGATAAGCGCAAAACAGTATTCAGCATACGTAATCATCTTCCATCTTAGATATTTAAACGGGATTCGAACTTGAATTTCTTTGAACATTTCATTTTTAGGATTTTTGTAATTTAATTCGTGGAATATTCTTGGATCATGTTTGCATATGATTCTTAAAGCTGTAATTTCTTTATCCATTTTTACAATCTTTCTCCAGGGAAATAAATTATTTGTATAATTTTCAAAGCTTGTTATTTTTATTTTTTCTATGTTACTGTTTTTAGAGCCTAAACACGTAACAGTATATAAAACATTATAACCACAATCTTTCATTCATAAATTAGCAAGCAATTTCTTGTAACTCCCGATTTTAAAAGAGAGAAAAATCTATAACAGTAGTTATGCGGTATTTGTAAATAGATACAAAACGCTTGTATTATTATTATTATTATTATTATTATTATTGTTGTTGTTGTTGTTGTTGTTGTTGTTTTGTTTTTGTTAAAAACTTTAGATAAATGTATGCATTTGCTAGACTAATAATTTTTTAAAAATACGTCAGAGTCATTTATAGGTGAATTTACCGTTTGAAACGACTTTTATGCAATGATTTATGGAACTTTAGGGACCCATATTTCGATTCTTACAAATATTATTCAAGTCTTTGCATTATTTGTTATTTGTGAGTAATGGTTGTACTGTTTAAATACAATCATATCATCTACAATACGAGTTCTGCCGGATTTTTTTTGTGTTAGTATGTTTCCAGACTCTGTCGAAATGAAGGTAATTATCCGCATATTTCTTAAAATGATAAGAACTCATTCCTAATACCATCTTTATGCTAAATATATGGAAAATATACATATATTGCAGAAGTATCATAGGATTTCGATAATCGTGGTATATGGTAAAGAAAAACTATCAACAAAATTGAAATATCTATCCTCAATTTTTTCCGAGAATTAAATTGTTATTAATAAGTTTAATTTGCTAGAGCTGACACTTTGTTCTTCCTTCATTCGTTTCTTCTTGTTTAGGTCGTACACTTAAACAATCTCAGTTTTGTGATTACATGATCTCTTTATATCCAACATCAGCAAGCATCATAACTAGTTTTTATTGATTACAGACATCTGGCAGAAACTCGTTTCCGAAAATACTCAAATATTCTTAAGAAAACAACTGTACAACCCCTTCTTTGGTGATCCAATAATTTCTTTAAGGGATGTGCATTTATTGATTTCAAGTTGAGTGAAATGATTCATTTCATATTTATGTAATAATTTATCGAAAATTATAAGCCCATATTTCCATTCCATAAGAAAATGATAAGTCTTTTATTAGTTTGCTTTATGTGGATAATAGTTATACAGCATGATTATTATCATATATAATGCAGACATTATTAAGGTGTATACACTGATAAGTAATAATGATTCCATGTTTTAACAAACTGTGTTCACCAAAATTATCTATGTCTTATAGAACATTATCCAGCCTTGTATAGGTCGAAGTCTCAACATTTCCTTGTTTTGACTAGCTGACCGCGGCCAGTCGCAGTTTGTACTCTTTGCTAGTATATGATCATCGACGATCAAAGGAGTAAGAGTCAAGCCTGGTCCAATTTCAATATAGTTGGAACTTTATAATTGCGAACGGACTTGTCTTTGGAATATGAAAACATGTCGCCCAGCCAGCCTGTTAATGTAGTTTGTCCACCATAACCAGTAGGTATCTTAGTGACGATACGTTTCCCCCAATCGAATTCTGTACAATCTTTCGTACACATCTCATAAATTTATTGTATGTCCCAATTTCTCAAAAAAGACATAAATATAAAACAGCAGTCATAAACAAAAAATTCAGTTAATATTATTATTGATTGTCACTATTTTTTAAAATAATAATATTTTTTATTTATTTATTTATTATTATTATTATTATTATTATTATTATTATTATTATTATTATTATTATTATATCCTAGGTTAGATATTTTTTTTATTCGAGTAATAGCTTTTTGTTTAACACAAATATTTTTCAGAACTAATTATTGGTGAATTCCCGCTTTGATACGACTATTATGTAATGATTTATCTAAAATTGTAAGCCCGTATTTCCATTCTGTAAGAAAATTATAGAAGTCTTTTAATAGTTTGCTATATATGGACAATGGTTTCTGCAATATTTATATCATATAGTCTACGCTACGTGATTCTGCCGTTTTATTCCATTATTGTCTTCAATTTTAGTATGAAGAAATACCAAATTAGACCCAAGCGTTTTCAAGAGTATGCCCAAATGAAAGTAACAACCGTAAAAGCCTTAAAGACAATAAAGACCCACTTCTTACTGCCATCTCTATTGTACATATGTGGACAATATAATTAAATATTTACATAATCATATCCTTTATTCAACAGTGAAAACGAATCATGCTCTCGTAAAGACAAAATATAAATGACATATTTAGACAACGTTTTATTTGCTTCTTCCCTCGTTTCCTAAATTTCTTATGAGAAAAGTTATTTTGTATCAGCCGATATTTTGATCTTCCTTGATGTTTTCATTTTAGTTTTATTTTACTTTTTTGTTGTCTACCTATACAGTTTGTGTTTTTGTGTTTTGTCTCATTTCCGAAAATACTAAAATATTCTTACGAAAACAGCTGGACAATTCCTTCTATGGTTATCTGAGAAAAAGAAATGTATGGGATGTTTATATCTGGAATTTAATTTAGGGAAAAAAACATAATCATAGTTCATTATTTTGAAAAGCAGAAATGTTTAGTATGGAGAAAACTATATTGCATACACAATCATATCAAAGATAAGTACTTTCCATCTTCACACAAATTGTGTTCAGCAAAATTAGTATCTATGTCTCATAGAACATCATCCAGCCTTGTACAGGTCGAAGTCTCTGGGTTTTCTTGTTTTCACCTGCTCCTAAGAAACCTGCGGCTAGTCGAAGTTTGTACTCTTTACCTGTATACAGTTTATCATCAAGACTCACGGGAGTAAAAGTCAAGCCTGGACCAATTTCAGAATAGTTTGGACTTTTATAATTGCGCTCGAGCTTGCCATCGAAGCTTTTGGAATATGGAAACATGTCGCCCAGCCAGCCTGTTAATGTAGTTTGTCCACCAGAACCAATTGGTTTCTTAGTGACGATACGATTCCACCAATCGATGTCTGGCTTTCCCTCCATGCTGGAAACAAAGTTGTCAATGATTGTCTTTACCTTGATGAACCACCAATCCAGGTCAGGCAGGAGCTCGGACAATCTACCAACTCTTTCTTTGATGCTCTTGTAATCATGCAATGTACCAAGAAGGCAAACCTCAGGTATTCCACACGACAAATAGCAGACATATTCAAAATAATTCTGCATAGCTTCCATCAGGCAACATCGAAAAACCTGTGACTCCATTGGCCCTGTTGTGCTGAAGGGCTTCGTCATCATTTCGGCTATATCACATTTTGTATTGTCGTTTATCAATTCTGCGATTTCCTCCACAAAGCCGACCCAACCCGTTTGGTTGTGATTTGGTTCACACACCCCCTTGGGTTTGATGTTGTATTTTCTCCCATCAACCATCAATTTCTTTTTACCAGAATGGTTGACGAAGGTATTTCGATGTTTTTCCGCAGTCTCCTCATCAGAGAGGTGAGTAGCAACTCCTTGGATAATAAGGCACCAAAGATCATCAGGAGAAAGTTCAAGAGCGATATGTTTATTGTAAGCTTCAACAACAGTTGCCACAAGCCCATGTTTATACCATGTGCTCAACTCGACGAGAGGGTAATTCGAATTACCTGTTTCATAATCGATGTTCCTTTCATGTGCAAATTCTTCGGCGACCTTTTTCAACGGCTTATCCTCAAAAATAAAATATTCCCTCTTTACACTGGCACACTTGAAGGTTGTCATGTCTCCCTTAGACGAATAAAACTGAAGGTAAAAGGTCACAAGCGTTAGTCATTTATTGAATAACCTTATTGTTTACATTTATAATACAATATTTGAAGGATCGTATAATACCACTTCGTTGATGCTAAACAACACTAGTTTTCTATATGCACGCCTTTGTTTCAGTTAATATCGTATGTTTCTTTTTTGACTTTAATGTTTTCAACAGTATCATTATCATTGCATCGACTATTTGGCTGTCATATTGGATCCAAATGCTAATTTGATAATTTGAAGTATTCTAAAAAGACATTGTTTAAAATGGTGACTTGGAACAGTACTTTCAGAAACTGAAGGAGTTTTTCAAAGTTTACAAAGGAATAAATTTATATCTAGACATATGTTTTTTACATTTCTACTTTGTCAATAAACCGAATATTGTCACGCTAAAAAAGATCATCTACAATATCCATTTTGGGACAAATTCTGTAAATATAGGTGAGATCGAGGAGACAAGTTAAATGAATAATATTTACTGATCATAAGTTACTCAAATGATCGTAATTTTGAATCGTAATCTGGTTAATTTAGTGTCATGGTCAATTACAATATCAGTTATAGATGATTCTTGGTCTAGTTGTTTGGTCTCATTGTCAAATATCATATCAGTTATAGATGATTTTTGGTCTAGTTGTTTAGTCTCATTGTCAAATATAAAATCAGTTATAGGTGGATCATGGTCTGATTAATTTAGTCTCAAGGTCAAATGTATTATCAGTTATATCGAAGGCTCAATATACTTCTGTATTTATGTTACATTTAAGTTGTAATAGGAAACAGTAGGTTTGACATTACGATCTGTACAGTGAAATACGAGTTAATACTGCTAAGAGGAAATATAAGGAATCATTAAAAATAAAATTACATTTTTTAATTAGAACTGATATGTCGATAATATGCCATTTTGTGAATTAGAAACCATCAGATTTGACGTCTAATTAGAAGGAACGTATGGATAATTTTGTTTTGGTTAGGGCCCCAAGTTCCATATCTACCAGCGAAACAATGTGCAATATCTCCTTACAATTGGGTATACGCGTTAGTCATGCAGCAATATAAGTACGTGTTGGCCAAGAGACTGACAGAAAGACAAACAGTGAATTGCCATCTATACTATTCGTGTTTGTTATTGTGAAATTTGAATGAAAGCGAAATGGAAGGAAATGAGAATAACACGCTCAAATAATAATAATAATAATAATAATAATAATAATAATAATAATAATAATAATAATGAGAACTTTCTGTAGCGCCTAATCTATAGAAGCTCTAAGCGCTTTACAACATCTATAATGATATGACTACACTACAGAAATACCAAAAACAAAAACCATGAAATTGGAAAACTTAAAAACATGATGAAAACATATCAGATGCAAAACATTATTAGGTCTCAAAGTTTGTTCCTGCAGTCGCCAAAAGTGTGTTTCATGATCACTCTTAAAAGGAGCCACTGTGTCTTTGTGTCTAATTTCAATGCGTAATTCGTACCACATATCGTTGTCTTTATGTCTTCGTTTTAATAGTGGGAACAATGAGTATACGATTGTCAGAAGAGGAGCGTAAGTATCTTGCTTGTGTGTACACATGGGTGAAACAGGATATGTATGTTCGACTGGAGTCTGTCAGTGAAACGTAGCACAGAGAACAATTTTTTTGTTTGATTCTGTATCGAATGGATAGACAGTGTAGGGTACAGAGCAGTGGTGAGGTGTGCTCTGATCGAGGCACTCTAACAATGATCCAGGAAGTTGTGTTTTTTAACTTTTTGAAGTTTCTGGAGTATACTTTGTGACGAACCAGACAGAATTGAGTTACAATAGTCATCTTGAAAATACTAATGAACACACAATAGTTTTAGTGGCATAAACGGAAAGATATTAACGAATGGAGCTCATGCATCTCAGCTCAGGATATGCAGATTTGCATATGTTCATGACATGTTGGTGCAATGTGAGAGTACTGTCTAGAGTAACACCTAGGTTTCGTACTGACTGTGTGCATTTAATGTTAGTGTTGATGATATGTATTGTCTGAGGTAAAGGATGGGAATGAGAAAGCATTTGTGTTGTCATCAGAATGTCCTCAGTTTTGTCATCATTCATCTGCAGCTTGTTACATGTCATCCATGATTTCACATCAGAAATGCACCTCTCTACTCCATGGACGGTAGCATCAACTTCAATTGCGTGTCGTCAGCGTACAATTGGTGATACACTGGGTGATGATCTATGACACTTAAGAGCGGCTGATTATATGGATGAAGAGAACAGGTCCAAGAACAGACCCCTGTGAAACACCACAACATATATGAACTGGGCTGTCATGTATACCATTTGCAGATACAATTTGTGTCCTGTTGACTATGTTGAACTTGAACCACTGTAAGGCTGTATTCTACATGCCAAATACATGCTGGAGACGGTGAAGTAATATGTCATAGTATATTGTGTCAAATGATGCTGACAAATCAAGGAGGGAGAGGACTGTAATCTTTCCACTATCCAAAGCAGATATAATGTCATTAAATACTTTCAGAAGAGTAGATTCATTAATGTGGCAAGGGACTATTCATTGCTAAAAAGACTTTGAATTCAAATGAGATACAAGTTGGGTTAGAACGACTTTTTCTAAGATTTTTTTTATATGAATGGGAGATTAGAAACTGGGCGGTAGTTCTTTAAATCGTTATGGTCGAGTGTTGGTTTCTTCAGCAGAGGCTTTATGATGGCAGTTTTGAAAATGATGAGAATTCCTCCAATGAGAGAGAGATATTAATAATATGAGTTAGTGAAGGCAATATTGGGTCTAAGCACTCAAGCAGCAGTGATGTTGGAAGTGGATCAAGTTCACAAGACTTTGGTGCACTCTTCATCACTATTGTCCTTACTAAATCAATAGAAACAGGTTCAAATGGTCATACAAGTTGTCTCTGAAATTCTGTATCATAACTGTATGGTGACGAGTCAATTGAAATTGTGTTGTCAAGCGAACCTCTAATGGTTTATACATTGTCACGGATTAAATTTGTAAATAGGTCCGGAAGGTCTACTGGATAGAAGGTAGTTGGAAGCAACGTTCCTTCTAAGCGAATGGTAGATGTGCGCGCAATGCTCGCTACATTGTGCAGACATTACGGAGACGAGCAAATTTTAATGTTGGATTGGCATTTCAGGTGCGCGAGATTGTATGAGCAGCTGCGAGCGCACACGTGCGCAGCTTAGAGGGAACGTTGGTTGGAAGTCGTGTACATTTGTTCTTTGACCATACTTTGTTTGTTATCTCGAAGAGCTCTTTGCAGCTAAGTCCTAGAACTGTAGTGGGATAATTTGGCTAAATGGACTATGTTTGTGACGTTTTTCTTTGTGGCTTCATAGATTTGTTTATGAATAGTGATTCTGGTGGAAAGCGAATGCTTTTCTAATTGCAATAATGTCCGAAAGGTAATATGTTACCATTTATGATTAAGAGTTTAATTGGTAATGCAGTTTCCAAGAGTTTATACTAAACTGGCAATCAACGTGAAGAACATGCTGAAGAAAATGCACACACTCACTCACACACACACACACACACACACACACACATAGCGTAGATATCAACACAAAACATAGGAATTACATTTAAATTCCATATTCACTCGATTATAAGTCTGGTCCAACTGCAACCTGACAATATATTGTCAGTGACGTACTAAGGGTAAATGGCAATGGGCGGTGATGATTGATCCACATTCGCTTACCACCCCACCCCCTTATGGCGCCGCCCCGTCCGCTTACCCCCACCCCTCGTCAGTACGCTACTGTATGCTATAGCAAATTCTGTATATAAAACATGAATGACACTCAGTGCACTATTCAATTTTGACTTTATAAACAGTTGTCATATAGAGCAAGGTGATCAGTTGATCTCTAAAGAGATTTTATCTGATATCTAAAATTAGGATATGATGCATTATGCAACGGTAAATTACGGGCTTTAGTTTGGTGCAGATTGAACTGACTTATCAGCGACTATATACTATTGTAAAATCTGTATATAAAAGTAACTTAAAGGACCATTCAATTTTGTACTTTTTGAACAGTTGTCCTATACAGATAGATGATCAGCTGACCTCTATCTCACAGCTAAAATTTTGATAAGGATTGTATCAATGTCGTACCATTTAAACAGTTGTGCGTTATATGCATGTGTACAAATACAACATATTTGACTCTACTATACAAATCTAAGATTAATTTTTACGTTATTTATATGATATATGCCGTCATTTCTTTTAGATCGTTGCGATACAATACAATAAATTTAATACAAAAGAAAGAAAAAAAACATGTTTAATTCAGTATGATAAGACATACATGCATAAATTATTGTTTACTGGAAAACGGTTAAAATAAAATTGCATTCCACACTTTCCAGTATCATTTAGATAGTGGTGACTCTTTACATACGTTCAAGTATTCGTCTTCATTATTAATGGATTAAATGTCAAAACATTTCAATAGACGAAGAAATGGATGATAGCATACTATCCCATCATTCAAATAAAAAGTACTACTTACTTGTTTAAAGACAGGAATCAACAAAGTAAAGATGTGATCAACCCTTGTTTATAAGAAAAAGAATACCAAAGTAAAATCTAAATCTTCTTACTCTGTCTCGGTGTGCGTATTATACTTACTGTATTGACTAGAACACACACTTATATATAGGTCAGGTTTAGACTAAATCACATGATTGTGACCCTCCATTGAAAACATTCCTATCTGTTTTGTCATTTAGACACAAATTACTCCATGTGATTACTCCTTGATTTTTAATACTATATTTGGCACTATACCTTTTATAGACGAAAATTTGAACATTCAAAGTGATTGGCTGGCACAAAAAAGGAGACAATTCACAATTATAAATAGTGGATAAGGGGGACAGAAGGCATAGGTCGACAAAATCGTGTCTCCCTAATATTCTGACGTTATTTTTGTCTTCCCATAGTCGGTTAGTTACCAAAACGACCACCACATGTATAATGTGGATTGTAAACCAAGTTAATTATTTGAGGTAGATGCGACGTATAGATAGGTGTTTTGAAAATATAAGTTCTTTCAAATGGCAAACGTTATATTAGCTGAATGTAAACAATGGCCGTTATGGTGACACTTTATTATTTAACTGCTGAATGGTCTAGGATGCATATATAAATCCATGACAAAATAAAGAATTCCTTTCAAAGTGATGTGGAATGAAATGTTATATTTAGATTAGAATATTACCCTTGCGTTTAACTAGGTATCTGCCTTGAACAACTTTGTGATGACGAGTCTGTTGCACTTTATAAATCGTTTATTTTTAACCATTCGCAATGCACAAGTTGATTTATTGCTAAAATGTAAGTATTTATTTTGCTCTATTTTAATAATTTTCAAGCTATTACAGGGAATATATAAACACTGTCCTATTTAACAAATATCCCAGTAACTTATTCTCAACTGTCTTATGACTCACAGTGATAAACGTTCTTATGAAGTTGACTGACTTTACGATAACATTATATTTATCATCATCATAGGTTTGGTCGGAAATCCGGGCACTTTTTCACATCCGGACATTTTCAGTGCAATGTTACGACCGCCGAGGTGAAAACAACTGCCATTGTTCTAGTGACTTGAGTAACGAGTGAGGCACATTTACACATTTTAACGTATGCCTAAGATTTGCAGTGTTTGTGGGTGCACAAACCATCACATGCAAAAGGAAAATTAAAGAAATTATTAACTCTTCCTAAATTGCCAAATACGTCTTTTCTCTCTCGCCAGTAACTACATAAGTATACAAGTGTCTATTTTAGGTACATAGAGGTTTTAAAAAAAAGAAGCTACAAGTGCTACTGATAACCGCTCAGTTTTTCCGTCGTTTATATCTTCCCCAGATTAAAATTCGTATTGAACCACGCTTATTTCCTTGACACTCCATCGTTCATATTTGCCATTATAATGCAAACTCCAACTAAATATATGACACGTAGATTGCGTGTATTAGCATGCAAAAAAATACGAGCCAACTATATGTGCCCAATCTGAATTTTTCTTTTAAATGATTGACTACTCTGACTGTGTGCCATTTCTTTAATATCTTTAATCATGAGAACGACCAGGATACTGCTGTAATTAGCAGGTTTTAATTAAATTCACATACACATAAAAACGGAAATTTAAAAACCGGAAACTGTCTTTAAAACTGTCATATGTTGACTGCTTTTAGAAGTGGGTGGGGTCTTTGAATGATAAGGTAAGCAATAATAGTGTATTAACTGACACTCAGTTTATTTCACAAACCTAGTGTATGTTAAATAATAATCTGCATTATTTTATTTTCACGGAAGATCGAAACACTGGCAAGATATATTAGTATCAGCATTTATTTATTGAATAGAATTAAGAGAGCTCCTATCTATCTATCTATCTATCTATCTATCTATCTATCTATCTATCTATCTATCTATCTATCTATCTATCTATCTATCGTTTTCTGTCTGTCTGTCTATTTATCCGTCCGTCCATCCATCTGACGAACCAACAAACCAACCAGTTAAAAAAAATAAACAGCACGCAAAACTTGAAAAGGGTTCTTAGTGCTAAGACATTATGTAAAAGTCAGCGTTGGACCCGCAATTTTCACTGAAGCAAGAAAAGGGGATTCTCTAATTATCGTCACGAAAGTTTAACAACATAATATGCTAATTCAAATTATTTTACAGAAGTGTTTTGGCGCATGTTAAATTCCAATCTACAGACAGACAGAAAAACGAACTGATCTGGCAAGTTTGTCAGGGTCGAAAAAGAGATTTTCGAGAGTTTGGAGAATCTAAGGTGATGGAGTAGAGTTTTAAAAATAATCTACATTCATTTTTTATTGAAATGAAATTTGTTTGCTGTTCCTCTCTGCAATTTCCTATGTAGGTTTTACATGTTTATGTTAAGGTAACAAAAATATACAAGTATTTTTTTTAAATTGTGTATTGACAGGAAATATGGGAATACTAACATGGTCGTACCTAAAACATTTCTGGGGACTAGGGGTAGGTCTAACAAAATAAAAGGTTGATGGTGCAGTTTAGTCAATTCTGGATACGGTTACTATGCTTCTCTTTTTCTCTGAACAGAAAACAGAAAAAATATAGGTAAATAAAAGCGGTTTGCAATATCGAACATAACTAATGCTACCGTACTGTTACTAAGCAATTGTTTTCACCTCAACAGTATGGCGGAAAGTAGGTCGCTAAGATTGCCTACCCAACCTATTCTCACTTTCAGTACTTGGTTAAGAATGTTTTAGAATATTCATGATAAACAAGGAAATCTCTGCACAAGTTGCCACCGGTGATAACGGAGCGTAGTGGATTAACGCTGGTAGCTTGCGATAATGCCAGACGTCTTAAAGTGGTAAAATCTATTGAAAAGTTGCATGTAATTAATTTATGATCAATGTCAAGAAAATCCTATACATACTGGGAAAGAAAATGATATACATTTTTTTTTCCTCTCCACATTCCTTGGACATTTTGTGCAAAGTAGACAACAATTCAATTCAAATTTTTTTTCACCAAATTTTGATCTTAATATCCATAAATGTCTCGAGGTCATTTAATTTTTTAATAAATTATATCAGTCTCAGTAATTAATATTCATGAATTTTGATATGGTCAAAGTAGTGAATTAATATTTTTGATACGATATTTATAAGGTCAGTAAATAACCATCTTGTTTTATTTTTAAAATCAAAATATGTCCGAATTAATAATACAGCTTTGCATCATAATTTGAATGATTAAAGAACGTTAAAACTTAGATTTTTAATACCTTTCTTGGAAACAATTTATTTTTGTACAAAAATACATAGTCGACAATTGGTATTTTGTTTCTACTTAACCTCGGAAATCAAGGAACTGAGACAACTCTGATAAATCAGTCTATTAAAAGATACACATCTTATGTTAGACCGAAGACCATAATCTCCAACAGAAATTACACCCATGAATGAATCACCAAAATAAAGTGAATTATTAGTTGAACAAACTGAACCAATCGGATAAAAGAATTTTAAAAAAATAGATATTCCAATGAAGGAAATCTGGGAAACTCTTTGAGTAGCGTGCATCTACTGCCATAATTCAACTCTTCATATAAGCGCTTTCTCAGTTCTGCAGCAAAATTGTTTCCCATTAACTTGCATTTAACTTGAGATTTTCCTGGTCTCAGATTTGTTAAATGTTTACTTTTAAATGATCACGATCTTACTTTGTCACATGTGACATCTATTACCCGCGTTCTGAAAGACAGTTTACTTCGTGCCAGAAAAGGAAATCAGTAGAGCTGTCCAGTATGCATAGTACTGCTGTCACAATCAGTTGTCATACTTTTACCTCCATGTGCGATTAAAGTTTTAGTTCTAATAGACCCTCTATTAACACATTTTTATTCCATCGTCAGTTCCCCTTTCAACAACTGTATTTGTACAAACTCTGGGTATCGACTTCTTCCCGAGATGGATGAAACTGACCTAGGTGCAGATTTTTCTTTATGGTCACTACATTATTTACCTAAGTCACATTTTCTACTTTTTTGTGTCTAGAATGTGAAGTTAATGACGTTAATTCTTATATACATTGCGTTATTGTGTATGCCATGAGACCGAATGACAATAGTGTCTTGTATGACTTTGCATCAAATACACGTATTTCAATATTTAATCTCAGATCTGTGTAATATCTTTTATGTATATACTCTTCTTACGGAACATGTTATGAAAATTATGAATCTATTACATCTTTTGTCACACAAAATAAAACATTTATCACAGTTAATTTGCAGGTGACATGGTATCAGTTTGACTCTACATGTTACTTTGCCCCTCCCCCACCACGTCCATTGTTTGAGAATGATCTGCACGTGTCATAGTAATGTCTCTAAACCTTAACACTAAAATGGATATCTGTCTCTTAGAATAATAGATTTTGTGCATATATTTTGTCTTTGGGAAGCTGTCTAACAAACCCCATTTCAATATGAGTTGTAGCGACAAAAACATGTTCATGATTGCTAAATGATGCCTATAGGTCCGAGGAGTACCAATTTTTTCTCCTTTTCCCCAATCAATGCTCAAAACCCAGCAAAAAAAAGAGACAAGAAGAAGTGGGAGAATAATATATTATGATCTACATATGAAGTAAATTAAACAAAGGGACATAATGTGATGACAAAACTTTAACACACTTTCCAGATGTATGGATAAACACACAAAAAAAACCTCACTTGCAACCTTAACACCAACTGAGCTTGTTTCAGAGCATATAAAAGGAAAATATTTGAAATGAGCTAGATACACATGAAATTATGTTAATTAATTTTATTGTCTGGCTAGTTTCTATAACGTTTTGGTCGCAATAACAAAGCCAAATCAGTAATGTGCCCTTGACCTTGGACACGTTTCAATACGAAAATGCTATAGATGTTTAGCTAATGTATTCCACTTATATGTTAAAAAATCTGCATATTTGGGGTATGCGGTTTAAGATGGAATCTGTATATTGTGGTTCACATACCGCAGTACACTGAACGGATTTTTGTTTTGTATCTCTATTACACCATATACAAATAAAATGATCACTTTAGTGTTCAGTTTTCGTGCTCTATTTCTGTTTCAATGTATGTTGTTAAAAAAAATAGAATGAAAACACGGGCATAAAGACTTAAGTGTTTTAAGATCTGGTACGGACAAAATAAGCAAACTGTTGGCAAGAAACCAAGATGAACAATTATTCATACTTTGAAAGTAATTTTCATGTGATCTACACAGGTGGAAGATGAACCTGACAGCCAACATTTACTAGCACCCTCCCATTGTATCCACCAACCCGATCAAAGCTAAGAAAATGCAAATTAAACATAAAAACAAAAAGTAAAATGTGTACATTGCTTGGGCAGGTATCAATATCGGACAGGTGCTAAATCAAATAATTTTGACATCACACCAGGTATGAAATCATTTCTGACTTTTTTGTCAATGAGATCCTATATTACTTCATACAATTTAATTCTGTGCTTTGACTATATTTGACCATGTCCAAATTTATTCGCTATGAGAAATGAGACACGTGAAGATTACCTTCAGTTCCCAAAATTAGTATAGGTAGTTAATAACTATTACTTTGGCCAGGTTGAAAACAAATTTATCAACGTGTAACATCATGAAATACATATACACGTTTGTTTTCTTTATGTATATCTGTTTTCTCTCGTTTTCCCGATGTTTTTTTAAACTTTATTATTATTATTATTATTATTATTATTATTATAGTCCATACACACACACACACACACACACACACACACACACACACACATATATATATATATATATATATATATATATATATATATATATATATATATATATATATATATATATATATATATATATATATATATATATATATATATATATATATATATATAATCCAAATATATATATATATAATCCAAAGAGCTATGCTTTTATGACTAACTAAAGAAATTTATTAAACTCTGCATATTTAATTAATATATATTGTATGTTCCTATGTTCATCAAACTATTACAACCCAACAAGTAGTACAAGAGCAGCAGAGGGGGTGAACAGAGCAACTTTTTAGGCGTTAGATAGACTTCCTTCTTGTTAATATTTACTAGAAAGGTTTATTTGACAAACTGAGGCTTCCTAGTAAATATTTAATAACGGGGTCGATTCGTCAAACTAAGGCTTCCTTGTAGGGTCCATTTGGCAAAAAAAAAAAAAGACGCCATGTCGTTGGAATTCACCCCCTCTGCTACTATGGTTAACAATTGTTTTTTACGAGATTCAGTAAATGATTTTAACCAAATATTTTATCAAGTCCGACACGATATCGCGTTCGAGGATCTGCTAAATTTATCGTCACGAATCCATGTTGGATTGACTGTAAATTGATTATAATCCATATCACCGCAGCACCAAGTTTGCCAAATATTTCTAAGAGTATGAGTATCAACTCCGTTAAACACACATACCAAATTGCAGTTATCTCTGATCACCTTCGGAATTTGTGTGTACCGTTGAGTGACATATATCACGTCGGTGTTTTTATGCCTACCTCTGGAAAATATCCTAGCGGGATTCTTTTGATTGTCTAACATGATATCGTCGTATACGACTAAATTGTTAATATCTCAATCAATATCATCAATGCTCGGTGCTTCATCGATATCGGTTATAAACTCAATAATACCCTCGCCGGATTTTTCTACCGCGCTGTCGTTAAAATCTTTTAATATATTGTAACATCGCTGATCGTCTACACTAGGAGCTATCAAAAACAACTTGTCCCATTTCATCCATCTCGTTATTAAATTAAGTAGCAGCTGTG
This sequence comes from Unio pictorum, assembly GCA_030141615.1. Lineage (NCBI taxonomy): Eukaryota > Metazoa > Mollusca > Bivalvia > Unionida > Unionidae > Unio > Unio pictorum. The sequence goes on from JARLTB010000186.1 coordinate 6,681,967, forward strand.
TCTTGCCACTTCCAGATGGTCCGATTATAATCATTCTAATTGAATTCGGCAACATCGCATGATGTTTGATAGGTTCCCATCGTCGGGTAGCTGAATAACCAATTACATTCATGTTATTATATATAAATTATGGATCTATATTGTGTGAAATGTAAGGCGCGTACTGGCACAAACGACTTGACGACAATTAAAACTAAAAATAACCGATCAGCATTTTCCGGTAAATGCGTACAATGCAGTACAAAGAAATTTAGATTTGTTTCCCTTGATAAAATCAACAATTTAAAAAAAAAACGAGGAGGTGATATTGCAGCCAAGCTAACTAAACTCCCAGGAACACCGTGGGTGAAGTATCCAGGAGAGAATCACCTTCCAGGGTATAGTTACTGTGGACAGGGAACCAGACTAGATATCAGACTCGATGATCAAAACCAACCTCGACGTGGTGAAGAACTAATAAACGCCATTGATAAGGCGTGTCATGCTCATGATGTTGCTTATAAAAGCAGTAATTTGCAACATAGACATATCGCAGATGTGAAATTAATTCATGCGTTGAATTCTATCACTGATAAATCCTTCAAAGAAAAATTGGCTCCATGGTTAGTAAAATCGGCAATGAAAGGTAAATTGATGTTAGGTGCTGGTAATTAATAACAACATGGAATCTATTTATTATTCTCCAAAAGGATACTGGAGGGGTAAAGCAGCAATTGGTAAACTCGTTAGCGCAGCAGCGGTGAAATATACCACTGCGGCTAATTAGTTATCCAAACAGGCAATATGGCAAATTTATCTACCGCCGCCTAACTAATTAACTACTCCCATTTTGATGTTACTGTACCCAATGAAGTTCATCAAGCTGATTTATTATTTTTGCCACATGACGACGGTTATAAATACGCGTTAACTGTAGTTGATATTGCGAGTCGATACAAACAAGCAAAACCGCTAAAAACAAAATCGGCCACTAAAGTAGCTTTCTGCATTTGAAAGGATTTATCGAAGGGGTCCTCTGCGATGTCCAAATCTATTACAAGTTGATCCTGGCAAGGAATTTCAGGGTGCAGTGTTATCAACAATGAAACATCATAATGTCACCATCAGACGAGGGTATACTGTATTACATCGCGATCAGGCAATTGTTGAACGATTTAATCGTACACTTGCTGAGCGGTTATTTGGATATCAATACGCGAAAGAATTTATTCAACATAAACGATCTCGTGAATGGGTCAAGAGATTACCAGGTGTAATTATCGCGTTGAATAATGAGGTTACTAGAACAATCAACATGAAACCTAATAACACGATTAAAAAGAAGTATATACCTAAAAACCCACAAAAAGATTTTTCAAAAGAACCAATTCTTGGTAATGTCACTGTATGGTATTTATACGAACCAGGAGAGCTCAAAGGTGGCAAGAAAAGAGCTACTGATCCTATTTGGAGTGTCACCGCGCATAAAATATCCGGTATAACACGATCCACGGGTAGACCAGCAATCTATAGATTGGATTCAACTGCTCCTCAGCGAGGATTTACTCGACAACAACTACAAGTGATACCCGAGGATACTCAATTACCGCCACGTGGTCTTAACTAGCACCTCTTCGTCTGTTGCACTCAAGACAAGTCAGCATCACATTATGTCTGGTATAGCCAACGCTGCTATCTTTTCTGTCTACGGTAAATTGTCGAGGATCCGACCAACACCAACTCATTATACAGTTGCAACTCGCGCAGTGATTATTCTGTTGTTGTTTCAGTGTGATTATTAATTCAGCATCAATATCAAATTCTCTGTTTTTTATCTTGCTGTTTATAACCACTTATTGTAGTATCGTTGTAGTCTAGAACAACTCTTCGAAGCTGATTTATTCTTCGTACTCTGGACACTGCGAGATAAACTAAATTTGACCACTCGATGTGATTATCCACTATCCAAACACTTGTATCGGATATAGTTAATCCCTGTGAGGCTGCGTATCCTAGCGTCCATGGGGATTTATCAGCACGCAATGCATCTTCGACGATGCTGATATCAACCAGCACAATATCATTTAACACTAAATTCTGCTTTTCACGCTGTCCTGGAATATCAACTTCAATATTCTGCTTTCGTGTATCCGAAGGTCTATAACACAACGGCACTGGAAGTGTTGCAAATTTTTCTTTATGCGTTTCAAATAACTTCATCTGAAGTGTGTCCCTGACTATCTTTCTACTTGCGATTATCAAATCGTTTGGTCTCCACGCTTCCCAGAAATCATTCATGGGAGTTTCCGAAATTATTTCGCGTGCTATCTCACATTGGATTCTATCAGGTTGTAACCTGATTAGTTTTTTGAACTCGCGTAATTGTTCATCAAGCGCTCTATCATCGGTATTAATTTCTTCATTATAGTCTACACGATTCTTCAGCCAATCATGCGGGGATAAACCGACAAATGGTGGTGGTTGGCCGTGATCGCCGCACATGACGACCTCTGTGTTCGCGTGCAATAACCACTCGAGAAACTTTTGTAATACATCTAACGACATCGTGCATATCTCATCCCAAATTATGACGCCGGGGATAGATTTTTCACCCATTCGATCAGGAGTCCATTCATCGCCTTTCCATCGAAATAAACTATGATAAGTGCAAGCATTCACCCCTCGTTGTTTCATCTCTCTGGCAAGTCTGTGTGTTGGTGTTAGCACAATCATATTTGATTTGCCACGAAATAACTCAATCGCGCGAGTCGTCTTTCCTGACCCGCCACAACCGTTTAAATAAACTGTTTTATATCTACATACAGGATCAGATATCTGCGGTGCATTAGATAGTTCTGAACACTGATTGATTTTTAAGTATTTATCTTCAATCGTAACATCTGCTGATTTGGAGTAATCACACGGTATTTCCCGCTTAATTCTCCATGATCCCCATTTCTCGTCGGAATTTGTGAATTCGGCCACTGCGTTGCTGTGTTTCGCGTCTATGTAAAATGAATCAGTGGCAACTCTAACTGCGGTGTCAGGAAATCTATTTATCATCGAAAATAAATTGATATAAGCATAAGCCAGCATAGATGCCCTCAAATGTGTATACTGAAAACTGTGTCCATCGCTGTAAGTAACAATTGTTCCCAATTTGGTCCCATCGGACAAGAAAGCGTCTTTACGATCCACGTATATACCCTTAGATGTTACATCCGCGATGACAAAATCGTATTCAGCATCATATATAATCAACCGTGAAGAATATCGTCCATTGTCGTATTTACCACCTTGAGTGAACTTACCAATTATTCTTCTACCAAGATCTTTTGCGTCTTTGTTTCTGATTTCAAATAACAGTTTGGACCAATTCATGATATATTCTTCGTCGAGATCGGGAAATTGTTTTCGTTGTTCGCTGATTATACTATCTAGATCAGGTTGTGGTGGTAACCAGACTTCAGTCTGTGCTCGATATGATATAATTGCTTCACTGACAATCAGCGATATCAGCATGCTACAATCGATCATATACCGTAACAGCACTATTGGCATCCAGTGTTTCACAGACATGTGTCTACCAATCCAGACAGTTATTTCAACCGGTTACTATAGCAACAAGGGAAGCAGCAAAAGGAATAATATCAGCTACTGAGCGAGCTATATGGAGGGATGTTCCCAAGGATGAACCAAGAAAAGAAGAGCCTCTTCTTATTGTACTTAAAAAAAATAGCAGCGTTGTTAACAAAACAAAAAATGATTACTCCTTTAGTTGGTAAACTTACCGAGGAGGCTATAACACAAATACAACAACAAAAGCCATACGGGTTAAGCGATTTTGTTATTAACAGCTATAATTCAAGAAATGATTATTTAACAGACAAGTATAAAGACGAGCCAATATCACTCCATGATTGGGCTGATGAGTTGTATGAAATAAAAACGGGGAAGTTAGATAGGAGGAGGAGGGAGTATAAAACCTTCAGAGGGAAAATTGATGATTATGAAAGAGAAGAAAGAGAACTCCAAATAACACCGACACGAAGACAAAAAAGACAAAAAGACCCTGAATGGGATCATGATGATGCTTCTGGGCGTTTACAATATGATCATGATGCACAGGATTCAACCGGGGGAGGGGATTTTCTAAATCTGAAATTCAAAGATTTTCCAGAGATTCCATGGGGGTATCAGGTAGTGGTTTAGTTAATTGTCCTGGTAATATTCTCGGTGATATAGCACGATTAGAGGTTCTCGTCGGAGGGAAACGAGCCGGAAATAACTCACCGGAAATAATTAATGAAGCAGCTGATATCTGCATGCGGTTATTTCAAGGTGGCATCATGGATATCAAAACATATCGAGATTTCATTGACTAGTTAGTGGAAAATCCTACGGCTTTTCACCACCATGGTGGTTATCATAGTGATTAATCCGATGACGAAGTCGAAAATCCAAGGGATTTTTCATTAGATAAATATCATTTAAATAAGATGATCATACACTACAACCATGATAAACCATCCAACGTCTATGTAGTACTCTCACGATTTCCTGTTTATAGAAAATACTATGGTGATGGTCTCTGTAATACCATTGCAGGGTTATTTGCAAGAATGGCTCCAAAAGTGGCAAAAGAACAATCAATGAAAGCCATTTATGTTATTCGTGATAAGGGTATTAACGCCGTTGGAGATGCTGCCGGAAAAGCATTTTTGGACGCTCGGGATAAACTAACATCGCTAGTTCGGCGGCGAAAGAAACCTGGACCGTTACCATCTACAGCAGAAATGCACGCGAGTGTTAGTAAAATAGTAAATAACGCAGTGGATCAGAAACTAGCGTCGTTGATGACACCGTCACACACCAGCGTCCAAAACAACATTGCAAATATCATAGCGGGAAGTGGCTTAAAACCACAGCGGGGTCGACGACGACGATGATTTAGACCTTGATAAATATAATAAAATGTTCAAACGGTCACCTGATCCAGCGTTTGATATGGAAGCCCCAGTGCGCAAGGATGATTCTGTACGCGATTATCAATTTTGTGCCTATCATGCAATAGAATCAAATAGTCGATCAAGAATTGAGCTTCAAGTTCATGATACCAGTAAATACTTTTTGCCTTGTGAAGCGTTTATTGAAGTAGAAGGAGAACTGGTAATGGCTGCTGATACTACTGCTGTACTAGCACCGTATCCAGCTGATGCCCAAGTCGGATTTGTCAATAATGGGATCATAGCGTTATTTGAGAGTGAAAAATTTCTCATCGATGGAAAAGAGATTGAGTCGATATATCGTGATGTTGATGTGGCCACAACAATAATAGGGTTAGCAAGATATTCCGATGATTATACAAGATCGGCAGGTCCTTCTATGATGTTTGCAAAGGATAATAATAATACCACTGGAATAAAACAATTTACTATGAGACGACCAAAAAAAGTTACTGCTGCTTCTGATGATGCTGATGTTGAGGCTGTAGTTTTTGGTAATAATCCTAATTTCAACTTAAGAGTTGTAACACGCATGTCATGCGCGATTCCACTGCATCATATATTTGGATTCTGCAGAAATGTTCAAAAAGTTATTTATGGAGAAAAGCATGCAGTATCACTCGTGCGAAAGGGCGATGACAATGATGCAATTTGGAGGATTGCAGCAGACGATGCAATTGCGGAAAATGATCCCGGTAAAGTCAATTTAACAAAACTATCATTGTGGATGCCAGTGTTGACTCCATCAATTACCGCAGAACAGCGAATACTATCATTTATGGATAAAGGAGGAAAATCGTTGCTGAGTTGGCTAACCGTAAGTACAGATGTTAAACAATCAAATATTAATGGATTATTTACATGGAACCTAACATCAAAACAAGGTACTGCTGCGCAACGTCATATATGTATTACGTTACAGGATAACACACGAGTTGGCAATCAACTCCGCAGCCATATGATACTTGATCAATTAGGTATTAGAGACGTCTCACTGAGAATAAACGGCCAGCAGGAAACATCCGAGGATATACAACTTAATTACGGTCAAAACCATATTGCCCGCGTGTATCATCGTTTATCATCATTTATGGCACGCGATCAAAATGTCGATACCGGTCTGCAAATATCACAATATGACTTTAGGAATTTATATCCGATCTATTATTTTTCGTTAGAACATCTTGATTTAACAAGACAATCCGTAGTTGATATACGTTTTAGAGCTAATGTGCTTCCTGGTGCTATCCCCGACTACAGAGCGGTTGCAGTCATTCTCAATGATAAATCAATGCTACTCGAAGGTGTTGGCGGAAGAATGAGTGGTAGATGCGCCAGTGGAAAATCTATGATTTTCAAAAACATGTAACAATTAGATCAATCTACTATTGTATAATGAAATACAGTTATATTAGTGTTGCGTTAACTCCCGGTCAACTCAAAAAATTACAATCAGAATCAGCTAAAAAAATGCGGAACCACAATAACACTGAAACTCAATCAGATGACTGGTGGTCAGAATAAATTGTCACTGACAACTCGTCAAGTAAAACACTTCAATGATGCTTTCAAAGATAAAAAAGGTGTTCAGATCACTCTCTCTGCAGCCGCGATCAGTGACATGAAAAAATCAGGCGGTATATTTCCGTTGTTAGCTGCGCTACCAGCATTGATTGCTGCGGCTGCCCCAGCGGTAGCTAAAGCGGTGGCGTTGGTACCACAGCAGGAATGGCACTAAAGAAGGCAACTGGGCGAGGATATAAAAAAAGGAAAGGGTCTAAGACTACCAGGAACGGTTTATTAACCCAGAAATCTTCGATTTCCGAACCGATGGTTGTAGAATCTTTGACCCAATGTCCAATTTTGATTTACTCGATGCTGCTAAAAGCTCGCGATTAAATTCTTCAGAGGCGTCTTTATGAAAGATTAGTTACCGACACAACCAAACAGCGTTGAAACCGGCATCATTAATCTCGATAACAGCACCGGACCCGAAACCCATTGGGTTGCATACGCGATTGATCCACGTGCAATTGTTTATTTTGATTCATATGGATTAGCGCCGCCGAAGGAATTTAACCGCTATATACAACAATTAAACACCCCTCATTGGTATTCTACGCTACCAACACAACAACTAAATGACCCACCAATATGTGGCAGCGAAGTATTGAATGTTCTTGATGCTATTTCAACATCTGGAAAACCACCACATGTCGTCGTAAATGAATACACCAGCAATCGCTGGAAATCAAAGATTTTAGAGAGATAGAGAGTTTTACAATAACATGATTGATATTTGGGGAAGACCTCTATCAGCGCTGAAGAAACCAACCACAGAAACATCTGCGACCGGTGATATAAAAAAATAATCGAAGATGAAATCGCTGAGACGTTGAACTTAGCAAGTGTTGACCCCGGGGAAATAGTTGTATTTCAAGATCGTCAGGGTAAATTGAAATCTAGTAATGTTTCCCTGGATGATATTTTAGTTAAACAACGAGACGCAACCGAAGGCACTATCGCGTTGTTTTCCGATCAGGGTAAACTCAAACCAGGTGTACTTGTTTCAACTATTGTTGATAGAATTAACAATATTGACAACCCGTTACTAGATTTCCTTGGTAATCCTCCAGTGACCACACCAAATCTTACAGCGATAAAAACTTTTATGTTGGAACTAGCAGCACTTCAAGTCAAATATGCAGATCACGTTGAAAAGTTTACATCATTTCGTAAAAATATCATTGATAAATTCTTTGCAACCACGCTGGATAAAATTGATATAAAACTCCCGGATATTAAAAAAATCATCGATGAGATATGAAACACCATCGAGGCAATCAAGGATGATGCAACGAGGATGATAACAATCATTGAAAAAACAAAAATTCCTCATGAGAAAACCAACAACGTAACATACACGATTCAATACGGATCATTTGCGTGGACACCTACAAACAACAAATTAGATATCACTGCAACCGTCAAGGGTCTTTATCGATTAACACTAGTGACACCGACTCAATTTAATATATCATCGTCGAGTTCATCTGGGGTCAACAATACAATATCAACGATCATCGACAAGGATACAACCGAACAGTTCACGATAGCATCCACTGATAAGAATTTGGCTAGGGTTTCAGTAACATGGTATGTGGAATTCGTAGCGGATTTGAGTAAACAACTAAACTGAAAATTGCAAAGCAATTTCACTAGCGGTTTCAATTGAAATCGTAAATGATTTGAGAATAAAATGACAACGTCACAACAATATCGCTATGATCAGGTCAGAGAATTTCAAAATAGATTCAAAACCCTCACTGAGGAGTATCAAATAAAAATAAAAATATACCGACGAAAAATCACCGCAATTGATGTTACCGTGTACTCGGTGAGTGGTGTAATCACCGGAGCCGGAATAATACTATCCTCGGTGACAATGATTGCACCGATAGTTGTTCCAATTTGTATATCTACGGCGACAACAATCGCGGGAATTATTTCGATTATAACAAAAAAAAATATCATCATGCAGCCAGCGTAAACTGCAGGATTACTTAATTAAATTTTATGTTGTATCAACCGCGTACTCGCAATTATCCTCGATGATATCGTCGTCGCTCGATGATACATTAATATCAGATAGTGAGTTCTCAGCGATGGTAAGTATTTATGATTCCGCGATATCAAAATTAGAAATGCAACATGAATATAATAACGATGACAACACCGCAGGAACTACTTCAACGAATAGTGGAGAACACAAACCCAGTACAAACCATCCTTATCTCAATAACCTCAACAATATCCGATAGTAAGTTCTCAGTGATGGTAAGTATTTATGATTCCGCGATATCAAAATTAGAAATACAACATGAATATAATAATGATGACAACACCGCAGGAACTACTTCAATGAATAGTAAAGAATACAGAACCAATTCAACAAATAACGGAAAATACCACACCGATGAAGACCAGCATGATATCAATAACCTCAACCAATCCTGAATTCAGTGTGAATTTCCCGATCCCGATTCCCGTGAAGGAAATAGCGCTAGCAAATATACGAATGTACCATAGTTGGCCTAATATCAGATCGGTAGCATTTGTCGGTCAACAACCGAATAATTCCTTGGTGTTTGCGAATAAGAATAAACCCGATGGAACTCCAGACTGGAACGTTGTTTCGATACCATCTGGGTCATACCAAATCGAACAAATCAATGCTGAATTCCAGCGTAGAAAAGAATCTATTACTGGAGCAGAATCGAAAATCGCTATAACGGTTCACGAGCCGACGCTATCATCTGCCATCGAGATAAACTCACCTAGTTATGTCGTAGATATATATCAGAGTTCAATAAGAACTATACTGGGATGGCCTGAAATATCACCTGAGGGGTATCAAATACCCGAACCACAAAAATCTGATTATATCACAGACAATAAATATCACGATTTTAAACCCAGAATAATCGATTCTATTTCTACGAAAGTTTTAACAGAGCCTGTTATTTACAGTAATGGAATATGGTTTTTTGGACAGCGGGATGGTGGTTGGATCGAAATTTCTTCAGATAACATCTCGGAAAATTTTAATAGTTTTAAACAAGAACATAAGAATTATTTAGATAAATTACGGCAGAGTTTTCAAGAACAATCGTCGAAAACTTTAATTATCAAATACACGGAAATATTAAATCAAATTGTACACGATATAGAAGTGTTTCACATACGACTTATTCAAGGAGTATTAGATGCCAGGGTCGGTTCTGAGAAGATAGAATTTGCAAAGAAATATAATATACGCGTTGAAGATATTCCGACATTTAAATTTCCTGAGTATAATATTCCAGAACTAAAAAAATCAACCAATGATCTCCTCGATGAATACTTTCCCAAAATACTTGCAGCATGGAAGAAATAGCAGCTACCACCAACAATACTCAAACATAATAACGACCCAGACGGCGGTGGTAGGCATATCGCTCCGTTCAACGTGAATATAACCTCGGTGATAGCATTAAATTTAGTATGTGATGTTATCGAAGGAAGCTATCAAATAAATCTCGAGCGATCAAATCAAGCTCAGCAGGGATATATTCTATATTCATTTGCACCAATAGCTCCTCCAGGATTTCTAATCATTGAGGACCCAATTAATCCAGTCTATATGCGATGTCATAATGATTCGCTAACGAGAATTAATTTCAGACTCACTGACCAGTCTAATAATCTAATTGATTTACAAGGCGAAGTCTTACAAATTAGTCTCTTTGTAAAATCCTAAGGATTTTCATCGTAAATGATTGTCATCGTAGTGATTTTCATTGTTAACCATAGCAGCAGAGGGGGTGAATTCCAACAATCATGGCGTCTTTTTTTTTTGCCAAAAGGACCCTACAAGGAAGCCTTAGTTTGACGAATCGACCCCTCTATTAAATATTTACTAGGAAGCCTCAGTTTGTCAAATAAACCTTTCTAGTAAATATTAACAAGAAGGAAGTCTATCTAACGCCTGAAAAGTTGGTCTGTTCACCACCTCTGCTGCTACAGGCTACAACATTATCAAGGTTTTTATGTACTAAATCATAATGGCACGTGAAATACTGTATCTTGCTGATATACCTTGCATGAGTATATTGTACACGATAAATCCAAGGACCCCGACCATTATGTCAGTTTTATTACTTAAGGGTCAATGTTTATAGAAGATTCATTTTGAATTAGACAGTCGTCATGCAAAAACACCTGTATAAAATTATATATTGACCCAAATCGGTGTCTTAAAAGGGTGAACGATCTGACCGAATATAAGTCCTGTAGGGATTACTATGGTTTCGTTGTATGAAAAGGATACTGGTAAATTCATCTATATTGTATTATTACAAATTTAAACTAAATGTAGAATGACGTTAGTTTGAATAGATTTATACGGAAATATTTGACGAGGGATGTAAAACCATTATTACCAGTTCATGATTCAAGAATACAATATAAGAATTGTAGTTGCTGTCAGACTTATAAAGGCAGAGTCTCTTGGTAACATATGTAATTATGTAGATCAATATTTGCATGTATTTGTTACTATTTAAAAAGAAAATGTGATACACATAACTGAAGATGCAGAGTTAAATTTGTCCTCCATGTGCGTGTGTGACTGAAGTAATACAGAAAGTATATTTATTTCAACAAAGAATGGCATTGAGATCTTTGCATATACAACTGGTACGGTGAAACCGATAGGGAACAACAGCCTCGCAGTGTATCCGTAGAGACGTATACGCTGTGAATGCGAGGGGTCGCTGGCTCGACCCCCGGTTGAGTCATGCTAAAATCTAATAAAAATGTTACTAGCAGTTTCCTCGTTTGGCATCAGCATTAAGATGTTAGTGTTAGAATTAGTCAATCTGGTGTTAGGACAATGTGACTGGGTGGGACATTTAGCCACAAGTCTTCGGCGTGATGCCCCAGTGCTACACATCCCAACAAACAGTCACACTGCAGACATCTTAGCGATATGACTCAAACAATTGTTAAAGGTAGATTGAAAAATCCAAACTCTCTCTCTCTCTCTCTCTCTCTCTCTCTCTCTCTCTCTCTCTCTCTCTCTCTCACACACACACACACACACACACACACCTTCCTCACATAATGCCAAACACTTCTGAGTGGCAAATATATTAGTCCCACATTGCCCATTCCTTCTATTAAAGTCCACACTGTTCTTCAGACTTTGAATCCCATCGCAAGAATACAAATTGGCATGGAATAATATTGTCATGTTTTCTGAAGGCTGAACTCCACAGGCCGGCATTCGGAGAACATGAACTATCCGATATTGGCAGCCTTTGCATCTCCATGAACAAATTTAAATCATTCTTAAGGTCTCTACTACTTATAGAAGCCTGAATGTTATGTTTGACTTTGTCAGTAATTTATTTCTGGTTAATTAATTGTATGCAAGTTAATTAATGTTTTCATCAACAATTTATATCATGGATAACAATAAGCTATCTCCCTTATACCATGTATGAAATTTCAAGAAGTAAAACGTCACATTATCAGAGATTCTTTATGACAATAAAGTAAAGATTTATTGTGAAATATTATAGTTGCCCTTATGATATTGTAATCTTTCTCATAGTACAGTAATATTTCTCATAATATTGTAATCTTTTTCATAATCTAGTAACCTTTCTCATATTATAATCTTTCTTATAGTATAGTAATCTTTCTCATGATAAAGTAACCAGTGTTTCATTATTTTTTTTTGTATCCTTTTGAAGACAATGTGTCAGATTTATGATTAATTGTTCATTCTGGGTCTATGTACGTTGTTCAGAGTAAATATGTTAATGCTGTTAATCAAAGATTAAAATGTGTCTCCTTTTCAGGATTTTGGTGAACCTTTTGACAACACATATGGACTTTTGAAAGGTAATCTTTTACTTTGCATAGGTACAAGTATTTCAGTCATGTTTGTGTATTATACACAAATATTATGCTGTCATGTATGTGTATTATACACACATTATACTGTCATATATATGTATTATGCACATTTTACGCTGTCATATATGTGTATTTATAAATATGTTATACTGTTTTTGTATATGTTATAAACATGTTACACTGTCTTTCCGGGGATTTTCCTGGATTCTTCTTCCACCATTAATACTTACCACCATGTATAGCCGATCGTGCTGAAAAATGGCGTTAAACACAACAACAACAACAACAACACAGCTTATTACTAAAATACAGTAAAATGTAGATTTATCTGAACTTTTATTATCGAAATAATTTATTCGAGTAGTTGCTATCATTAGCTGAATGTTGTGTTTATTGCAATGTACATATATTTATAAATTCATATGCACTATTTCACACACACACACACACACACACACACACACAGAGCCATGTGTACCTTGAAGAAAGCTCTTTGAACCATTTGACCAGGGACTGACACTGTATAGCTCTGATAAGTGAGAAATGCAAATGTAAAGTTTCATAATTATTTTTAGTATTTAATAATAAATGTATCGCTACAATAGTTTTATTTGTTCTACTTTTTCTGCACCTAAACATGACAGATGTGTGTAAGATGTTAATATTTATTAATATTTATTTAATTAATGTAAGATGTCCTCAAAATATTAATACAGCATTGTTCTCGGGTAAAATTGTCGGGGTGGGGTGGTGTGGTGTGTGTGTGGGGGGGGGGGGAGCTGAATAAAAATCAAATTCACATCCAAGTGAAATGGCAGCATTAAGTCTTAGCAACAAGAAACAGATATTGTATAGTTGAACAAAGTATGGGTTGGAACATGCAGCTTGTTAACATCAATGATTGTTAAACAATGATTTGTTAAATATGGGACCTATGGTTTCTGTCAGACATATACATGTATTTTTTATATCTTGATATTGAAATAAACACGAAAATTTTTGTTGTAATAATAAACCATGGGCCTTGGACTTTGCATCGTTTTTTCAACAACGGCAGAATTGTATTTATTTAATGTCAAATGCCTGGTTATTTGACCCACTTAATTCGGATATTCCATCTACTTTATCACCAAAATCTCGTCATCTGCATGACCGATCATCCAGAACTAAATGGACACCAATGGGTCCAGATAATTTATATTTTACTGTGTATTAAACATGTTAGGAATGTTTTGCTTCTTTTTCAATTTTAAATCAGTTAATTTGTCAATTATTACGTAGATACAGACTTTGATACCTAGAATTGTTACAAAAGTTGCCATTGATGTTTACCCGGCAGAATGTTTCCCAACTTTTTTCTCATAACCATGTTCACCAAATAAATTTAAAAAACACTCATTTGTAAATGCTAAACAACTAGCCTGACATACATGTAGCATACAGCCATAAAGACAGCCACACAAAAAGACTGACTTTTGGATTGAGGTACATTTGCTTATTGACTGGAAAGGTAGACTAAAAGCAGGGAAATACCAATGAACTGGCTCAGATGCAATTTTATTCACTTAGCACTTGTATGTTTTAGCATTGGAATTTTTTTTTAAAACTCCCAATTAATTGGCTTTTATTTTTTTAGGACATAATGTTATAACAGGGTTTTATATATTTCTAAAAGTTCAATTTTAAATGATATTTTTATATTTCAACTCTAGGTCTTCATTTGGCATTGAAATAGTTAAGATATATGCATTGTCCATTTGCATATTGAACTCGCTGTTGACTAGTACCTTGCTAAAACAATGCTTGGCCAATTAGGTGGTGTTTCTAAGCATAACAATTATAAAATGAAAAGCTTGATCATTATACAGGAAAATGGACCTGGGTTTGGTTGTTGTTATTTTTTTTTGTTTGTTTTTTATGGTTTAACGCCATTTTTCAGCACAAGATAGGCTATAAATGGCGGCCAGTATTAATGGTGCAGGAAGAACCCAGAAAACCCCGGGAAAAAAACACCGATTCACGAAAAGCTCCTGGCAAACTTTCTCACATACCCACATTGGCCGAATCCGAGACTAGAACCCACACAGACAGGGGTGAGATGCAACGTTCCCTCTAAGCTGCGCAGCGCATCTGCTCAGGCATCCCCGCGCAGCTGAATTGTCAATCCAAAATTAAATTTTGCTCAATAGAACGTTAAACATTGCTCGTCTCCGTAATGCTTGCACAATTCAGCGAGCATTGCGAGCACATCTACGATTCGCTTAGAGGGAACGTTGGTGAGATGGTAGTGATCCGTAACGGACGAATCCCCCCGGTTTGGTTGTTATAGTATCACTAATTACATCTAATTACCAGCATTAAAATACAGTGTTTATTAATTGTATTATCACTAATTAAGTATGATTACCGGTCTTCCTAAAGATCGTGTACGCATGTCGGTATGAATGTATTCCATATCAGATTTGTAGGCAATATTTCTTTGTCTGACATTAAGGTTTATCTGACAAAATCAACTTCAATGGTCTTCACTTCATAAATGAGAGAAGATTGTAAACTTATTCCTTTCTCCCCTCCATTGTTTTCTTTTCTTCTTTAGATATGGATCTCACATTTTCTTAATATTAAACAGTTTTATACTGTATTTACCCATGATGTATAATACAACCAAATTTAAATAGTATGGACTCGGTTTTAATACTTAATGTACTGATATTTTAGGGTCTATGCTGATATTTTGAACTCATATAGATAGAGAAAACAAAAATCATAAACTCAAATTATTAAGTGCATTTCAAGATGGAAGATCTTTATCTATCTTGGTTGCACTTGTCCATATAATATACATGAAAAAATGGCAGTAGGCATGTGGGCATGAAAATATCCAGGATTCCAATGGAGATGAACAGAGCAGTGAAGAGGATCAAGTTCAACCATCAGAGAGGACCAGGCTTCTCAAGGATAGAGATAGTTAATAAATTATACTGTATAGCTGTCATTACAAGATTATTGGCATATAATACTGTAAAGCTGTCGTTGCAAGATTATTGGTATATAATACTGTGAAGCTGTCGTTGCAAGATTATTGGTATAAAATGCTGTAAAGCTGTCGTTATAAGATTATTGGCATATAATACTATAAAGCTGTCGTTGTAAGATTATTGGCATATAATACTATAAAGCTGTCGTTGTAAGATTATTGGTATATAATACTGTGAAGCTGTCGTTATAAGATTATTGGCATATAATACTGTAAAGCTGTCGTTGTAAGATTATTGGTATATAATACTGTGAAGCTGTCGTTATAAGATTATTGGCATATAATACTATAAAGCTGACGTTACAATATTCTTGGTATATAATAATGTATAGCTATCATTACAAGATTCTTGGTTTATAATACTGTATGCCAGTCATTATAAGATTCTTGGTGTCTGACAAATTGACATATCTTTAGAACTTTCATACTAATTTTGTATCAGGGTGTTGATGTATTGTCTAGATTTAATAATTTATCCATAGGTTAATTTCATTTTTTTGTTATTTCATTGTTTTCTGGACGCCATTACCTAAAAATTCTATAATTACCATATTTATGTTTATTTGGAACAGACGTTCTTCATTACTTTATCAGTTGTATGTGTATTACTCCTAAATAACATCTTTTGTGTGTTTGTCACTCTGATATTTATAACTATTTTTGACTGATACAAAAAATAGAAAATTGCCGGTACTAATTACTTTAAGTATATTCTGTTAGTCATTCTGATGTTATAGTTCAACTAAATTTCTGTGACTGATATGAAAATTCATTACTTAAATTATTTTCTGCAGTACTGTAGAAGGATATTGTGGGATACAAGATTTAATCAGTAAAATCATAAAAATGATTATAAGCATAGTGTAAATGTTATGCATAACTTGAGATTAAGATAAATTTAAATGATTCTAGTAAGTTTTCTCTTTCCATGCAAGTCATGTATTGCATCATTCTACTGACAGTATTGCAAACTGGTTGATTTCTATGTGACACTTTCAATTAAAGATGAATCTGAATATTGTACACTGTGTCAAAGTGTCAATATTTTAATCGTGGTAGTTTATTCTGAGGTATAGACACCTTTTTGATTTTTGTTTATTTTATTTTATCATTTTTTTAAGGAAAAGCTCCTGCCGTTGTTATCAACTCCAAATCAATATTTTATTTCTTTGTATCAGCATCAATCATTCCAACTTTAATAATTGTTTCATAAGAGTTGTTGTTCAGTTGTTGTGTACACACACACACACACACACGCGCGCGCGCGCTCTCTATCTCTCTCTCTCTCACACACACACACACACGCGCGCGCGCGCTCTCTATCTCTCACACACACACACGCGCGCTCTCTCTCTCTCTCTCTCAAACACGCTCTCTCTCTCTCTCTCTCTCTCTCACACACACACACACACACGCTCTCTCTCTCTCTCTCTCTCTCTCTCTCTCTCTCTCTCTCTCTGTCTCTCTCTCTCACACACACACACACACACACACACACATCACAGAGGCAGCTTCAGTATCTTGTGTCAGCATGGCATCTTTGGTTGATGAATGTTAATCGGAAGCACAAGAAAGTTACGCTGATTACCATACTACATTTATTTCAACTTCATAGAAAGACAATATCCAATTGAAAATTTACTATACATGTATGCCCAAATACCCTGATTGATAATTTTTGTCTACACCCAGGATTATATTTTCATATTGCTTTTATACCATTTTTTTGTCATTCCTAAGATATCTTCCTATGCAATGTTTATTTTTATTTTTATGTTTGACTTATAGGTAAAATAAAACTTTATTATATACCTTTCTTATTCTTTTTGATGGGAGGTGTTATGTATATCTATATTTTGTGGCTTTATCGTTTGGTCCATGACTGGAGATTCAAATCTTTAGATAGACCTATATAAGAGCTGTTTACTTGTTGAAATTCATCCTATATAATTAACTTGTTTACGGTTTGGAATATGTTTTCATTGGACGATGAAGCTATTTTGGTTCAATGTCTCCTGTCTTGGACAACAATTCAATAACGATTTCTTCTTTTTACTTTTACTTTTGTTTGCATGAGGTTGATGATGCCCTCATTCCTTTTACAGCAGGCTTTGGTAATTTACTCAGCGCTGATGATATAAGTGTAGGGAGAATTTTCTTCATTGAATATAAATCCTAGTCTGATTGATATACATATGAAGTTAGTGCACGTGACTACTGTACTTTGTTATTACTGGTTTGTCCTGATACAAATGCTATTTATATATCTCTTGTCATACCTTTGTTGTTTATTTGAATCTGCCAGTAAATTTAATGTACTGGCAAATTATTGAAAGTTCTTCTAGGTTGTTGCAAGATGGATCCCACATTGTTTTTAACGCATGATCATCAAACATTTAAAACTGAGCAGAAACATTTGAATGAGATTGTCATAGGAGATGAAGTGATTAACATTTTAAAACACGACTCGAGGGAAAATAAAAGTCTTAACCAGAACATGAGCAGAGACAACAAATTGTGTGTATGTTGTAAGATTGTCCCTATAGCATTATGCGCACTCTTTTTAGGTGAAGAAGTCTCGGTCATCCAGGTGACTGTGCTTTACTGTTAGCGGCACTGGACATCTTTGTGCTGCTAGTGTTGCCAAGCTTAGCCATGAACCGATACCCAATGTATCTACTCTATAACAAAGCAATAGCTCATAAATGTACCATTGTGATAGAATGCTTAAATGGGCATCTACACTTTTTGACATTTTCCACAGAGTTCTGATTTAGCTCCAAGTCATTTTTGGCAGAATCATATTATCAAAGATTGCTGAGAGGCAGACAATTTCAATGTCGTAATGTGGCTGGAGGTGCAGGTTTCCAGTGTGTGAAGAAAATAACTTAAATGTGAATACAAAATGACATTTAATTAGTAGTTGATCAATCTGAGAAAGCACGTATTTATACATAAAAAGTAGAATTTTCTTGTATGGCGCACTAATCAAATAATTTCAAACAGACCTCGGTACATCTGTATAAGCTAAGTAAGGCAAAATCCAAAATATTAGACTGAATGAACACTTCTGTGAACAGTTCTGCTTGAACTAGCAAATGCTACAGAAATCAGAATACATCAAATGTAAAGTCCAATTTCGCAAGCACACTGAAAATCTTGATGCTATGATTGCTGCATAAAATATGCAGACATTTTAAAACAGTACATATCATCAACATGTTTCTTCAGAGAGTGATGACTTTCATTTAAATTAAGCAGTGTACCAAAAAAAAAAAAAAATTATATAACAAAAAAAGGGGATTACTTTTTCATTGGATTTGAGTCTAATTACAGCTGAAGTCTATTTGAAAACATTAATTCATCTGAAAAATGCATTTACTTTTTAAAATGTTTAAAACGAAACGTGCATTCATAATTTTGTACATCCCATCTGATCTCTCCATCCAACTATACATACATAAACAAACAGTATTAATGGCCATAAAAAAAATGTTAAATTATCTTTACCTATATATGACAAGAACTTGAAATTGAGAATGTTTGATTTGGCTTACTCATTTTAAATGTACACACATGTAATCCCTACCTATTTCCTGTTTTTCTCAGGTTCTGTGATAAGCAATTATTTGACCTCCGATTTATCAAATAATAATACACTTAAAAATGATTTAAAAAACATCGTAATGAAAGTGTCAAATGCTCCATTTTTCCTCTGTCAACTTTGCATTGACAGAATCGGGCATTATTCTATGATATCAAACACCTTCGTATTGCACTCACATGAACAGCATGTGTACCTTAAAATAGTATAGTGTATTAGGAACTACTTTTTAAACAAACCATGTACACTCATGTAGTAGACTATAGGTTTCAGTTGGGGCCCTGTGTGGCAGTGTGGTCTAAGATCCTCTCCATTACAGATCACTGCCATCTCACCTCTATGCAGGTTCGAGTGTCAGATTCGTCCAACGTGTGTATGTGAGAAACTTTACCAGTAGTTTCTCGTGGGTCGGTGGTTCTTTCCGTGGAGTTTCCTGGGTTCTTCTATGACCATTAGTACTGGCCGTCATATATAGCCCATCGTGTGCTGAAAAATGGCGCTGAACCCTACAGCAACAACTATGTTTCAGTTTATCAGATTTGTTTATTAACGAACTAAAATAGCTGTTTTGTCTATTCGAAAGTAAAGATGATAAAGTGACAAATAAGGATGAATTTACTAATTACAAATTAAACTTTCAAACAAACAAAACAATGATCATGAAAGAATGATTGCAATGTCCACAACAAACGTGAGATGCAGTATTAAAATATCATTCTGATCATCTAAACAGTTATTTAGAAGAAATGTTCATTACATTTCCTTAATAGCATGGTTCAGACTACGACCATCACTCTTGGGTATACGCTCTTCGTCTGTCAATTTGACGAGGACCACTCGAGTCATATGAGGGATGGAGGAGCTGGTTCTGTTCTATGCGTGCGCAGGTAGCTAATGAGGCCAATTGCATGGAATGTTCGTTTGCATAAATGACAGGGGATGAGTGGAAGATCTTCAGGTGAGTTGATGGAACGTGCTTTTCTGGCTGGCCTCTTCAGCTGTGCAGCTGCTGTTCTGCTAGATTCGCACATTCTGGAGCCTTTGTGCACATATTAAATAACACCAAGTGTCTTGATCACTTGCTGTTTGCTCCCAGGAATCAGAGTTTATATTGAACACTTTCAATGCAGCTTTCATACTGTCTTTGAAGCATTTCTTCTGACCTTCATGGGATTCGTGCTGCTGCTCACCATAACAGATCCTCTTGGGCAGCCGGTGGTCTGGCATGCATACAACATGACCTACCCAGCGAAGCTGATACTGCACCAGGATGATGTGGATGGTGGGGAGACCTGCTTTTGCGAGTACCTCAGTGTATGGAACCTTGCCATGCTTCTTGATGCTGTGGATTTCTCTGAGACTTGTGTGACAGTGGTTCAGTTTCCTTGTCTGGTGTAATAACACAGTCCACCTTTTGCCTGTGTAACGTAGTTTGGGGAGCATAAATGCCATGTAGACCTTTAGTCTGGTCTGAATGCTGATACCTATTCCATTCCAGACGTTGGCAAACAATCTGCCGAACGTTACGCTAGCTCTGGAAATGTGAAGGTTCACATCGTCATTAGTAGTGATGCTCTGTGATAGTGTGCTGCGAAGGTCGGTGAAGCGGTTCACTATATGAGTTTTTGGCCGTTGACAGTGATGTTGAGCTCAACATATTGATCTCTGTAATAACCTTGGTTAACGCTAGAAGCCGTCTGGGGTTGAATAGTTATCCATCTGTACAGTACCTGATGCCGACTCAAACCTCTGTCTCTGAAAACATTAGCATGGCGGAGAATAATCGACTGAACAGTGTCATTGCCAGAACACAACCCTTAATGGAAATGGTTCAGGTGTTTCTCCATTGTCCTGGACTCATACCTGCTTGCCGTCGTGGAAATGATGCACCATGGATATAAATTTTCTCGGGAATCCGTACTTAGTCATTACCTTAACTAGCCTTCTCTGCTGACAGTATCAAAGTCCTTTGTCGAGTCGACGTAGATACAGAAAAATTCGGCCTTTTGCTCTTGACTTTTCTCTTCTAGCTGCCTCTCACTAAAGTCATGTGGCGACAGACAAGCGACGAAGCGGCATGTATGGTTACACTGGCAGCCGTAGCCGAAAACCTGCACGCAGGTGGCTCAGGCCATTAGGGTCTTCCAACACTGACACGGAGCAACAGTGCAGTCCGGCAGCCGACTGAGCAGCCCTCTTCAGAAATGCACTGCTCACCTCCCTTGCATGAGAAAGGAAATAGAAAAAGTGCCCTAAACATTCATCGCTCGAAACTTCCCTAGCCAGCTTACCGCGGTTGGTGGGAACCTTCCTGCAGTGATGAAAATACAAAGAAGGAAATGAGGATTGTTCCTCGCACACTTAGCGCATGGAATGTGTGGACACTACTGGACAGAGACGATGCAGAAAGACCCCAAAGGAGAACCGCCCTAATATAAAAGGAAATCGGCAGATACAACGTAAACATTGCTGCCTTGAGCGAGACCAGGCTTGCAGGAGAAGGCAAAAGCTATGAAATAACTCCGGATACACTTTCATTTTGTAATGGTCGAGAATGTCTCGACTTTGCAGTCAAGACAACGCTGATTGGTAAACTGGCATGACCCTCATCAGTTGTTATGATCCAACCATGACCAACAAGGATGAAGTGAAGGTCACGTTCTGTCAAGATCTTAACTTCGTCCTTGCTGAGGTTCCAATAGCAGATACGCTCGTCATTCTTGTCAACTTCAGTGCAAGAGTAGGCTGTGATCACATTGCCTGGGAAGGACTGTTAAGAAATCATTGAGTGTGTTATTAACAACAACGGTCACCTATTGCTCCATACGTATGAAGAGCGGAAATGCTGTTCATCAATAGTTTTCCGAACGAATGCACCCTCTCTCTAAGCATTGGAATCTCATCGACTAAGTCATTGTCAGGAAGAGAGATATGCAGAATATGCATGTGATGTCTGCTGGATATACCACCACCTCATCATCACCAAACTCAATATCTGTATTCAGCTAACAAGCCACCCACATGGAAAGAACGCGCCTTAACGACTAAGCACAATCAAGCTGAAATGCAATAGCTCCAAACAGTCTCTCATGGATGCCCTGCGACAACCTATGAAATCCACACTTCTAAGCAATCAGAATGTGGAGCTGGTATATAGCACAGTTTCGGAAATCCTAGGACCCTCAACCAGAAAGCATCAATACAGGATTGGTGAGACAGGTAACGAGATCAAGCAGTTGCTGGATGAGAAGCACCTCCTTATTTAAACCTACCTAAACAACCCCAAGTCCGCCTGTCGGAATGAGGAGTATAACAATATACACAGTACTGTACTGAAGATACTCCTGTCAGAATCGAGACACCTGGCTAACCAACAAAGCCGACAAGATCCAGTGCTACGCAGCCTGGCATGACATGAAGTTCTACAATTCCCTAAAAGAAGTGTATGGACCTACATCCTCTGGAGCATCCCCGCTTCTCGGCGCAGACGGGAGCAAAATAATATACTGACAACTAGATTCTTCGACGATAGGCTGAACATTTTGACAGCGTCCGAAATCGCCCTTCATTCATCAACGATGAAATCATCAATCGTCTCACTCAATTACCCATCAACGAAGCACTGGATGACCCTCCAACCTGAATGAAGATACATAAAGCGATGTGTCTACTATCCAGTGGCAAAGCACCTGCTTCAGACTCCATTCCAACTGAAGTCTACAAGAAAGTGAACTTAGCTCTGATAGAAAAGCTCTCGAAACTGTTGTAGTGGTGTGACAGTAAGACGATCCCCCAGGTATTCAATGACCTTCCATTAACACCTGTATTAGCGCAAAGGGAACCAGGTCAGTGATGACCGCATTTACCAGGTAAGAGACGACCGCTCTCAATTGCAAGGAAGATACACGCCAGAATCTTTCTGAAGCGATTAACCACGTACCATGACCAGGGAATCCTGCCAGAAAGCCAGTGTGGATTCCGAAAAGAAAGTGGGACCATCAACATGGTGTATGCTGAGTGATCATATGGACTGGGTCTATGACAAGAATGATTTGCGCGCTGACTTTGTTTTAAGTGAGGGAAACTTGCGCAGTTCGTCGACAACACTCTCTTGCCCAATACCATCTGAGTCCATCAGCATGACAACGTCGAGAAGGCTGGAGAAGAATTTAAATGCAGTGGATGGCCATGAGTCCTACGTGTCTCGTCGAGCTCTAAGGCGTTTGATTGAGAATGTACTTGACCGGCTGGTGGTTCATGCTCGCAGGCTGCCATATATTTACATGCCAGGTAGAGGTTGATAGGGTTGAGTGCGAGGCTGTTCTATTCCCCCTCCCCTAGGTCTCTCATTCATGTCGATAGCCCCTTCTAGGGGCGCAACATGACGACCAAATTAAATAGCATACTTTGTATGCATAAATGCCTGTGTGGATGTGGCACCATTCCTTCCCCTCGGGAAAATCCAAATCACTACCATACTAATTGGTAGTGTAAAATAATGAACATATGACACTTCGTGGCCGGTTTCACTTAAAACCTTAAATACTACTATGCTAGGTAGACAAAGCATAGCTCACAGAAGGTATACGATTAGTCGGCTACCGTCAGCCTGGTATAGCCTTGTTTAGCCATAAAGTCGATACCGTTTTCCGAGATGTGGCAGTTGGACATGCGAAAGCTTCTTGGGGCCACAGGTGAGAACTGAGTGACAAGTGGGGACAAAATGCAAGCTACTCCCAAATTAGTACGACTACTTCTCCCAACCAGTGGTGCTAACCCTCCCCGGACACCCCAATATATAATGGCATAGAAAAGCATACTGAGACCAAAGGCTATCGCATATCTATCACATATTACCATTTAATAAGTGAAAGTAATAAGATAAAAACATAGCTTGGGGAGCATATACGTGCCAGGCATAAAAGTGTCCTCTTAAGGTATTAATGAGAATGGCAAAAAATATGTACATTTTTCTATCTTGACTTTCCTAAAAATGTACTTTCTTAGTTCTGAAAATCCGAATAAAATGAGCTGTGTCATGGGTTCTAAAGCTTGATGGCACATTTCGAAATTGTACTTTTTAATTTTGACTACATTCTAAGGGAAATAACATTCTCCTTACTGCACTCACTATGAAATGAACGTGATATGGTTCGCGTCCTTTTGATGATCACCATTGAAAAAGTTCATATTTTTCTACCATTATGATTCCAAACATCTGATGACAGAAGAGAAACAAACATAATACAGAGTCTTTCCCGTCCCTCCCTTTTCAAATCACAAACACGTGTTTGTATTTAATTGACACAGATGATAAATCCAGTTTTAAAATCAGCGGGTTGAGTAATCTGTAGAACTGACACAAAACCCAACACATTCTCTTAATTCTAGATCAACTTGAACAGCTATTGTAATGCGCGTTCAGTCACAAGATGATTTCAAATTACAATTCTAAGTAAACCAAAAACTAAAAGTGAAGTCGAGCGAGCTGGTTGGAGTTATGTACGCATTTATATTGCTGTTGTGTTTTGATGAATCTGCAGTTATGTATTTATTTTAGATTGCATCATAAATTCTATTATTTCGATTGATGTAAAGGGCCGCCGCCTCCGCTAAGCGAACTAGGCAGTCGCCTAGGGCGCTGTGCTAAGAGTTTATTTCATGATGTGCGGGTGGGGGAAGGCCTGAGTGGAGGGGGGGGGGGGGAAGGGGCGCCAGATATCTGATCTGGCATAGGGCTCCAAAATGACTTTCACCGGCGCTGTTGATGTAGTGTAATCTTTATATAATTAAGCCTTATGTTGAAAGAGAAAATGAATATATAATTCAAACGTAACTGTATTTTTATGGGAAAATATAGGCTGGTTTTGTAAGATTGTTACTACACTCACACAAGGCGTGCAGTATCCATCCCTAAAACCTCCTTCATATTTCCCCATGCAAATACAGCAATTTATGAATATAATGGCCAGTTTAAAACGGCTTTGGAATATTAATAATATGCCTGTAGGAAATGAACACGCTTGTCATAGCAACATTGTTTTACACCCTACACATAAAATGTATATCGATCATCGTTTAAATTTAGAAGTTGTATATGTTACATAACATGTATCCCTTTTCACCAAGAACTAACAGTAGATGTTCTGACCTTACAACGATGTGACTTGAAGTTTTAATAGTGTTACTAATTCTTTGTAGCACATACTATTAAAAAATGAACCTGGTGTTAATGGCACCGAAAAACAGAAAGGTTGTGTTTTACCAGGACAACAAAAGTAAATTACCTCGTCTCAGGACATATCACGGTAGCTGCCTCATTCTGATCTGATGATGCAACACGGAAATGCAATCAATTTAGTAACGAATCTGGCATAACAACGGCTGGGTCATCAACGTTCCAAAACATTAGGAGTTCACAGTTAGTCACGTGTATACTTTTTGTGAATATTGTTACGTATATCTGATTTATTATACATTTAATTGTTTGTTTGTGAATTTTAAATTCTTTTCTATTTTTCATTACAAGCTATTTTAATGTAACTTTTTATTCATAAAAAGAAAAATCCGTTGGCGTGAATTAATCTTTTGTAAACAAGTAATGTTGACATAGATCCTGAAGGTTTGTGTTAATGTCAGTCAGGTTAGTGTCAGTCACGTAAACAGGTTTTATTTTAATTTAAAATGATTGGTTGTTCTCAAGGTCAAGATGGCACTAGTAAATTAAGAAGTAAACAACCTTTTATTCTCAAGCAAAAATAATTTGTTCTCATCAGGGTTATTTTAGGAGTACGTGATATAAACCATCACGTGACTCCTTTCCAAACCTTCATGATTTCGCAGTTCGGGAATTTTTCTTCAAGAAACTGCATATTAAAATACAATACTATCTTTGTTTTGGTGAAATATAGTTAAATTTTGGCTTTTACAATTGATGTTAGGTCATTTTCTTTTGTTTTAGTCAATTTTTTTAATCCATGTTAACTTTTCTTCGGTTTACATGGATTTTAAAGGATTAATTCGTATCTATGGAAATATTCAATGTGCTCATACAGAAATCTTAAACAAAGACAGTTTATCAAAAAATGTTATTCCCATTTCCGACCTCGGAGTGTTAAATATTGTGTTTTTACAAGGAAATGTTGATAAGCGCAAAACAGTATTTAGAATACGTAATCATCTTCCATCTTGGATATTTAAACGGGATTCGAACTTGAATTCCTTTAAACATTTCATTTCTAGGATTTTTGTACTTTAATTCGTGGAATATTCTTGGATCATGTTTGCATATGATTCCTAAAGCTGTAATTTCTTTCTTCATTTTTACAATCTTTCTCCAGGGAAATAAACTATTTGTATAATTTTTAAAGCTTGTTGTTTGTATTTTTTCTATGTTACTGTTTTTAGAGCCTAAACACGTAACAGTATATAAACCATTATATACAATCTTTCATTCACAAATTAGCAAGCGATTTGTTGTAATTCTCGATTTTAAAAGAGAGACAAATCTATAACAGTAGTTATGCGGGATTTGTAAATACATACAAAACGCTTTTATTATTATTATTATTATTATTATTATTATTATTATTATTATTACTATTATTATTATTACTATTATTATTATTGTTGTTGTTGTTGTTGTTTTGTTTTTGTTAAAAACTTTAGATAAATGTATGCATTTGCTAGACTAAAATTTTTTTTAAAATACGTCAGAGTCATTTATAGGTGAATTTACCGCTCGAAACGACTTTTATGCAATGATTTATGGAACTTTAGGGAACGATATTTCCATTCTTACAAATATTATTCAAGTCTTTGCATTATTTGTTATTTGTGAGTAATGGTTGTACTGTTTAAATACAATCATATCATCTACATTACGAGTTTTGCCGGTTTCTTTTATGTTAGTATGTTCCCAGACTCTGTCGAAATGAAGGTAATTATCATGAACGTTTAAGCAATCATAATGTAACATAGAAAATTATCCGCACATTTCTGAAAATGATAAGAACTGATTCCTAATACCATCTTTATCCTAAATATATGGAAAATATACATATATTGCAGAAGTATCATAGGATTTCGAAAATCGTGGTATATGGTAAAGAAAAACTATCAACAAAATTGAAATATCTATCCTCAATTTTTTCCGAGAATTAAATTGTTATTAGGAAGTTTAATTTGCTAGAGCTGACACTTTGTTCTTCCTTCATTCGTTTCTTCTTGTTTTGGTCGTACACTTAAATAATCTGAGTTTTGTGATTACATTATCTCTTTATATCCAACATCAGCAAGCATCATAACTAGTTTTTATTGATTACAGACATCTGGCAGAAACTCATTTCCGAAAATACTCAAATATTCTTAAGAAAACAACTGTACAACCCCTTCTATTGTGATCCAATAACTTCCTTAAGGGATGTGCATTTATTTATTTCAAGTTGAGTGAAATGATTCATTTCATATTTATGTAATAATTTATCGAAAATTATAAGCCCATATTTCCATTCCATAAGAAAATGATAAGTCTTTTATTAGTTTGCTATATGTGGATAATAGTTATACAGCATGATTATTATCATATATAATGCAGACATTATTAAGGTGTATACACTGATAAGTAATGATGATTTCCATGTTTTAACAAACTGTGTTCACCAAAATTATTATCTATGTCTTATAGAACATTATCCAGCCTTGTACAGGTCGAAGTCTCTACATTTCCTTGTTTTGACCAGTTGACCGCGGCCAGTCGCAGTTTGTACTCTTTGCTAGTATATGATCATCGACGATAAAAGGAGTAAAAGTAAAGCCTGGTCCGATTTCAATATAGTTGGAACTTTATAATTGCGAACGGACTTGTCTTTGGAATATGGAAACATGTCGCCCAGCCAGCCTGTTAATGTAGTTTGTCCACCATAACCAGCAGGTATCTTAGTGACGATATGATTGCCCCAATCGAATTCTGTACAATCTTTCATACACATCTCAAGAATTTGTTGTATGTCCCAATTTCTCAAAATAGATATAAATATATAACAGCAGTTATAAACAAAAAATTCAATTAATATTATTATGGATTGTCACTATTTTTTAAAATAATTATTATTATTATTATTATTATTATTATTATTATTATTATTATTATTATTATATCCTAGGTCAGATATTTTTTTATTCGAGTAATAGCTTTTTATTTTACAAAAAATAACTTTCAGAGCTAATTATAGATTAATTCCCGCTTTGATACGACTATTATGTAATGATTTATTGAAAATTAGAAGCCCGTTTTTCCATTCCGTAAGAAAATTATAGAAGTCTTTTAATAGTTTGCTATATATGGACAATGGTTATACTGCAATATTCATATCATCTAGTCTATGTTACGAGATTCTGCCGTTTTATTCCATTATTGGCTTCAACTTTAATATGAAGAAATACCAAATTAGACCCAAACGTTTTCAAGAGTATGCCCAAATGAAGGTAACAACCGTAAAAGCCTTGAAGACAATAAAGACCCACTTCTTACTGCCATCTCTATTGTACATATGTGGACAATATAATTGAATATTTACATAATCATATCCTTTATTCAACACTGAAAACGAATCATGCTCTCGTAAAGACAAAATATATATGACATATTTAGCCAACGTTTTTTTTGCTGTCATCCCTCGTTTCCTAAATTTCTTATGAGAAAAGTTATTTTGTATCAGCAGATAATTTGATCTTCCTTAATGTTTTAATTTTTTTAGTTTTATTTTACTTTTTTGTTGTCTACCTATACAGTTTGTGTTTTTGTGTTTTGTCTCATTTCCGAAAATACTAAAATATTCTTACGAGAACAGCTGGACAATTCCTTCTATGGTTATCTGAGAAAAAGAAATGTATGGGATGTATATATCTGGAATTTAATTGGAGGGATAAAAATAGAATCATAGTTCTTTATTTGAAAAGCAGAAATGTTTAGTAAGAAGAAAACTATATTGCATACACAATCATATCAAAGATAAGTACTTTCCATGTTCACACAAATTGTGTTCACCAAAATTAGTATCTATGTCTCATAGAACATCATCCAGCCTTGTACAGGTCGAAGTCTCTGGGTTTCCTTGTTTTCACCTGCTCCTAAGAAACCTGCAGCTAGTCGAAGTTTGTACTCTTTACCTGTATACAGTTTATCATCAAGACTCACAGGAGTAAAAGTCAAGCCTGGACGAATTTCAGAATAGTTTGGACTTTTATAATTGCGCTCTAGTTTGCCATCGAAGCGTTTGGAATATGGAAACATGTCGCCCAGCCAGCCTGTTAATGTAGTTCCTCCACCAGAACCAATAGGTTTCTTAGTGACGATACGATTCCACCAATCAATGTCTGGCTTTCCCTCCATGCTGGAAACAAAGTTGTCAATGACTGTGTTTACCTTGATGAACCACCAATCCAGGTCAGGCATGAGCTTGGACAATCTACCAACTCTTTCCTTGATGCTCTTGTAATCATGCAATGTACCAAAAAGGCAAATTTCAGGTATTCCACAAAACAAATAGCAGACATATTCAAAATAATTCTGCATAGCTTCCATCAGGCAACATCGAAAAACCTGTGACTCCATTGGCCCTGTTGTGCTGAAGGGCATCGTCATCATTTCAGCTATATCACAATTTGTATTGTCGTTTATCAATTCTGCGATTTTCTCCACAAAACCGACCCAACCCGTTTGGTTGTGATTTGGTTCACATATCCCTTTGGGTTTGATGTTGTATTTTCTCCCATCAACCATCAATTTCTTTTTACCAGAATGGTTGACGAAGGTATTTTGATATTTTTCCTCAGTCTCCTCGTCAGAGAGGTGAGTAGCAACTCCTTGGATAATAAGGCGCCAAAGATCATCAGGAGAAAGTTCAAGAGCGATATGTTTATTGTAAGCTTCAACAACAGTTGCTACAAGCCCATGTTTATACCATGTGCTCAACTCGACGAGAGGGTAATTCGAATTACCTGTTTTATAATCGATGTTTCTTTCATGTGCAAATTCTTCGGCGACCTTTTTCAACGGCTTATCCTCAAAAGTAAAATATTCCCTCTTTACACTGGCACACTTGAAGGTTGTCATGTCTCCCTTAGACGAATAAAACTGAAGGTAAAAGGTCATAAGCGTTATTTATTTATTGAATAACCTTATTGTTTACATATATAATACAATATTTGAATGACCGTAGAATACCACTCGTTGATGCTAAACAACACTAGTTTTATATATGCACGCCTTTGTTTCAGTTAATATCGTATGCTTCTTTCTTGACTTTAATGTTTTCAACAGTATCATTATCATTGCATCGACCATTTGGCTGTCATATAGGATCCAAATGCTAATTTGATCATTTGAATTATTCTAAAAAAGACATTGTTTAAAATGGTAACTTGGAACAGTACTTTCAAAAATTGGAGGATTTTTTCAAAGTTTACACTGGAATAAATTTATATCTAGATAGATTATTTTACATTTTTACTTTGTAAATAAACCGAATATTGTCACACTATTAAGATCATCTACAATATCCATTTTGGGACAAATTCTGTAAATATAGGTGAGATCAAGGAGACAAGTTGAATAAATAATATTTACTAATCATAAGTTACTCAAATGTTCATAACTTTTAATTGTGATCTGGTTAATATAGTGTCCTGGTCAATTATAAAATCAGTTATAGATGATTATTGGTCTAGTTCTTTAGTCTCATTGTCAGATATAAAATCAGTTATAGATGATTCTTGGTCTAGTTGTTTGGTCTCATTGTCAAATATAATATTATTTATAGATGATTTTTGGTCTAGTTGTTTGGTCTCATTGTCAAATATATATCAGTTATAGATGATTCTTGGTCTAGTTGTTTGGTCTCATTGTCAAATATAATATTAGTTATAGATGATTTTTGGTCTGTTGTTTGGTCTCATTGTCAAATATATATATCAGTTATAGATGATTTTTGGTCTAGTTGTTTGGTCTCATTGTCAAATATAAAATCAGTTATAGATGATTCTTGGTCTAGTTGTTTGGTCTCATTGACAAATATAATATTATTTATAGATGATTTTTGGTCTAGTTGTTTGGTCTCATTGTCAAATATATATCAGTTATAGATGATTCTTGGTCTAGTTGTTTGGTCTCATTGTCAAATATAATATTAGTTATAGATGATTTTTGGTCTAGTTGTTTGGTCTCATTGTCAAATATATATCAGTTATAGATGATTCTTGGTCTAGTTGTTTGGTCTCATTGTCAAATATAAAATCAGTTAGAGAGATGATTTTTGGTCAAGTTGTTTGGTCTCATTGTCAAATATAAAATAAGTTAGAGATTAATTTTGGTCTAGTTGTTTGGTCTCATTGTCAAATATAATATCAGTTATAGGTGAATCTTGGTCTAGTTGTTTGATCTCATTGTCAAATATAAAATCAGTTAGAGATTATTTTTGGTCTAGTTGTTTGGTCTCATTGTCAAATATAATGTCAGTTATAGGTGAATCTTGGTATGATTAATTTAGTATCAAGGTCAAATGTATTATCAGTTATATTGTAGGCTCAAAATACTTCTGTATTTATGTTAAATTTAAGTTGTAATAGGAAACATTTGGTTTGACATTACGATCTGTACAGTGAAATACGAGTTAATACTGCTGAGAGGAAATATAAAGAATCATTAAAAATGAAATTACATTTTTAAATTAGAACTGATACGTCGATGATATGCCATTGTGTGAATTAGAAACCATCAGAATTGACGTCTAAATAGAAGGAACATATGGATAATTTTGTTTTGGTTAGGGCCCCAAGTTCCATATCTACCAGCGAAACAATGTGCAGTATCTCCTTACAATTGGGTATACGCGTTAGTCATGCAGCAATGTAAGTAATGCATTTGTAGACGTGATTGGAATTACTGTTTACGTGTTGGCCAAGAGACTGACAGACAGACAGACATACAGACAGTGAATTGCCCTCTATACTATTCGTGTTTGTTATTGTGAAATTTGAATGAGAGCGAAATGAAAGGAAATGAGAATAACACGCTGAAAAATAAATAAATAATAATAATAATAATAATACTAATACTAATGAGGGCTTTGTATAGCGCCTAATCTATAG
The DNA here is from genome assembly GCA_030141615.1 of Unio pictorum. Classification (NCBI taxonomy): domain Eukaryota; kingdom Metazoa; phylum Mollusca; class Bivalvia; order Unionida; family Unionidae; genus Unio; species Unio pictorum. The sequence continues at coordinate 6,714,206 of JARLTB010000186.1, forward strand.
AAGCTCTAAGCGCTTTACAACATTTATAATGATATGACTACACTACAGAAAAACCAAAAACAAAAACCATGAAATTGGAAAACTTAAAAACATGCTAAAAACATCAGATGCAAAACATTATTAGCTCTCAATGTTTGTTCCTGCAGTCGCCATAAGTGAGTTTCATGATCACTCTTAAAAGGGGCCACTGTGTCTTTGTGTCTAATTTCAATGCGTAATTCGTACCACATATCGTTGTCTACATGTCTTCGTTTTAATAGTGGTTTTAATGAGTATATGATTGTCAGAAGAGGAGCGTAAGTATCTTGCTGGTGTGTACACATGGGTGAGACAGGATATGTATGTTGGACTGGAGTCTGTCATTGAAACGTAGCACAGAGAACATTTTTTTTGTTTGATTCTGTATCGAATGGATAGACAGTGTAGGGTACAGAGCAGTGGTGAGGTGTACTCTAACAATGATCCAGGCAGTTGTGTTTTTAACTTTTTGAAGTTTCTGGAGTATACATTGTGACGAACCAGACAGAATTGAGTTACATTAGTCGTCTTGAAAATACTAATGAACACACAATAGTTTTAGTGGCATCAACGGAAAGATATTTACGAATGGAACTGATGCGTCTCAATTCAAGATATGCAGCCTTGCATATGTTCATGACATGTTGGTGCAATGTGAAAGTACTGTCTAGAGTAACACCTAGGTTTCGTACTGACTGTGAATTTAATGTTAGTGTTAATGCTATTTATTGTTTGAGGTAAAGGATGGGAATGAGAAAGTCTTTGTGTTGTCATCAATGGCCTGTTTTATCATCATTCATCTGCAGCTTGTTACATGTCATCCATGGATGGTAGCATCAACTTCAATTGGACCTTATATATTTGGGTGTCGTCAGCGTACAATTGGTGAGACACTGGGTGATGATCTATGACACTTGAGAGCGGCTGAGTATATGGAATGAAGAGAACAGGTCCAAGAACAGACACCGTGAAACACCACAACATAGATCAACTGGGCTGTCATGTATACCATTTGCACATACAATTTGTGGTCCTGTTGACTAAGTTGGACTTGAACTACTGTAAGGCTGTATTCTGCATGCCAAATACATGCTGGAGACTATGAAGTAATATGTCATAGTATATTGTGTCAAATGATGCAGACAAATCAAGGAGGGAGAGGACTGTAATCTTTCCACTGTCCAAAGCAGATATAATGTCATTAAATACTTTCAGAAGAGTAGATTCATTAATGTGGCAAGGGCGATATGGAGACTATTCATTGCTAAAAAGACACTGAATTCAAATGAGACACAAGTTGGGTTAGAACGACTTTTTCTAAGATTTTTTTTATGAATGGGAGATTAGAAACTGGGCGGTAGTTCTTTAAATCGTTATGGTCAAGTGTTGGTTTCTTCAGCAGAGGCTTTATGATGGCAGTTTTGAAAATCATGGGAATTCCCCCAATGAGAGAGAGATATTAATAACATGAGTTTGTGAAGGCAATATTGGGTCTAAGCACTCAAGCAGATGTGATCTTGGACGTGGATCAAGTTCACAAGACTTTGGTGCACTCTTCATCACTATTGTCCGTACTAAATCAATAAAGACAGGTTCAAATGGTCATAATGGTTCTCGCTGAAATTCTGTATCATAACTGTATGGTGAGGAGTCAATTGAAATTGTGTTGTCAATCGAACCTCAAATGGTTTATACATTGTCACGGATGAAATTTGTAAATAGGTTCGGAATGTATACTGGATAGAAGGTAATTGGAAGCAACGTTCCATCTAAGCGAATGGTAGATGTGCGCGCAATGCTCGCTACATTGTGCAAACATTACGGAGACGAGCAAACTTTAATGTTGGATTTGCATTTCAGCTGCGCGAGAATGTATGAGCAGCTGCGAGCGCACACGTGCGCAGCTTAGAGGGAACGTTGGTTGGAAGTCGTGTACATTTGTTCTTTGACCTTAGTTTGTTTGTTATCTCGAAAAGCTCTTTGCAGCTAAGCCTTAGTACTGTAGTAGGATAATTTGGCTAAATAGACTATGTGTATAACGTTCTTCTTAGTGGCTTCATAGATTTTTTTATGAATAGTGATTTTGGTGGAAAGATAAAGCCTTTCTAATTGCAATAATGTCCGAAAGGTAATATATTACCATTTATGACTAAGAGTTTAATTGGTAATACAGTTTCTGAGAGATTATACTAAACTGCCAATCATCGTGAAGAACATGCTGAAGAAAATGCACACACTCACACACACACACACACACACACACACACACAAACACACAAATGCGCTCTCTCTCTCTCTCTCTCTCTCTCACACACACACACACACACACACCACTAAGGGAGCTTCAGTATCTTGTGTCAGCATGGCATCTTTGGTTGATGAATGTTAATCGGAACCACAAGAAAGATAAGCTGACTACCATACAACAGTTATTTCAACTTCATAGAAAGACAATTTCCAATTGAAAATTTACTATACATGTATGCCCAAATACCCTGAGTGATAATATTTGTTTAGACCCAGGATTATATTTTCATATTGCTTTTATACTTATTTTTGTCATTCATAAGATATCTTCCTATGCAATGTTTATTTTTATTTTTATGTTTGACTTATAGGTAAAATAAAACTTTATAATATACCTTTCTTTTTCTTTGTGATGGGAGGTGTTATGTATATCTATATTTTTTTTGTTTATCGTTTGGTCCATGACTGGAGATTCAAATCTTTAGATAGACCTATATAAGAGCTGTTTACTTGTTGAAATTCATCCTATATAATTAACTTGTTTACGGTTTGGAATATGTTTTCATTGGGCAATGAAGCTATTTTGGTTCGACGTCTCCTGTCTTGGAGAACAGTTCAATAAAGATGTATTCTTTTTACTTTTCCTTTTTTTTTGCATGAGGTTGATGATGCCCTCATTTCATTTACAGCAGGTTTTGATAATTTACACAGCGCTGATGATATAAGTGTACGGAGAATTTTCTTCATTGGATATAAATGCTAGTCTGATTGATATACATATGAAGTTAGTGCACGTGACAACTGTACTTTGTTATTACTGGTTTGTCCTGATACAATGGCTATTTATATATCTCTTGTCATGCCTTTGTTGTTTCTTTTGAATTTGCCAATAAATGTAACGTACCGGCAAATTATTGACAGTTCTTCTAGGTTGTTGCAAGATGGATCACGCATTTTTTTAACGCATCATCATCAAACATTTAAAACTGAGCAGAAACATTTGAATGAGATTGTCATAGGAGATGAAGTGATTAACATTTTAAAACACGACTCAAGGGAGAATAAAAGTCTTAACCAGAACATGAGCAGAGACAACAAATTGTGTGTGTGTTGTAAGATTTTCCCTATAGCATTATGCGGACTCATTTTAGGTGAAGAAGTCTTGGTCATCCAGGTGACTGTGCTTTACTGTTAGCGGCACTGGACATCTTTGTGCTGCTAGTATTGCCAAGCTTAGCCATGAACCGATACCCAATGTATCTACTCTATAACAAAGCATTAGCTCATAAATCTACACTTGTGATAAAATGCTTAAATGGGCATCTACACCTTTTGGTCTATCCACAACAGTACTGCAGGGTAGTGTCCAATGTGGTAGAAGGAGAGGTAGACAGAAAAAAGTGGAGTGACAACATCACAGAATGGACCAGGAAAAGTTTTGCAGAGGAACAAGCATTGGCACATGATCGAGTCAAGTGGAGGGAACCGGTCAGATGTTCTGCAGCACAGTGCCTCAACGACCACACTAGGTAAAGAGACTGATGATTATGATGATGATGATGGAGTTCTGATTTAGCTCCAAGTTTATTATCAAAGATTGCTGAGAGGTAGACAATTTCAATGTCGCAATGTGGCTGGAGGTGCAGGTTTCCAGTGTGTGAATAAAATAACTTAAACGTGAATTCAAAATGACATTTAACGATTAATTGATCAATTTCAGAAAGCACTTATTTTTACATGAAAAGTAGAATTTTCTTGTATGGCGCAATTATCGGATTATTTGAAACAGACCTTGGTACACCTGTATAAGTTGGGTAAGGCCCTATCCAAAGTATTACAATCAGTGAACAGTTCTGTGAACAATTCCTCTTGAACTAGCAAATGCTACATGAATCAGAATACATCCAATATCAGTGTAAGGTCCAATTTATCTATCGCAAGCACACTAAAAATCTTGATGCTATGAATGCTACATAAAATATAGAGACATTCTAAAACAGTACAAGGGGCCCCGAGTGGCGCTGTCCATTACGGACCATTGCCATCTCACCTCTGTCTGCATGTGTTCGAGTCTAAGATTCGGCTTATGTAGTTATGTGAGAAAGCTTGCCAGTAGCTTCTCGTGGGTCGGTGGTTCTTTCCGGGGGTTGTCCGGGTTCTTCCTCCACCATTAATACTGGCCGCCATGAATAGCCTATATTGTGCTGAAAAATTGCGTTAAACCATAAAAAAACAAGATAAAACAGTACATGTCATTAACATGTTTCTTCAGAGAGTGATGACTTTCAATTAAATTAAGTAGTGTACCAAAATAAAAAAAATAAAAATAGTATAACAAAAAAAAAAGGGATATACATTTTCACTGGATTCGAGTCTAATTAGAGCTGAGGTCTATTTGAAAACATTAATTCATCTGAAAAATGCATTTACTTTTTCAAATGTTTAAAACGAAACGTACAATCATATTTTTGAACACCCCATCTGATCTGTCCATCCAACTATACATAAACAAATAGTATTAATGGCCGTAAAAATAAATGTCAAATTATCTTTACCTTTTTATGACAAAAACTTGAAATCGAGAATGTTTGATTTGGCTTACTCATTTTAAATGTACACACAGGTCATCACTACCTACTTCCTGTTTTTCTCTGGTTCTGAGATAATCAATTATTTGACCTCCGATTTCTCAAATAAAATATCCTTTATAAATTTATATGCATCATATCTGTAACTGACTGGAAGAACGTCATCGTAAAGAAAGCTTCAAACGACTGCATTTTCTTCTGCCAACTTAGCATTGACAGAATCGGGCATATTTCTATGATATCAAAAAGCTTCATATTGCACTCACATGCACAACATGTGTGCCTTAAAATAGTATAGTGTATTAGGAACTACTTTGTAAACAAACCATGTACAATCATGAAGTAGACTATAGGTTTCAGTTGGGCCCCAGAGTGGCAGTGTGGTCTAAGGTGCTCTCCATTATGGATCACTGCCATCTCACCTCTGCGTGGGTTCGAGTCTCAGATTCAGTCAACGTGGTGATGTGAAAAAGCTTGCCAGTAGTTTCTCGTGGGTTGGTGGTTCTTACCGTGGAGTTGCCTGGGTTCTTCTTGCACTATTAATACTGGCCGCCATATATATCGTGTGCTGAAAAATGGCGCTAAACCCTACAACAACAACTAGGTTTCAGTTTATTAGATTTGTTTGTTAACGAACTAAAATAGCTGTTTTGTCTATTCAAAAGCAAAGATGATAAAGTGAAAAATGTGGATGAATTTACTAAGTCACAAATTAAACTTTCAAACAAACAAAACATCGATCATGAAAGAATGATTGCAATGTTCACAACAAAGTTGAGATGGAGTATTAAAAATATCATTCTGATCATGTAAACAGTTATTTAGAAGAAATGTTCATTACATTTCCTTAATATCATTCATAGTTCAGACTACGGCCAACACTCTCTGGGGTATACGTTGTTCGTCCGTCAATTTGACGAGGACGACTCGAGTCATATGAGGGTTAGAGGGGCTGGCTCTGTTCAGGTGGTTGATGAGGCCAATTGTATGGAATGTTCATTTCAATAAATAACGGGTGCGTGAGACATTGTCAGGGGAGATGATGGCACATGCTTTTCAGGCTTGCCTCTTCAGCTCTGCGGCTGCTGTTCTGCTAGATTCGCACATCCTGGAGCCTTTGTGCACATAATAACACCAAGTGACTTGATCACTTGCTGTTTGCTCCATGAAATCAGGGTTTATGTTGAACACTTTCAATGCAGCTTTCCGATTGTCTTTGAAGCATTTCTTCTAACCTTCGAGGGATTCTTGCTGTTGCTTGCCATAACAGATTCTCTTAGGGAGCCGGTGGTCTGGCATGCACACAACATGTCTTACCCAGCGAAGCTTATACTGCATCAGGATGATGTGGATGCTGGAGAGACCTGCTTGGGTGAGCACTGTAATGTATGGAACCTTGCCCTGTTAGTTGGTGTTGATGATTTTTCTGAGACTTGTGTGTCAGTGGTCCAGTTTCATGGGTTGGTGTAATAACAACGTCCACCTATTGCACGTGTATAGTTTGGGGAGCATAACTGCTGTGTAGACCTTTAGTTTGGTCTGAATGCTGATGCCTCTTGCATTCCTGACGTTGACAAACAATCTGCCGAAAGTTGCGTTAGCTCGTACAATGCGAAGGATCACAATATCGTCAGCAGTGACGCACTGTGACAGTGTGCTGCGCAGGTCGGTGAAGCGGTTCACAATGTTAAGTATTTGGCTCTTGACAGTGATATTGGGTTCAACATGTTGGTCTCTGTAATAACTTTGGTTAACGCTAGAAGCCGCCTGGGGTTGAATAGTTATCCATTTGTACGGTACCTGATGCCGACTCAAACCTCTGACTCTGAAAGCATTAGTCAGCATGGCAGAGAAAAATCGACTAAACTGTGTCGTTGACAGAATACAACCCTTAATGTGAATGGCTCAGGTGCTTCTCCATTGTCCTGTTCTTGTAGGTGCCTCCCACTAAAGTCATGTGGCGATAGGCAAACGACAAAGCGGCAGGTATGGTTAAACTGGTAGAAATAGCCGAAAACCTGCACGCAGGTGGCTCAGGCCATTAGGGTCTTCCAACACCGACATGGAGCAGCAGTGTAGTCTAGCAGCCGACTGAGCAGCCCTCTTCAGGAATGCACTGCTCATCTCCCTTGCATGAGGAAGGGGCTAGAAAAGGTGCCCTAAACATTTACCGCTCAAAACTTCCCTAGCCAGCTTACCGCGGTTGGCGGGAACCCTACTCCAGTGGTGAAAATACAAAGAAGGAAATGGGGATTGTTCCTGTCACACTTGGCGCAAGAAATGCGCAGACACTACTGGACAGAGACGATGCGTAAAGACCCCAGACGAGAACCGCCCTAATAGGAAAGGAAATCGCCAGATACAACATAAACATTGCTGCCTTGAGAAAGTCCTGGCTTGCAGAAGGAAACGGCTATGAAAGGAGCTACGGATACACTTTCTTGTGGAACGGCCGAGGATGTGTCTGCTTTGCAGTGAAGACGGCATTGATTGGCAAATTGTCATGACCCTCGTCAGTTGCTATGATCTAGCCAACCAACATAAAGTGAAGGTCACGTTCTATCAAGATCTTAATTCTGTCCTTGCTGCCGTTCCAATGGCAGATACGCTCATCATTCTTGGCAACTATAGTGTAAGAGTAGTCTGTGATCACATTGCCTAGGATGGGGTGCTAAGAAAGCACGGAGTGGGTCACTAACAACAACGGTCAATTTTGCTCCAGATGTGTGCGGAGCGAAACTGGTGTTGATCAATAGTTTTCTGAATGAATGCACCCTCTCTCTAAGCACTGGCATCTCATCTACTACATCATTGTCAGGAAGTGGGATATGTAGAATGTGCGTGTACTGACTGCTGGATATACCATAGCCTCATCATCGCCAAGCTCAACATCTGTATTCAGCTCAAAAGACACCCACATGGAAAGAAATCGCCTTTATGGCTAAGCACCACCAAACTGAAATGCAATAGCACCAAACAGTCTCTAGTTGATGCCCTGCGAGAACCTATGAAATCCACACCTCTAAGCAATCAGAATATGGAGACCGACTGGGCAGCATTCAGAGAGCTGGTGAATAGCACAGTTTCAGAAATCCTAGGACTCTCCACCAGAAAGCATCAAGACAGGGTCGGTGAGACATGTAACAAGATCAAACAGTTGCTGGAAGAGAAACACTTACTCATTTAAACCTACCTCAACAACCCAATGTCCTCCTCTAGGAAAGATGAGTATAACAATATATGCAGAACTGTACTGCAGATACTTTGTTGGAATTGAGACACCTGGCTGAGCAACAATGCCGATGAGATCCAGTGCTACGCAGACTGGTATGACATGAAGAAGTTCTACAATGCCCTCAAAGAAGTGTAGGGACCCACATCCTCTGGAGCATCCCCCTTTTCACCAAGAGACGATCCCCCAGGTATTCAAAGGCCTTCCATAATCACCTGTATTAGAGCAAAGGGAACCACCAGGCTTGCAACAACCGCAGAGGTATGTCCTTACTCTCAATTGCAAGAAAGATACTCGCCAGAATCTTACTGAACCGATTAACCATGCCTCTTGACAAAAGAACGTAGGACCATCAACATGGTGTATGCCGAGTGATGAAATGGGATGTGTAGATGATAAGAATGATTTGCGCACTGACTTTATTTTAAGTGAGGAAGACTGGCGCAGTTCGTCGAGCTCATTCTCTCGCCCAAAACCATCTGAGTTCAGCAGCATGACGTCGAAAAGGCTGGAGAAGAATTTGAATGCAATGGAATACCATGATGTCCTACGCGTCTCGTTGAGCTCTTACCGCTCTAAGACGCTTTAATGAGAATATACTTGACCGGCTGATGGTTCCTGCTCTCATACTGCCGAATCTTCACATGCTAGGTAGACAAAGCATTGATCATGGAAGGTATACGATTAGTCGGCTACCGTCAGCCTGGTTTAGCCAGGAAGTCGATACCATTTTTCGGGATATGGCCATTGAGTGGGGACAAAAGGCGAGATACCCCCGAATTAGTATGACTACTTCTCCCAGCCAGTAGTGCTATCCCTCCCTGGACACCCCAATATATAATGGCATAGAAAAGCATACTGAGACCAAAGGCTTTTGCATATCTATCACATATTACCATTTTATAAGTGAAAGTAATAATTGTGGGGGGTGGGAATGCAACTGAAGGTTTTCGAAGAAAAGAGATGGTCTCAGATCTAATTTTTAAGCTGGCTGAATCAATTAGCACACACCAGCTGCTTTACAGTTTAGCGCAATAACTTTGTCAATTCAATTTTCGGATTTAAACAAGCGATAGACGCCATAAGATCAAAACTTAGCAAGGGGAGCATATACGTACCAGGCATAACTGTGTCTTCTTAAGCTATTAATGAGAATGGGAAAAAATATGTACATTTTTATTTCTTGAAAACACACATAATGCAGAGTCACGACCCGTCCCTATCTTTTCAAATCCAAAACTTGTGTTTAATTGACGCAGATGATAAATCCAGTCTCAAAATCAGCAGAGTTGAGTAATCTGTAGAATTGACACAAAGCACAACACATTCTCTTAATTCTAGATCAACTGGAACAGCTATTGTAATGCGCTTTGAATCACAAGATGATTTCAAATTACAATTGTAAGTAGACCAAAAAACTAAAAGTGAAGTCGAGCGCACTGGGCGGTGTTATGTACGCATTTATATTGCTGTTGTGTGTTATGTACGCATTTATATTGCTGTTGTGTTTTGATGAATCTACACTTATGGATTTATTTTAGAATGCATCATAAATTCAAATACTTTGATTGATGTGTAATTTTATATAATCAGGCCTTAGTTTGAAAAAAAAAAGAATATTTCATTAAAACGTCACTGCATTTTTATTGCAAAATATAAACTGGTTTTGTCGGATGGTTACATCACTCCCACAAGGCGTGCAGTATCCATCCCAAATATTCCTTTATATTTCCCCATGCAAATACAGCAATCTATAAATATAAAGGCCAATCTAAACAGCTTTGGCATATTAATAACACGCCTGTAGGAGATGAACACGGTTGCCATAGCAACATTGTTTTACACCCTACACATAATATGTATATGGATCATCGTTTACATTTAGCAGTTGTATGTCTCATAACATGCATCTCTTTTCACTAAGAACTAACAGTAGATGTTCTGACCTTACAATGATGTGACTTGAAGTTTGAATAGTGTTACAAATTCTCTGTAGCACATACTATTTCTCCTTTTAATATATTTATTTAAACATTAAAAAATGAACCTGGTTGGTGTTAATGGCACCGAAACACAGAAAGGTTATGTATTACCAGGACAACTAAAGTACCCAGTCTAAGGACATATCACGGTAGCTGACTCATTCTAATCTGATGATGCAACAAGAAAATGCAATCAATTTAGTAATGAATGTCGCTCAAAAATGGCTGAGTCATCAAGATTCCAAAACATTAGGATTTCACAGTTAGTCCTGTGTATGCTTTTTGCGAATATTGTTACGTATATCTGATTTAATATATATTATTGTTTTTTTGTGACTTTTAAATTCTTTTCCATTTTTCATTACAAGCTATTGAAATGTATTCATTAAAAAAATCAACTGGCATGAATTATTTTTTTGTAAAAAAGTAATGTTGACATAGATGCTGACCATGACTCAAGGTTAATGTCAGTCACATAAACAGGTTTTATTTTAATTTTAAATATTTGGTTGTTGTCAAGGTCAATAATGCACTAGTAAATTAAGAAGTAAACAACTTTTTATACTCAAGTAAAAATAATTGGTTCTCATTAGGGTCATGTTAGGAGTATGTGATATAAAAACCATCACGTGACTCCATTAAAAAACGTCAGGATTTCGCACTTTATTTATTTTCGAGAAACTGTGTATTAGATTACGATATAATCTTTATTTTGGTGAAATATAGTTATGGGCTTTTACAATTAATGACAAGTCATTTTCTTTTGTTTTAGCCAAGTTTTTTAATCCATGTTAACTTTTCCTCCATTTACATAGATTTTATAGGATTAAATCGTATCTATGGAAATATTCAATGTGCACATACAGAAAGAGAAAGACAGTGTATCAAAATTTTATTCCCATTTCCAACCCCGGAGTGTTAAATACTGTGTTTCTACAAGGAAATGTAGAGGAGCACAAAACATAATTTAGCATAGGTAATCGTCTTCCATCTTAGATATTTAAACGGCATTCGAGCTTGAATCTCTTAGAACATTTCATTTGTAGGATTTTTTGTAATCTAATTCATGGAATATTCTTGGATCATTTTTGAATTAGATTCTTAAAGCTGTAATATCTTTTTCCATTTTTACAATCTTTCTCCAGGGAAATAAATTATTTGTTTAATCTTTCCAAGCTTGTTGTTTTCATTTTTGTATGTTCCTGTTTATTTGAGCCAAAATACATAACAGTATATAAACCTTTATCTACAATCTTTCATACACATATTAGGAAGCAAATTGTTGTAATTCCCGATTTTAAAATGGAGACAAATCTATAACAGTAGTTATACTGTATTTGTAAATATATATGAAACGCTCCAATTATTATTATTATCATTATTATCATTATTTTTGTTGTTGGGTTTGTTAAAAATTTCAGTTAAATGTTTGCATTTGCTACAGTAACATTGTTTTAAAATACTTCAGAGTAATTTATATGTGAATTTACCGCTGGATACGATTTCTATGCAATGATTTATGGAACTTTAGGGACCCATATTTCCATTCTTACAAATATTATTCAAGTCTTTGCATTATTTTTTATTTGTGAGTAATGGTTGTACTGTTTGAATACAATCATATCATCTACGTTACGAGTTCTGCAGGTTTATTATGTTAGTATGTTCCCAGACTCGGTCGAAATGAAGGTAATTATCATGAACGTCTAAGCAATCATAATTTAACATACAAAATTATCCGCATATTTCTTAAAATGATAAGAACCCATTTTTAGTACCATCCTTATGCTACATATATAGAAAATATACATAAATTGCAGAAGTATCATAGGATTTCGATAATCGTGGTATATGGTAAAGAAAACCTTTTTATCAACAAAATGGACATATTGATCCTCAATTGTTTCCGAGAATTAAAATTGTTATTAGGAAGTTTAATTTGCTAGAATTGACACTTTGTTCTTCCTTCATTTGTTTAGTCTTGTTTTGGTCGTATGTTTAAACAATCTGAGTTTTGTGATTACATTATCTCTATATCCAACATCAGCAAGCATCATAACTAGTGTTTACTGATTACAGACATCTGGCAGAACTCATTTCCGAAAATACTCAAATATTCTTAAGAAAACAACTGTACAACCCCTTCTTTGGTGATCCAATAATTTCTTTAAGGGATGTGCATTTATTGATTTCAAGTTGAGTGAAATGATTAATTTCATATTTATGTAATAATTTATCGAAAATTATAAGCCCATATTTCCATTCCATAAGAAAATGATAAGTCTTTTATTAGTTTGCTATATGTGGATAATAGTTATACAGCATGATTATTATCATATATAATGCAGACATTATTAAGGTGTATACACTAAGTAATGATGATTTCCATGTTCTAACAAACTGTGTTCACCAAAATTATCTATGTCTTATAGAACATTATCCAGCCTTGTACAGGTCGAAGTCTCTACATTTCCTTGTTTTGACCAGCTGACCGCGGCCAGTCGCAGTTTGTACTCTTTGCTAGTATATGATCATCGACAATAAAAGGAGTAAGAGTCAAGCCTGGTCCAATTTCAATATAGCTGGAACTTTATAATTGCGAACTGACTTGTCTTTGGAATATGCCAGCCTGTTAATGTAGTTTGTCCACCATAACCAGCAGATATCTTAGTGACAATACGATTCCCCTAATCGAATTCTGGCTTTCCTTCCATGCTGTAAACAAAGTTGTCAATGATTTTGTATGCTTTGATGGACCATCAATTCAGGGCACAAATTAACAGTTTAGTCTGGTTGGTGTTTATGGCACATAACTACGAAATGTTATTTATTACCTAGGCAACTGAAGTAAAATACCTAATCTAAGGATAAAACACAATATACGACTAATACTGATCTGATGATAGGATTAAAAAATGCATCCAGTTTGGTCAGGAATCTGGTATAAAACTGCAAAATCATCGAAGTTCCAAAACACATCGAGTCCTCTGGTAATCATGTGTATAATTTTGTTTTCTTCTTAAGTCACTCTTTCACCGGCATGAGTTTTATATTAGTACACAAACCTTTAAATACAATCTTTCACATCTCAAGAATTTGTTGCATGTCCCAATTTCTCAAAATAGACATAAATATAAAACAGCAGTTATAAACAAAAATTTCAATTAATATTATTATTGATTGTCACTATTTTTTAAAATAATTATTTATGTTTGTTAAATTTATTTATTTATTTATTATTATTATTATTATTATTATTATTATTATTATTATTATTATATCCTAGGTCAGATATTATTTCATTCGAGAAATAGCTTCTTGTTTTACAAAACATATTTTTCAGAGCTATTTATAGGTTAATTCCCGCTTTGATACGACTATTATGTAATGATTTATCGAAAATTGTAAGCCCGTATTTCCATTCTGTAAGAAAATTATAGAAGTCTTTTAATATTTTGCTATATATGGACAATGGTTATACTGCAATGTTAATATCATATAGTCTACGTTATGAGATTCTGCCGTTTTATTCCATTATTGTCTTCAATTTTAGTATGAAGAAATACCAAATTAGACCCAAACGTTTTCAAGAGTTTGCCCATATGAAGGTAACAACCGTAAAAGCCTTATAGACGGTAAAGACCCACTTCTTACTGCCATCTCTATTGTACATATGTTGACAATATAATTGAAAATTTACATAATCATATCCTTTATTCAACACTGAAAACGAATCCTGCTCTCGTAAAGACAAAATATATATGACATATTTAGCCAAAGTATTATTTGCTGTCATCCCTCGTTTCCTAAATTTCTTATGAGAGAAGTTATTTTGTATCAGCCGATATTTTGATCTTCCTTAATTTTTTCATCTTAGTTTTATTTTACTCTTTTGTTGTCTACCTATACAGTTTGTGTTTTTGTGTTTTGTCTCATTTCCAAAAATACTAAAATATTCTTACGAAAACAGCTGGACAATTCCTTCTATGGTTATCTGAGAAAAAGAAATGTATGGGATGTATATATCTGGAATTTAATTGGAGGGATAAAAATAGAATCATAGTTCTTTATTTGAAAAGCAGAAATGTTTAGTAAGGAGAAAACTATATTGCATACACATTCATATCAAAGATAAGTACTTTCCATGTTCACACAAATTGTGTTCACCAAAATTAGTATCTATGTCTCATAGAACATCATCCAGCCTTGTACAGGTCGAAGTCTCTGGGTCTCCTTGTTTTCACCTGCTCCTAAGAAACCTGCGGCTAATCGAAGTTTGTACTCTTTACCTGTATACAGTTTATCATCAAGACTCACAGGAGTAAAAGTCAAGCCTGGGCCAATTTCAGAATAGTTTGGACTGTTATAATTGCGCTCGAGCTTGCCATCGAAGCGTTTGGAATATGGAAACATATCGCCCAGCCAGCCTGTTAATGTAGTTTGTCCACCAGAACCAATTGGTTTCTTAGTGACAATACGATTCCACCAATCGATGTCTGGCTTTCCCTCCATGCTGGAAACAAAGTTGTCAATGATTGTGTTTACCTTGATGAAACACCAATCCAGGTCAGGCAGGAGCTCAGACAATCTATCAACTCTTTCCTTGATGCTCTTGTAATCATGCAATGTACCAAGAAGGCAAACCTCAGGTATTCCACACAAAAAATAGCAGACATATTCAAAATAATTATGCATAGCTTCCATCAGGCAACATCGAAAAACTTGTGTCTCCATTGGACCTGTTGTGCTGAAGGGTTTCGTCATCATTTCGGCTATATCACATTTTGTATTGTCGTTTATCAATTCTGCGATTTCCTCCACAAAACCGACCCAACCCGTTTGGTTGTGATTTGGTTCACATACCCCCTTGGGTTTGATGTTGTATTTTTCCCCATTTACCATCAATTTCTTTTTACCAGAATGGTTGACGAAGGTATTTCGATGTTTTTCCGCAGTCTCCTCATCAGAGAGGTGAGTAGCAACTCCTTGGATAATAAGGCACCAAAGATCATCAGGAGAAAGTTCAAGAGCGATATGTTTATTGTAAGCTTCAACAACAGTTGCCACAAGCCCATGTTTATACCATGTGCTCAACTCGACGAGTGGGTAATTATAATTACCTGTTTTATAATCAATGTTTCTTTCATGTGCGAACTCTTCAGCGACCTTTTTCAACGGCTTATCCTCAAAAGTAAAATATTCCCTCTTTACACTGGCACACTTGAAGGTTGTCATGTCTCCCTTAGACAAATAAAACTGAAGGAAAAAGATCATAAGCGTTAGACATTTATTGAATAGCCTTATTGTTTACATATATATAATACAATATTTGAAGGACCGTATAATACCACATCGTTTATGCTAAACAACACTACCTTTTCTATATGCAAACCTTTGTTTCAGTTAATATCGTATGCTTCTTTCTTGACTTTAATGTTTTCAACAGTATCATTATCATTACATCGACCATTTGGCTGTCATATAGGATCCAAATGCTATTTTGATCATTTGAATTAGTCTAAAAAAGATATTGTTTAAAATGGTGACATGGAACAGTACTTTCAGAAACTGAAGTTTTTCAAAGTTCACGCAGGAATAAATTTATATCTAGATAGATTTTTTTACATTTCTACTTTGTCAATAAACCGAATATTGTCACACTATTAAGATCATCTACAATATCCATTTTGGGACAAATTCTGTAAATATAGGTGAGATCAAGGAGACAAGTTAAATCTATCAAATATAAAATAAGTTACAGATGATTCTGGGTCTAGTTGTTTGGTCACATTATCAAATATAATATCAGTTACTGATGATTCTGGGTCTAGTTGTTTGGTCTCATTATCAAATATAATATCAGTTATAGATGATTCTGGGTCTAGTTGTTTGGTCTCATTATCAAATATAATATCAGTTATAGATGATTCTGGGTCTAGTTGTTTGGTCTCATTATCAAATATAATATCAGTTATAGATGATTCTGGGTCTAGTTGTTTGGTCTCATTGTCAAATATAAAATCAGTTATAGATGATTCTTTATCTACTTGTTTGGTCTCATTATCAAATATAATATCAGTTATAGATGATTCTGGGTCTGGTTGTTTGGTCTCATTATCAAATATAATATCAGTTATTGATGATTCTTGTTCTAGTTGTTTGGTCTCATTGTCAAATATAATATCAGTTATATATGATTCTTGGTCTAGTTGTTTGGTCTCATTGTCAAATATAATATCAGTTATTGATGATTCTTGGTCTAGTTGTTTGGTCTCATTGTCAAATATAAAATCAGTTAGAGATGATTCTTGGTCTAGTTGTTTGGTCTCATTGTCAAATATAATATCAGTTATAGGTGGATCTTGGTATGATTAATTTAGTCTGAAGGCCAAATGTATTATCAGTTATATTGTAGGCTCAATATACTTCTGTATTTACGTTACATCTAAGTTTTAATGGGAAACAGTACGTTTGACATTACGATCTGTTCAGTGAAATATGAGTTAATCATTAAAATAAAATTACATTTTAACATTAGAACTGATATGTCGATGATATGTTATTTTGTGAATTACAAACTATCAGAATTGACGTCTAAATAGAAGGAACATATGCATAATATTGTTTGGGTTAAGGCCCCAAGAACCATATCTACCTATTAAACCATGTGCGCTATGGCTTTATATAAACAGGGTACTAAGGGTATACACTTTAGTCATGCAGCAGTGTAAGTAATGCATTTGTAGACATTATTGGAATTCTGTTTACGTGTTGGCCAAGTGAGAGAGAGAGAGAGAGAGAGAAATATCATCTATTCAATTCGTGTGTGTGTGTGTGTGTGTGTGTGTGTGTGTGTGTTATGGTGAAATTGGAATGAGCGCGAAATGGAAGGAAATGAGAGTAACATGCTGAAATAATTGTAATAATCCCGAAATATAATATGCCCCTATTTATGATTAAGAGTTAAATTGGTAATGCAGTTTCTAAGAGTTTATCCTAACTGGCAATCATCATCATTTCACACACACACACACACACACAGAGCGTAGATGTTAACACAAAACTTTTGAATAAGATTAAATTCTGTATGCACTCGCTTATAAGTCTGGTTCAACATTTCTGTTTCAGATTTTACAGTTTGCTTTAAGCTACATTTTGAAAAAACAACAATGAACCTGACAACATACTATCAGTGGCGTACTAAGGGTAAATGGCACCATGGGCGAAGAAATGAAATCACAAATGATTTTCCTGCAATGTAATTTTTAAAGCTTTTTTTGGGCATCACAAGAACTCTAGCGCCGCCCCGTCTGCTTACCCACCCCCTCCCCTCATCAGTACACTACTGTATGCTATAGTAATTTCTGTACAAGAAACATGAATGACACTCAATGCATAATTCAATTATGAATTTATAAACAGTCGTCCTATAGAGTAAGGTGCTCAGTTGATCTCTAAAGAGATTTTATCTTATATCTAAAATTAGGATATGATGCAGTATGCTACGGCAAATTAGGGGCGTTTGTTTGTTGCAGATTGAACTGACTTATTAGTGACTATATACTACAGTAAAACCTGTATATAAAAGTTACTTAAAGGACCATTCAATTTTGTACTTTTTAGACAGTTGTCCTATACCGATAGATGATCAGCTGACCTCTATCTCACAGCTAAAATTTTGATAAGGATTGTATCAATGTTGTCCCATTTAAACAGTTGTGCGTTATATGGAAGTGTAAAAATACAACAGATTTGACTCTACTACACAAAAATAAGATTTAACTTTTACATTATTTATATGATTTATAACGTCATTTCTTTTAGATCGTTGTGATACAATACGATAAATTTAATACAAAAGAAAGAAAAAACCAAGTTTAATTCGTTATGATAAAACATACATGCATAAAGTATTGTTTACTGACAAACAGGTTAAATAAAATTGTATTCCACATTTGCAAGTATCATATAGATAGTGGTCACTCCTTACATACGGTCAAGTGTTTGCCTTGATTATTAAAGGATTAAATGTCAAAACATTTCAATAGACGAAGAAATGGATGAAAGCATACTATCCCATCATTCATATAAAAAGTACTACTTACTTGTGTAAACACAGGAATCAACAAAATAAGATGTGATCAGCCCTTGTTTATAAGAATACCAAAGTGAAAAAAAAATATATATATATATATATATATATATATATATATATATATATACAGGCCTTGAATTTAACACAAATTTCCTGGTAGCCAGACGGACTAGTGAACTGAGAAATTTACTAGCCCTGCCAAATATTTACTAGCCCTGTCCCCAAAACAATGTCACACACTCGTATTGAGACTAACAACAATTTTATTTCATAAATAGCATTATCATATAAACTGCAGAAGTACAGAAGTATAAATTCTACTTTAAATCATCAATAAAATCACATTTCTTGTTTATCAAAATAATCTGGATCAAATTCCAGAAAGGGATCCAGGTGTCATTTCTCGTCCTCCACCTGTACTCTGGGTCCATATGGGGTTTGTTCTGGTCTCCTTACCCGTCTCCCTGAAACATTCCACAAATGTATTGCTGATAATGGATCATATGTTGGAATGTCATTTGTATGAAACATGATGAAGAGTAGGTCGGACAGAACTGTAACAGAATTGTTACCGAGAGGAGGGTGGATTAAATGAACAATACAAACACAATTTGTGAAAGAAAATATAAATTTATGTAATAAATTATAAATGAAAAAAAATACAGATGTAACAACACAATAATTCATGCACTCAACCCACAATTACACTCACAACCATTCACAATACATGAACAAATTAAATAACAATACAAAAGGAATCTCAGATGTAAAGGGATCTCTTGGATTATACACAGATCCAAGAATCCTTTTCGAAAGTTAAATAAATGCAAGTATGATTTACGAAAAAAATAAACACAAACGACAAACTATCTATCGCACGATGGATTGCGATAACTAGCACGATCATATACTTGTATTCAATCAAGTTGCTAGCTTTTATTGATATCTATGTGATCACTTGAAATATTATTGCGATCTGACATAAGCATGCAAATACAACAATGTATTAAATTATATTACAATTTCAATACACCTATGTGTCTCCCCTGTATAACCGCACGATTCAGCAACAGTTGAATCGTCTCCCAGTTTCCCCGAGAACCGAGGGTTGACCAATACTATTATCGGACGTTTCCCTACACGGATCCACCACAGTTATACGTTCAGACAGCATACAACATCTACCAGAACCAACGGTTCCTCACTCCCCTAGATGTCTACCCGGACGTTTTACAACTCTAAGACAGCTCCGACACTCGGACTTCTAGCTTTCCGGATATTTACACGTTACACAGATATTGACGAACAGACAGTTCGACACACAGACAGATACTTCAATTCCGTTTGCACAAATTAACGGCACAAGCACATTCAGATATTTATACAGAGATGTTCCACAACAAACAATAGATGTCCCACAACAAATCAAACGATATCAAAGACGTTTATCAAAAGATGGTATCAGATGTGTTAACAGCTACGGTATCAACGATGTTATTAGCAGCTACTGTATCAACGATGTTATTAGCAGCTACGGTATCAACGATGTTATTAGCAGCTACGGTATCAGAAACAATGTAACAACTACGTTAGCAGCTACGGTATCAGAGACGGTATCAACGATGTTATTAGATGCGCTATCAGTGATGTACTTCTACGGTATCAACGACGGAATCAGACGGAATCAGACGGTGACAGCTATTGTCAGATGTAATCAGATCTATGGATTCAACGACGGAATCAACGATGGAATCAGACGGAATCAGCTATAATAAACAAAACCAGACTAATAATAGTTGTCTCAAAAATAATCTAAGCTGTAGATTACGATATTGTATTTAAAGTCTAAAAGTGACTAGTAATTCCAAATATTCCACGTTTAATTGCAATAAAGGCATCATTATACGAAATGATAATCTGAATAAAATTCACAATAAAACGAAATGTAAATTTAACACTCACCCCTTTGGCTGGAGATTTGCAAGACGAGGTTATCTATCCTTTGATTAGATATTTTAGTTCCCGTAAATAATAATGAGAAATCCATCGCCTTATATACTCTCAATAGGTGAACATAAATCACATCGAGCTTGACGTGCACCACGTACAACGAGTATTTCGGATTTCATGTAAATTACAAATTGGCACATGCAAATCGTTACACGCCACTTAATCACCCCAGGTAATGCGTGTACGACGAAATCAAGAAAATGGTGAGTTTCGTTTGCAATTGAAGAACAACAAAAATCAGTTCAAATTTTCGCCTAATTCTGTGACAATACCTCCCCCCTAAGAATAAAAATGTACACATTTTTAAAACTAACACAGAATAGAAGAAAAATAACTACTGATGATATCTTACAACATTTACACTGGTTATACTACAAACTGGATTTTATTACTTGGGCAAATTCATACAAATTTCCCATCATGCCCTACTCAAGTAGTCTGCGCCTATATTTTCAACTCCCCTTATTGACATTGTCGCTCTGTCTCTTGATATACAGCTTGAGCATGTTCGCATGGAATGTTTTTACATTACCGTCCATGTCAATTTTATAGTCCATGTCTCCTTTTACTTCTTTAACTTCATATGGACCTTTCCACTGGACTAATAACTTATTCGAACTCGTTGGAAGAAGCAATAGCACCTGATCTCCCACAAGAAATTTCCTATTACGCGCTCTGCGGTTGTAATACTTGGCATATCTGCGCCCGGATTTAATCAATTCGTCACGTGCCATCTGGCATGTACTCTCAAGTTTGTTTCTTAGATCTAACACGTACTGGTAAGTCGTTTTTATTTCCTCGTTCGCGACATCACCAGTCCATAGTTCGCGTAGTATCCGCATCGGGCCTCGAACTGTTCTACCGTACAACAGTTCGAAGGGTGAAAACCCTAAACTTTCCTGCGGTACTTCACGGTACGCGAACAGAACAGCGTTTAAATAACGGTCCCAGTCTTGCGGACGTTCCGCGCACATCTTTCGCAGCATGCTTTTCAGGGTACCATTAAACTTTTCTACCAGTCCATTGCACATCGGATGGTATGGGGTAGTGTTTAGCTGTTTGATGGATAACAGTCTACTTATTTCACCCATGAGGTCAGAGGTGAATTGGGCACCACAATCAGTGAGGATTTCCTCTGGCACCCCTACCCTACTGAAGATATCAACTAATGCTTCAGCTACCCTTTCCGTTTCAATAGTTGGTAACGCTACGGCTTCGGGGTATCTGGTTGCGTAATCAACCAGAGTAAGTATGTACCGATTCTTTCTTTCGGTAACCGGGTGTATTGGTCCTACAATATCTACTGCCACTCTTTTAAACGGTGTATCTATTAATGGCATCTGTCCCAAGGGCACCCTTGTGACCCTTCCCTTACAGACGGTTTTCTGACATACGTCGCACGACCTACAGAACCGTGTGACATCGCCATTAACACCTGGCCAGTAGAATTCAGCGACTACCCTGCTAGTGGTCTTAGCCTTACCTAGGTGTCCTGCCATGCTTGACTCATGCGCCACCCTAAGTACTTGAGATCTATATCTCTGGGGTACGACCACTTGCCAATACTTCTTACCCTCCCGAGCGCTAAACTCCCTATGAATTAATCCGTTCTTGAGTACGAATCTCGAGCTACCCCCACGCTTGCAATGTTTAATCGCGCCGGACGTGATTTTCTCAACAATTATTCTGATGGATTCATCACGTTCTTGCTCTTGTTTGAAATCATCACGCGAAATTCCGGAGATCGATTCAGGGACTATTAATTTACGAAACGCGGTTTTCTCTCGCCGTGTTTGCGCTCGCGTTTCGACTGCCATGGTTGGAAGACGGGAACCTTCAACATTACCGATCGTCAGATCGTAAATAGGATTGTCCATACAAAGGGCATCAACAGTTCCCGTTAAGAAAGGTGTTTTTACTGTGATCCTTGCTACGGGAATGCGACCCATCGTCTGATCAAGTAACATACATGGGGATTCCCACCCGAGCATTTGGTTATCCTGCACGAGACTACGTTTGATCACTACGCCCGTACAACCAGTGTCACGCAATACCACGACTTCTCGACCGTTGACAAACCCTCTCGCGGTTGGTACACGCGCTTCAGGAAATAAACACGTGCCAAGCGAATGAATACAAGGTTCTACCTGTACGATGTTATCAGTTATACCTTTACTTTGCATAGCCACTGCTACCTTATGTATAAGTGCCTTTCTTTTAGGACAGTCTTTTTGAACATGACCCAATGCATTACACAAGAAACACCGCACACGCTGAAAAACTGGATTCCCAACTGACCTTTTTACCTCAGCTGATTTTACAGGCTCCCTAGGCATAGGTCTTACAGACTGGTTTCCAGACTTAAAATCTTTCAAAACCACGTTCTGGGTTCCCCCATGGGCTTCGGCAAATAAATCGGCTTGCTTAGCCATATCTTTTACGTTTGTGAAGACTTTCTCCTTCAGAAATTGATCTAATTCTCGCCCAACTGTATTAAATAATTGATCTCTGAGCAAGAAATCAGTCAACCCTTCAAACGTTTTCACCGCTTTGCCGCATTCAATCCACCGCTCAAAATAGTTCGCAATTCTGACGGTGAACTGACCAAAGGTTTCTCCCTTATCGGGCTTGCTATACCTGAACTTTTTTCGAAAACCTTGTTCAGTAAGCTCGTACCTTTTGAGAAGTGCTTCCTTTAGGACGTCGTACTTAAACACATCGTCCCTAGGAAGTCGAGAGTATACATCCAGCGCTTTACCTTTTAAAAGCGCACTAAGATGCAATGCCCAGTCATTTTGACTCCACTTCTGGTTTTCGGCATACCGCTCAAACCGATGAAGATAACTATCCATGTTATCTTTTTCATCGTCAAAGGGAGGTAATTTTGGGCCCCTTAATTTGCTAAAGGCAGAATCGTGTTCTCTTCCAGATGTCGCTAATTCTACCTTACGCTCATGATCCCGTTGCTTTGCTGATTCTTCTAACTCGAACATTTCTAGTTTTGCTCGTTTTTCTAACTCTAACATTTCTACTTTAGCTAGTTTATCTAACTCTATTCGCCTTCCCTCCGCTTCCCTTTCCCATTCTATCCTGTCTTTTTCGGCCTGCTTCTCTAATTCTATCTTTTCCTTCTCTAATCCTATCTTTTCCTTCTCAAATTCTATCTTTTCCCTCTCAAAGGCCCATTTCCTATCTTCGGATTCCCTTTCTAATGCCCGTTTCCTCTCTTCGGATTCCCTTTCTAATTCCCTTGACCTTGCCCTTTCTTCCCTTTCCCGGGCTTGTTCTTCTTGAATGAATTTCCTCAAACTTTCACCTTCATATCCGAATTCTTTGCCTAAGGCAACCAAGTCCTTAAGGGATGACATGACGAATGTAATACGAATATAGATAGGTAACCAAACCAATGTTTTAAACACGTTTATACTGGACACACGGACCTAGGTAAACTAAACAAAAATAAACTCCAACTAGAGTATTATCTTAACAGAAGGTCACGCTCGAATATAAACATTAAATGTATACCTTCACAAAAATGATTGACAGTTCACTTAATCCAACGATCCCACTTCTGACACCATTGTAACAGAATTGTTACCGAGAGGAGGGTGGATTAAATGAACAATACAAACACAATTTGTGAAAGAAAATATAAATTTATGTAATAAATTATAAATGAAAAAAAATACAGATGTAACAACACAATAATTCATGCACTCAACCCACAATTACACTCACAACCATTCACAATACATGAACAAATTAAATAACAATACAAAAGGAATCTCAGATGTAAAGGGATCTCTTGGATTATACACAGATCCAAGAATCCTTTTCGAAAGTTAAATAAATGCAAGTATGATTTACGAAAAAAATAAACACAAACGACAAACTATCTATCGCACGATGGATTGCGATAACTAGCACGATCATATACTTGTATTCAATCAAGTTGCTAGCTTTTATTGATATCTATGTGATCACTTGAAATATTATTGCGATCTGACATAAGCATGCAAATACAACAATGTATTAAATTATATTACAATTTCAATACACCTATGTGTCTCCCCTGTATAACCGCACGATTCAGCAACAGTTGAATCGTCTCCCAGTTTCCCCGAGAACCGAGGGTTGACCAATACTATTATCGGACGTTTCCCTACACGGATCCACCACAGTTATACGTTCAGACAGCATACAACATCTACCAGAACCAACGGTTCCTCACTCCCCTAGATGTCTACCCGGACGTTTTACAACTCTAAGACAGCTCCGACACTCGGACTTCTAGCTTTCCGGATATTTACACGTTACACAGATATTGACGAACAGACAGTTCGACACACAGACAGATACTTCAATTCCGTTTGCACAAATTAACGGCACAAGCACATTCAGATATTTATACAGAGATGTTCCAGAACAAACAATAGATGTCCCACAACAAATCAAACGATATCAAAGACGTTTATCAAAAGATGGTATCAGATGTGTTAACAGCTACGGTATCAACGATGTTATTAGCAGCTACGGTATCAACGATGTTATTAGCAGCTACGGTATCAACGATGTTATTAGCAGCTACGGTATCAGAAACAATGTAACAACTACGTTAGCAGCTACGGTATCAGAGACGGTATCAACGATGTTATTAGATGCGCTATCAGTGATGTACTTCTACGGTATCAACGACGGAATCAGACGGAATCAGACGGTGACAGCTATTGTCAGATGTAATCAGATCTATGGATTCAACGACGGAATCAACGATGGAATCAGACGGAATCAGCTATAATAAACAAAACCAGACTAATAATAGTTGTCTCAAAAATAATCTAAGCTGTAGATTACGATATTGTATTTAAAGTCTAAAAGTGACTAGTAATTCCAAATATTCCACGTTTAATTGCAATAAAGGCATCATTATACGAAATGATAATCTGAATAAAATTCACAATAAAACGAAATGTAAATTTAACACTCACCCCTTTGGCTGGAGAT
This sequence comes from Unio pictorum, assembly GCA_030141615.1. NCBI lineage: Eukaryota > Metazoa > Mollusca > Bivalvia > Unionida > Unionidae > Unio > Unio pictorum. The sequence continues at coordinate 6,739,382 of JARLTB010000186.1, forward strand.
TTGCAAGACGAGGTTATCTATCCTTTGATTAGATATTTTAGTTCCCGTAAATAATAATGAGAAATCCATCGCCTTATATACTCTCAATAGGTGAACATAAATCACATCGAGCTTGACGTGCACCACGTACAACGAGTATTTCGGATTTCATGTAAATTACAAATTGGCACATGCAAATCGTTACACGCCACTTAATCACCCCAGGTAATGCGTGTACGACGAAATCAAGAAAATGGTGAGTTTCGTTTGCAATTGAAGAACAACAAAAATCAGTTCAAATTTTCGCCTAATTCTGTGACAAGAACCCAAGGTCGCAAACAAGATCTCCAGTCACTCTTCACCATTTTGATCTCGGGGGAAACCCCTTACAGCATCAGCAGAGTGGGCTGGGATTGTCAGGATGATTTCAAACAATGCCAGAGTATTCTTGCAGTTAGCAGCATATGATTGTACAACTGTGGGCCAAGTCAAAGCATAGATGTCTTTCTAACTGCAAGATAACAGAATGAATTTTGCTTTTTTTCCGGAGGCTGAACACCCTCTATAAAACGCCACATTTTGTCTGTCTTGTATGGCGAGAATTGTGCCTTGTTTTGAAATGAGATGTTACAGTATAACTGACGCGAATTATTTGAAGTAAAAAAAGGAATGACACAGTGTCCTATATATAAAAAAGTTCGAGCAAAAAACCCGTTTAAAAACACGTGCATTTGCCCCCACCCCATCCCCCTTCCATCAAATGGCTTCTCCCTAATAACGACTCGACTTCAGCGGATGTTCTGCACGATCAAAGCAGTGGCTAAAGTAAACACTGTTATAAAATATTAACATCAAAAGATATGTTAGTTTCAACTTGGAAAATGTGTTCCTCGATCAAACGAAGCCAGCAGACTCGGCGCGTTGTATTTAACTCAGGTGCACGACGCGAGCTTGATGTGAATGAAAAAGAAAACAATAATCAAAAGGAACAAAATCATACATAGCGACAAAAATACCAAAAATATTCCTGCGATATTTTTCTAAGGTATTTTTGTCACTCTGTATGATTTGTTTCTTTAGATTTTTTTCCCCCTTCACATCAAGAGCACATCGAATACCGGTGGTATTTAACAGCTCCAATTACGATCTCATCATTAATAACATGTTTGGTAATTGTTCCTAATTAAACGAACCTCAGTGTATTGTCGAAATTAATAATAAGCGTGAATATTTTCAATCTTAGATGCCCATGTGAGATTTTAATTCCCATCAAATGCTTGGATATCTCCACGTGTATTCAATTATTTGTTCAATCATTTTTTGGGGAAAAATATAAAAGCTATTCTTATTATCATAGAAAAATTAGTTGCTTGGAAAATGATGTGTCAGTAATGTTATCATAATAAATTGATCTAATTCTTCTAATTTTTTCGATGCAAACGTAAAATACGAGTTAACCGTTTGTGACTCGGAGCAAGCAAAAAACAATATCTTCAAGAAACAAACATGTAAACTAATTTCTTTGAATAGTTGATGCTATGTTCTTTTGTGTGGTGTAACGTTTCGTAATTTGTTACTGTGGTCACGTGAATAAAGCGTGATACCATTTAAGTCAGTATCAGAATAATACGGATCAATTTCCAAACTTCCGTTGTTAATGACGGGACCTAAATTGGCGCTGTTAAGTGAAACGCACATAATCAGATGGCTTCTTGTAATAGAAACACATTTCCGAGGCAGAAATTGACTTCATCTTCACATGCTAATATTTTATGACTGTATTTACAAAGGTCACTGCGTTGATTCTAAAGAACATCGGCCGAAGTCACGTCTTTATTAGGGTATTGAGTAAACAAAAGCTGACTGTTGATAACCAAAAACTTACTAGCCCGTCGGACTATTAACATTATGAAAGTTACTAGCCCGACGGGAAATCTACTAGCCTCGGGCTAGCGGACTACCGCTAATTTCGAGCCCTGTATATATATAGGTCAAGTTTAGACTAAATCACAAGATTGTGACCCTACATTGAAAACATTCCTATCCTTTTCGTCATTTAGATACAAATTACACCACTTGATTTACTCTGTTTTTTAATACTATATTTGGCAATATACCTTTTATGGACGACAATTTGAACATTCAAAGTTTTTGTTATGAGGAAAGAAACTAGCGTAGACCATCCAGATTTCTCAAAAAGAGTGAGTAAATAATGACTTTAATCTTGTTGAAATATTGGTGTGGATAAATAAGACTATTACCTTGATTACATATTAGAGTGGGTAGATAACAACTGTTACCTTGATGAAACTTAAAAGTGGGTATATAATTACAATTACCTTGATCTGGTTTAAAATAAATTTGCATCAACCAGATTATTATTATTATTAATATTATTATTTTGTATTATTATTATTATTAATTTTATTATCATTATCAATAATGTAATTACATTAATAATAATTATCATCATAATCATAAATTCCATGGACTTTAATGTTTACAATAGTATCATTATCATTACCCCATTTGACTGTCATTAAAGATCAAAATGTTATTTTGATCATTTGAATTCTTCTAAAATGGACATTGTTTAAAATGGAGACATGGAGCAGTACTTTCAGAAATTGAAGGAATTGTCTTCTCACTGTAATTATAATGATTCTGTTAAAACATTTAAGTCCATGGAACTTATTAGTATTATTGGTTGTAAAAGATTGAACTCTAGAATGGATATTTTTTTATTTCTTTTAGTAAATATATGCTTTTCACAATACAAAATATTTCCACTTCACTAGTGCAACATTTTCACATATCTACCTAAAACGTACATTTCTATTTATTTAATAATTTTTAAACATCGATAATAAGTTCTAAATTTTACAATAACTTAGTGATAATTTTTTTTTACAACTCAGCGCTTACATATCATGCATTAAATTTGTATTTTATCAAAATAATGACTACCGGGTATATGAAACTGTAGGGTTATTAATATTTTCTTTAACACATTTCATCGTAAGATTTGCATTATTAGGGCAGGGTAGGTCTAATGTGTCTGACAGACTTGTGTAACAGAAAAAAGCAGAAGAAATACTGATTTTTACTAATGCTTTAAAACTAATCACAAACAGCAAACTGTATTATCCGTTTTGACGATTAGGTCTCTGCATAAAAAAAGGAATCTATCAGTGACTTACTTGAAATTGTCACTGTCTTTCAGCCATATTATTTTGTATATCTGTATTACTCAAAAGATACATATTTCTGAGGAAGAATCATGATTAAATAGAGTAATACATTTTTAATAAGCAATTTTAATTCGCATTCCCATCTTTTTTTAAATTGGGCTTTAATTAGTGTTGATTGTTAATCAAAACAAGTGTCTGACACTGAACTTGACTGCAAGATTACCATGAACGTACAAAGAATTCACGTTTGAAATGTGGACAAGAAAAAAACTATTGAAAGACAAGTATTACAAGTAAACTCAAAATTGTTCAGATCTGTTATTTGAACGTGTTACTCTTTACTCATTAAATCTTACGTCCGCTGTTTCCGATTGCGACTAGGGTGTCCATAACATCTTTATCGTCTGCGCGTCTGATGCTTAACGGAAGTTTTCATACTAACACGATACCATATTGCACATAAGGTGGCGCTCTACAGTTTCGTACTTTGCATAGGGTTAGAATTTTAAAGAACAATAATTTTCTGGGATTTCTTCACTGGTTATACTGGCAATATAATAAAGACTTTGTATATCTTAGGTGTTGGGAGAAGAACTTTCAATTCCCTTTATTTTGATGTATGATTGATGGGTGTACTTTAGGTTCTAGAGTATACAGCTTGGGCTAACATAAGATGTGCTCATGTAAACAAACTGCTAGCTCCGCATGGTCATTTTCACTCCCTGGACTTCAGAGGTAAATTGTAGAAAAATGGTACGATAACTTTTTTTACTTTTCAGATATTTTGTAATTTGTTCATTGCACTTTCAGAAGCTGCTATTGCCTACTTCAGCAAAATTCGTTTTCCCTAGTTTAATAACTGCTAAAGTTAGTGTACTTTTGATTAATTCTGGCTAATTTTTCAAGCACATGGGAGCATCCATTTTGTTATACCATGCGCTTAGATCATTTACAATTTCCACAAGTGCAGTATCCAAAGAAATATCAGCCACATTACATCAAAGTAGCATTGAGATATGCCAACATTATCTCCATTGTGCATGTTACAAATGCAAACAACTTCACCTCACATACGTCACTATCTGAAAAGTACATATAAACTGGTGAGCGCCCCTGGCTTAATTTAGGCAAGTCTTTTCTTCCGCAAATAGAGTGACGTCATTGCTCCTATTTGGTTACTTCCGTATACTTCCGTCAATTACGTAGTCTGGTTCCCTGACCGCTCTCCAAAGAGTAACGGAGTGGAGAGCGGTCAGGGAACCAGACTATCAATTAAGGTAAGGTTAAGAGTTATATCCCTTTGCCACCTATAGGTGGCAGGGTCCAGTTTCGTAATTTGGCCCCTGGCAAATTTCTTAACTTAAGGGTATGGTGTGAGTTTTTGAGCTACTATTGTGTAATAATTAAAGATATGGATAAATTTGTGAACTAGGTGTTTCAGGCTTGTGTTGTTCTTGAAATTGATGTCAGACATGTATACTTTCCATAGTTACTCTGCAGTATGTTGATTGTGAAATACCAATAGTCGGCTAGGAAGAAGAGCTAGCCTCCCATAGCAGTAGACACGTGGGTTCAAGGCAAGTAGAATATCTCAAAAACGGCATGGATGACAACTATTATGAATAGCATCAAGCTATTTAGTAGACAATGTTTTTCAAAATTTTCATCTAGGAAAAGGCCTTGCGTTTGCACTGTGAGCACCACGTGCTGTCAAAAATGGCCTTCGGATGTGAAAAATGTATGTATAAAATAAGGGTTGGGGTACATAAACATTTTATTCTAAGAACTTCAGTAGACTTGTCAGGTCAAGTGTGTGATATGATTATGTTGCGTTACATAATACCTATCCAGAAATATGTACCTTTTTGACCTTACTCGCGTATTATATTTTTAATGAATTTTTATATTAGGCAGGTGCATGCGACATTAAATTTGTACATAAAAACTGGACCCTGCCCCCTTAAGGGAAAAATGCTATAAAAAAATTGTGCAATGAACCACATTTTGTCTTATTTTCTTGTTCTTTATTCATATGCAATTAATTATTATACATTAGCCTTATCATAGTACCTCTATTTGTCTCCTTATTTTGAATCTCTCAGCTCTTTATGAGATTCAAGGGAGGTAATTTCTTTTTGCACCTATAAATTATACCTATTGGTATCAGGACAAGTTAGCATATTTTGAGCTTAACTAAGTTGCTTTGAGAGAAAATGGGGGTTTAAAATGTGTTTACTTGATTTTCATGTAGGTAACAAGCTCTGTACTCCTATTTTAATGAAAGTTATTCATATTTCATTGCAGACACACAAAAACATTACATGACATGACATCTCACATTCCTCTAAGTAATTTCACTCCACAGGAGCAAATGCACTTTCAAGAAATCATAAGTAGACATAGTGTTATAAATGGTGAATGTTATCAATTAAACGGTGTTGCAAATAGTGATGGATATGGCATATTGCGGACAATGTTTCAAGGAAATAGAATTAAAGTTTTAGTACTTTTGTGAACAGTTCCACCATATTGGATTTAAACTTACAGTTACTGCATTGTACACAAACAGTAATGCACAAACCCTGTCTTTTGTGTACCGTAACAACTGGAAAAGCATTCTTACATTGATGTGGCAGAAATACCCTGATTAGTTCTGAAAGTTTATTGATGTTGACAACACAGTTTTCTTCTGGCATACTGGTAGCCACTTTTTTACCGAGTACAGAATGAGTAATAATGTCAGTTGTTTTCCTTCTTGCAGGTCTCAATTTGCATGGAATGATGTTAGGATCTGTTGTCTCAGTCATATTGGTAGAAGCACTAGTTTGAAGCATATATTCATTATGATCCAAATGCACTAAAGATTGATTATGAAAGACTGACTTGGCTTCATCATGACTTGTATTTTCTGGTAGGTCCTTATTTAAAGTAATAGAAGCTACAACATGTCCCTTTTTGTACTGAGTTTTCTTCTTGTTAATATTTTTCTTGTAGCTTTTCTTTCTATTTCCTCTCATTCTCTATATCCTTGCAATTGCTAATGTCAGCTGTGAGTGCATACGATTCTGAGAATCTTTGGGTTAACTGTATGGACTGTGTATTTATTTTGTATTTTGGGCTTGAGAATGGTTCATTTTAAAGGCCTTTTGTCACTGAATTTATCTGATATGTTGATGTAAGTTCAGCAAGGTTCCTCACATCAATGTCCCAACATAGAATAATATTTTTTTCTTTATATCTGTCCCAATTAGCTAGACATAGGTGTATTCACCCCCCCCCCAATGCTGTTTATGTTAGCATCACTAGAACAATACCAGGTCAGGAATGTTGATGTGTATGTCTCAAGCTATAATTATTATTAAAGTACATTATAAATGTAAATGTCTGGTAACATTTTTCTTAAGTGGCACTTTTTAAAAGAAAAATTTCAACAAATAATTGCTTGAACAATAGAGAAGTTCTATCGCTAATAAAAAAGAGTGTATCTCATATTCAGTCACTATTTGCAACTATAAAATCCATTCTTAGCATTCAGTCAACATCATCATATAATTCTGGTATCTTCCTGACTATACGATGGCAAAAAGGACAGGAAACATTCCATTGCACACAAGTTTAATTCTTTTCAAGACAGCAACCCTAGCACAAAGTATATACAATGCAATGCATTTTGCCGCAATGTAGTCACTTTTCTAAAAGAGTAATAACATTTTTACTTTAGCATACAAAATAATTTCCTTGATACCATTTTGTTAGATATTGTCTAGGTAAGTGATATGTACAAAATGTTTGACAGAAATTATTTTTTGCAAAATGCTTAAGGTGGCAGGGTCCAGTTTCGTAATTTGGCCCCTGGCAAATTTCTTAACTTAAGGGTATGGTGTGAGTTTTTGAGCTACTATTGTGTAATAATTAAAGATATGGATAAATTTGTGAACTAGGTGTTTCAGGCTTGTGTTGTTCTTGAAATTGATGTCAGACATGTATACTTTCCATAGTTACTCTGCAGTATGTTGATTGTGAAATACCAATAGTCGGCTAGGAAGAAGAGCTAGCCTCCCATAGCAGTAGACACGTGGGTTCAAGGCAAGTAGAATATCTCAAAAACGGCATGGATGACAACTATTATGAATAGCATCAAGCTATTTAGTAGACAATGTTTTTCAAAATTTTCATCTAGGAAAAGGCCTTGCGTTTGCACTGTGAGCACCACGTGCTGTCAAAAATGGCCTTCGGATGTGAAAAATGTATGTATAAAATAAGGGTTGGGGTACATAAACATTTTATTCTAAGAACTTCAATAGACTTGTCAGGTCAAGTGTGTGATATGATTATGTTGCGTTACATAATACCTATCCAAAAATATGTACCTTTTTGACCTTACTCGCGTATTATATTTTTAATGAATTTTTATATTAGGCAGGTGCATGCGACATTAAATTTGTACATAAAAACTGGACCCTGCCCCCATAAAATCTACCTTCTATGTACAAACATGCGTATTTTATGCATCCGCCCCTTTGCTGAAAATGGACTTGTTCAGGAACTGGAAATTGATCTCGAACATGGCCATGGTTGTAATGAAAACTAGTGTTAGGACTTGTCGGACTGGTGTTGACTAATGTGACTGGGTGGGACATCAGGCTACACGTTTGCGACATGATGACCCAGTGCTAGGCATCACTATAAAACTGCCACACTGCATATATCGTAGCGATTGGGCTGAAAAATTATTAAAGCTACGTTAAAAATCAATATCATACATATTACCAACGGACCAGACCAAGATCTTTGGTAGATTGGCAAAATGGTTAGTGGAGTAACAGTTTCCGAGATTTTGTAATGGCACTATGTTACTATATGTACGTTACCACAAGAGTATGATCGGACGGAAGTAGCCCATTCTACCGGTTTCTGCCCTGCTGTAAATATGCGTTAAGGTCCAATAAACTTACCGAACTTGGCAGAGAATCTGTGTTATTTTTCAATACTAGGGATATTAATGATTCGGTATCAATACATTAGTTAAATTTTCTCAGAATAATACAGAAAACTAAATTATAAGTTGGCATACTAAAAGAAACCAAATTTAAAAAAATCGGTTTTCATGCAACTATTTATATCTAGAAAAGCGTGTATGATATCCAGTGTGACTTATCTGTTTTATTACAGTATTCATTAAAATGCTGGTATCCACATTTATTTGCATGGCAATAATTTGAAAATATTCAGTTAAATATTACTTGCTGCAGAGGGTAGTACCCTTCAATGTTATTTATCCATAGATGTTTACTACTAAGTAGAATTCAATAACTAATTTTCATGCAAATGTGAATAACCCATATTTGTGTTATAGTTTGTGTTTTGTTGTATAAACATTGTGTTTGATACAATACAAGTTTTATTTTTAATAAGCCAGATCCAATTCTCAAATAATGTGTCAGATCCTTTTCCCTGTCTATAATTTGCCTTATTTTTCATCTCTACCAGACATATTTAATTTGCAATGTACAATACTTAAAGAACAGTGTTGAGTTATTCCAAATTTAATTATAGGGCTCAGTAGCAATAGTCATGATGTTGTTATAGTATTCAAAGTATCTTTTGTATAGTGATAAAAGTAGAACTGTTTAAAACCAACTGTATATTAACAACTTACAGAGAAGCAGTATCGACTGATATATTGAACTTTAAAACTTGTGGACTTAAAATTGTACAATATATCACCAAACATCAGCATTTTTGTTACTAGCTTTATTTTGTGTTAGGTACACATTTTTACTTTAGTAAGTTTTTACCTACTTCTCTTTCATATCTTTATGTATCTTTATAGTGTTAATAAATTCAGAGTCAGTATTATTCCAATTACTTGAGTTTTGTAACTAAACAATCTGCATTCATGTTAGTGAACAAAGATATACTCATTTTTTTCTTTGAATTTAAGACATAATTTTACTTTCTCACAATAAAATAGGGTACATGACAGTATGTGCCATATAACAGAAAATAATGGAGCTCTGTACTAAGTAATGTACGTTTCCCTTTTACCTTCATTTACGCATCATAGACCCCAAAATGTTTAATTTGAGCCAAGGTTATGACACCTATGATACTTTCGACACTGGTTGCTGATCCAGCCTGATTTAAAGTTAGGGTTTGAACCCATATATTTTAAGTCACAAATTTGGCATTCTGACTGCTGTGTATTTGTGACTCCTACCTCTATTAGCTGCCTTTTATAACATGTAATTGTGCACATTGACCTGTTCTATATAAGTGAACTCCAGAAGGAATAAGGGTTAGAAATGATACAAGTCAGATGGTGCACATTGGCATAATAACTGAAATTATCCATAATAAACAGGTACATGTCATCTGCTTTATGCATTAAAATTCTTTGTTGTACAATTTCAGCTAACTTTTATTTGGGCTCCATTATATTTTCTCTTATTACAAATTACAAGATTATTTCTTCATTACTCAATATGTGTTTGTACTGTAAATATTTTCTTATGTCACACTATACAATAACAATAATATGAAGTATAGTATCATAACATGTTCTTGAATTCAGTAATATACCTTGTTCAGAACATTACACTTCTGTAATTTGTTAATTGGAAATTCGCATATACCATATTTTTAATCTTGTGAACACTTGTGTAGGTCATAGGTAGTCATGTTCCAGTTGTACATTACCATCATCTGGAACATCCTGGTCTCTTTCCAATGTAAGTTGACTAACTTTGACTATCAGAAAGAGACTGAAGCAATTTTACAGATTTGCACAATAAATGAACATCCAGTCAGAGTGGTGTGAGTTCATCAGATCAGCATAGGTCAGATTTATTGACATGTCCTTGGGCAAGGCACTGTAATTTAATTTTCTCTCAGCATGAACATACTAACTGTGCAACTCATGACCAAATTCGAGAAGGGAGTTCCTGAAGAATTTCTTTAATATTATATAATGAAACCTCTCTAATCCAGAAGTTGAAGAAAATGTCCACCCCCAATTTAAATTTTACACTTTAAACAAACCTCATAAAGCTGAAACTAACTAGCAAGTTGGAAATGTATTTTAATTTGAAACATAATTTTGTCCTCATCACCAATTACAATTTTACACTTTTGAAAAACTCTCATAAAACTGAAATTAACTTCATCTGTTCAAGAATTGAGACAAATTTGTATCACTATGTTAATGAAACTTTTCAAAAATTTGGGATTGGATTTTTCATCCACTTCCACAATTCAAATTTTACAATTGATACAAACCTTCATAAAACTGACACTCACATCAAACTTGGAAATGTATTTTAGCTGCTGAATTCCTAACTCACATTGGACCAGATTGTTCATGGTTAACAAATAATGTAGTAGGCTTATTGGTGGGGAAAATATTAAAAGGGCATGTGAGGTTTTAACTATATCTGACACATTGCTGACAGGAATACAATGACAATAGACTAATCTGAAGTCTTTGCAGCTTTTAAGATAAATTATTAATAACAATTCCTGTAGATAAGCCAATTAAGAAATATTATGTTCATCAGCAAATGCAAATAAAGAGCAAAATGTAAGCACTGACTTTCACTGTATAACTGGTTCAGAATGATTCCCAAAATCTATGTTGAACAATTAATGTAAATAGGAAAGTAGACTGTTAAATATAAGTATTTTTTCTTTCGTCACCTGCCTTTATTTTCTTTATCATCATCGGAAAATCATACAAGAATCATTTTGTTCTCTCTCGCAATGTCAGTAATTGCACACTCCTGTGGTTATTGTAGTGCTCTCTCTCTCACTCTCTCTCTCTCTCTCTCTCTCTCTCTCTCTCTCTCTCTCTCTCTCTCTCTCTCTCTCTCACACACACACACACACACACACATCACTATCATCATCAATGGTTAATCAGTGGTATAAAGTATCAGCTATTCTCCTTTCCTATTGTTTTTTTTCTTCTTCACATTATCATCATAATAAATAGTACATCTCATACAGGTATCATATTTTCTTCTCCACTATTATTTTCTGTTCTAAAATATATCAATACAAACAACCACAGGAGTCTGAAACAACATAATCTTACCAGGTGGCAACCTCTAGAAAATCGATGAACATTTCTTTAAATTTTCCACATCCAGCATCCGTCTGTAATATTTAAGGTGTGAAGACGTCATCAACCGTTATTTCTACTATCCAAACTTTAACTATATATTTCTGTCTGCAAACGTATATAAAATTATAAAACTATAAAATCTGGAATAAAAAGCAAGCTAAACACTTTATCTTGTGAAATTACTTTAATCGTATTATTCAGCCAGCATGTATGAATGTGCTACTTCCGTCAGATTAATTTTATATGTAAGGGTTTTTGACCGCTGTGGTGAAAATAAAGGTTAATTCGCTGGATAGGATTAATGACATGTTGGTCTGAGAGTTATGCGTTGGTACGTCACTGTCTTTTGAAAGTATATGTGTAGTATTTCAGTCTCCTTGTGATTCTGAAGCGATGAAAGATGAGTGAGAAAAGTCTAATCGAGCGGAGGGTTGTGGTCGCCGTTGCACTCCTTGTGTTCATTTATATAACCGATAAGGTGATTTCATGTTTTCACTGATTTTGCCGTACTTATTGATAAATCACATCAGACTCCTGTGGCATTACAAAGTGCAGTATTGGAGTGGAGTCTGTATAGCATAATTGTTTTTTTCATTTACATTTTCAATGTATTTGTAATAACAAAATATACATTTACACCATGTAGTTCGTCCATCAAGTCGATGATGACCATTTTAGTCTTCCAGTGGTTTATCAGGAAGAAATAGTATGTGGGTGTGTAGATGTCTGATGAGGCCTTTCTGTGAAATGAATGTTCTGTGGCATTATGGAAATTTGACGGTAGCAACGTTGATCGTGGTATTACTGTCTCAGGATTTCTTGACCTGCCTCCATTGTTCTGCCGGCTGATTTCCTGTTGGCCACGCATGCTGCACCACCTTTTAATGATGGAAGAGAGCCACATGACCCTGTCCTGGAAAGTCTGTTCCCACGTGTCATAGCTAATGCCAATGTTCTTCAATGACACCATTCTTGTAACGTGTTATTTGGCCTCCTTTGTTGCGTTTTCCTTGTTCAAGCTTGCCATAAAGGAGATTTTTGGAAGAAGCAGCAGAAGATCTTTGCCAAGTAAATTTTTGTAACCATGATTTTATCGATAACACGATAACGTTATTATCGCTTTTTTTCCAGCATTTTTTATAGATAAAAAAAACGGTTATCATTGTTGTTGTTATCGAAGAATTATCGCGATAAATTAACCATATAATTTATCTAATCCTATTCGATATCTCGTTCGAGGATCTGATCAATTTATCGCTACAAACCCATGTGGGGTTGCTTGAGCAACGCTAAAGAAATTTTTTAATTTGTTATAGTCGGAATCACCACAGCACCAAGTTTGACAAATATTTCGTAGTGTATGAGTATCAACCCCATTGAACACCGCTAAAATATTACAATTGTCTCTGATCACTTTTGGAATTTAAGTGTATTGTTGAGTGACATATATCACGTCAGTATTTTTATGTCTTCCACGGGAAAATATCCGAGCTGGATTTTTCTGTTTATCTAACATAGTATCATCATACACAACTAGATTGTTGATACTCCCATCGATGTCCTCGACGTAGGGCGCTTCATCAATATCTGTGATAAACTCAATTATATCTTCTCCAGTTATCTCTGAGGCGCTCTCATTATAATCTTTTAACACTTGATAACAATGCTGATCATCTACGCTACCAAATATAATTTGTCCCATTTCATCCATTTCATTATCAAATTGAGTAACAGTTGTGTTTTACTGCTCCCTGAGGGACCGATAATAATCATTTGCATTGAATTTGGTTACATCGGATGATGTTTTACAGGTGTTCGTTTCTTCAGCGCTGAAAAATCGTAAATTCCCATTAGATATAACTATCTAATATTATGGATTTATATTATGTGAAATGTAGATCATGTACACCAACGATTGATCCAATACCTACCACGACAAAGAATAACAGAGAAGCGATCACTGGCAAGTATGTACAGTGTGGTACAAAGCCATGTTAGTAAATCTTCCAGGGGCACCATGGGCAAAGTATCCAGGAGAAAAACACCTTCCAGGATATAGTTATTGTGGGCCGGGAACACGATTAGATATCAGACTTGATGACCAAGATAATCCTCACCCCGGTGAGTATCTGATAAACTCCATCGATGAAGCCTGTCGTGCTCATGATATCGCATATTGATGTAATGATCTCCAACAATGTCATCTCGCAGATGTAAGATTGATCCACGGGTTAAATTCAATTCCAGATGAAACCTTCAAAGAAAAATTTGCATCTTGGATAATAAAAACTGCCATCAAAGGTCAATTTTGGGTTCTAGTATTTGATATGGAAGCAATTTATTATTCTCCGACGGAATTCCACAAAGGTAAATCGGCAATCGATAAACTCGCCAGTGCGGCTAAGGTTACAAATAAAACAGCTGCTGATTGGTCATCCCGACAAGCAGTATGGCAAATTTATCTACCCCCGCCGAAAAAAATGCAATATGCGTCGTTCGATGTTAACACCCCAAATGAAGTTCATCAGGCTGATATATTATTTCTGCCGCATGACACAATTATAAAACGTGTTTACAAATATGTGTTAACTGTCATCGATGTTGCAAGAAGATACAAGAAAGCTGAACCGTTATCAACGAAGAGCTCTTCTGAAGTTGCCTCTGCGTTCAAAAAGATTTATCGTCGAGGTACTCTTTGGTGGCCAAATCTTCAGGTTGATCCTGGTATAGAATTTCAGGGTGAGGTATCATCAATGATGAAACAACATAACACCATGATAAAACGAGGACACACCGCGATCCATCATGAACAAGCAATTGTTGAACGATTCAATAGAACACTTGCTCATAAATTGTTTCATTACCAGTACGCGAAGGAATTCATCGTTGATAAATGATCTCGTGAATGGGTTAAACAATTACCAGAAGTGGTTGCAGCACTCAACAACGAGGTTACCAGGATGATAAATATGAAACCAGCCATCGCAATAACAAAAAAATATATAAAACTCAAAGAAAAAAAAATTTCATCACAGATCCTACCTAGCAATGTCACAGTGAGATATTTATATGAACCTTGGTGAACTTGAAGGTGTTACAAGATCAACTGATCTGATATGGAGTATCACCGCACATAAAATATTTTCCAAGATAACATCTAAAAATAGACCAGCGTATTACAAACTAGATCCAACTGCACCACAACGAAGTTTTACCCATGAACAATTACAGGGGATCCCAGATGATACTCAATTACCACCAACTAGTCTTAATTAATGTAATTATTTCGATTACATTCCAAACATGTCAATGTTACGTTATCTCGGGTATGACCACGACTATTATCTTTTCTATCTGCGGTAAATTGTTGGGGTGATTTTCCTGACCACGTCATGATACAATTACAACTTGCACAATGATTTTTTTGTTGTTGTTTTAGCGTTAAAATAAATTTGACATCAAGATCAAACTCTTTGTTATTGTTTTTGTCTCGTTGTTTATTTACAGTTTGTTTTTTTCTTATCGTGGTATCATCGGTTACGTCAACTATATTTTTTCGTCGTTGAAATCAACATAAACTCACCAAAGTTGATTTATTCTACGTACTCGTGACACAGCAAGATAAATTAAATTTGACCACTCGATGAAATCGTCAACGATCCATACAACAGTATTTGTAATTGTTAAACCTTGTGACGAGTGTATTGTCATTGCATATCCTAGCACCCACGGAGAATTATCTGCGTTTATTGCATGTCTGACCACGGCGATATCAACCAACACAATATCATTTAATACGAGTTCTTGGCTTTCAGATTTTCCTGGGATAAAGATCAACGGAAATGTTTTGTCGTCGTGTATCCGCTGGCCGGTAACATAACGGAACCAGCTCCATCGGGAATTTTTCTTCGTGGAGATAAAATAATTTCATCTCAAGAAGATCTCTTATTTTTTTTTCTGCTCGCTACAACTAAATCTGATGGTTTCCACGTATCCCAGAAATCATCAATGGATGTCGCAGGAAATGTTTTACGTGCTATTTCGCATTGTACGTTATTTGATTGTAACCTTATCGCGGAGTTTAACGATTTCAATTCTTCATCGAGTGATCGATGATCTGTTATGATTTCTTCGTAGTAGTCCACAATGTTTTTCAACCAACAATGAGGTGATAATCCAGTAAAGGGTGGTGGTTGACCGTAATCACCACACATTATTCACAGTACTCGTGTAGTTCTTTGTGTTTTACTCTCCATGTTCCCCATTCACCGTTCCCCATAAGATATTTCTCAACACGTTCCTTGTATTTTTTATCGAACTAGAATGAGTCCGTCGCAACTCTAACCGTGATGTTAGAGAATCTGTTTATCATCGATAATAAATTTATCGAGACATAACCGAGCATAGATGATCTTAAATAAGCATACTGCGGCGATTCTCCTACGTAGTATTCAACGATGGTACCAAATTTTTCTTTGTTCGATAAATAAGCTGTTGATCTTGAGATAAATATCTCTCTTGTTGTTGTATCCGCGATGATAAAATTCAATTCTTCGTCATCGAGTATCAATCTGGTACATTTTCGTTTATGATCGTCTGCTCCGCCTTGAGTAAATTTCACGATTATTATTCTTCCAAGTTTCTTTACAATCTTCCACTATGATTTTGCGTAAAAATACAATTTCGAAAGCATCGTGTTCCTCAGGGTTTGGTAACCATACATCGGTTTGTTTCCGATATGAGATTATCGCCGTGGATACAGTCAATGAGGTCAACATTCCCTTATCTAACCAGAACCTCAATAACACTATCGGAGCCCATTTTTTCGTTGAGAAATGTTTTCCGAACCATACATAAAATATCTCATGGAGATTATCCGCGAATTTAAGCGATGTTACCCTGGCAAAACCAGTCAAAGCAAAATCGGGTAAACTCCCGTTTATCGCCACTCTCGTCATTTCGTGTGTGGGATGACCAAATCGTATAAAATATTCATGACATTCTCCCAATCCAAGAAAGCTTGCTGGGTAACACGCTACCATATCAACGGACATCATATCATCGAGGTTATATTTTGTATTCCGTAGCCCACCATGACCATATTCTATGCAACTATCTTGGACATCTTGGAGAAAGTTAAATCGGGCTGGTTTCGATGAATAATTTTCTCTGGCAAAATGAGCTGCAACCGATGACACCGTAAAACTGCTTCGGGTAATTTCATCGGGGGGTCAGTGTACTTCAACGCGAGATTATTCATCTTCCTTTGAAGAGCTTCTGTTCGATATAAATCTCCGTTTGTCCTGACGAATTGATCGTATCCTCCTCCTTCTCCACTTTCAAACAACCATTCTGAAACAGGATCTCTTTTATTTATCTCGTGGATGGCATCGAATATATTTCCATGATAATATTTTACTGTTCGGGATGCCGGGAAAACTTTTACGGAATTACTCTTTGCATGAGAATTATGATCGATGATTTCGATTGGAATCCCACCTTTTTATAATGACCAGAAGCATGTAAGATCTCTCCTGAGAGTTTTTACTATAATTGAAACCATTATTTTTTTTCTAACTCAGCAACATCGTTTATTGATGCTTCTGTTTCTTTAACAGATTTATTCCATGTTATTATTTTAGATTTTCTTACCTCGGTTAATCCATTACCCCGTTTAGTGTTTTTAAAATGTTCTATGACTCGTTCGGCAACGCAATTCAACACCGTTGGAACCTCAATCAGAGGGAATTTGTTTATATCTGGGGTATTTATTGAAAAGATTCCATATGTTACCTCGTTAAACGGATATGATTGTTTGTAATATTGGTTATCGATTCCAACCAATGTACCCGGTTTGATATTATCGGTCAGGGTTAAAAAAAAATTCATCGAATCGAATGCAAGTTCACGATGATTAAATATTTCCCATGTTTGTTTAAGATCTCTTCGTTGAAGTTTATGTATTTTACCAATATGTAATATTTTGAAAATCATCATTGATAATATTTTCTTGGCGCGTTTCATTGTCATGGTTCTATCGTCGTAGGATGATGTCTGATATGTTGAAAATACATATTCGGCCCCATCTTTGAGAAATTCATATTTTGCTGTTTTGATACTATTTATGATTCTTGATTTCCAACATCGTGGTTTTATTTTATCATCAAGATCAATTTTTCTTCGTCGTCGTGGGTATGTTTCAATGTCATCGATGTCATGAATACTATATATATATATATATATATATATATATATATATATATATATATATATATATATATATATATATATATATATATATATATATATATAAAGCAAATTATATCTTTAATTAAATTTTACATTGTTATATGTATAATATAGCAATGGCGCAAAATCATTGTCAATGGGTTTGTAAAGCAAAAAATGGGGTATGCGCACGAAGATGTGTTGGAGAATACTGCACGTTTCATAATCAACAAATCAAGAATGGTTCTCGTGGACTCGTGAAATGTATCAAACGCGGATTTGGATTACGAGGAAAAACTAAATCATGTCTCGATTGCGGTGGAAAAAGGTTTCGTTAACTAGCTAGATACTATGCACGAAAATATAACATCACCATCGATGAATTTGGTTATATTACCGGAGATTATCAGGAAAAAAAAACATTAAATAGTTAATTTACCTAGGAAATATATGGATCAGTTTGAATTCATTCCTCATCCGATTTATAGCGATTACGAAGCATCCAGACGCGGCATCATTAGACATAGAAGACTAAAGAAAGGGATTGGTCGAATGAATAATCATGGATATATGACGATTACTATATACATAATCGTGGACAAATAAAACGTTATCTATCTCACGGATTTATTCATGAATGCTACAATGGGATAATCGCAAAAGGTTTCGTTGTTGACCATATTAATAGAAATAAACTTGATAATCGCATTGAAAATTTACGTGTAATTACTCAACAAGAAAATTGTCTTAATTCGGACCCGAAAGTTAGATCAAAATATCGACGACCTGTTATAGCAATCATGGATAACACAACGAATTATTTTCCTTCAACGTGTGCTGCTGGTAAATATTATGATATTCATCGCAGATCTATACAATATGTTGCCGATGACATATATTTAGCTGCATACTCAAAAAGATTTCATTGTTGGGTCTTATTTCTATACTATGAATAACTTGAAAAATATTTGATTGTTATTCAGCCGATTTTAATAATATATCTACAAATTGGCTGAGACATATAATCAATTAAACAAAAAATTTCCTATAGATATATGAACGACGAAATCGCCGCGAACATATACATCACGGTGAAATACATCACGGTGTTATGTCAAGGATTTTAAAAAAATATATATAATCGTGTACAATTTTACCGGAAAACCGCTGAGATGAATTCAAATACAATAAAACAATTAGCCGACCCCCCCCCCCCCGATAAAATTGTACACGAAGACTATCATATCAATATGAAGTTATTAGAGCTAACTAGTAAATGTCAACACAAATATGAAATTTTATCGTTGCGTAACGAATATCGTATATACGAAAAACTTTTAACGCGTTGTGAAATTGCAATTGCTGCGGAAGAATTAACTGTTATCCCGTTATATGAAATACTTAATTCGATCAGCGATGATAAAAATATTCTAAATTCCATCGGAGACATTCAACAAAGAGCATCTGATAGAATCCAACGAATAGAGAAACTTAGAAACTCACTGAGAATTAAATAAATAATTTTATATATAACAATGGACAATGAATCCATCGCCGAATTAAAAACCGAACTCGAAAATGTACAAAACCTTCACGATAGTAAAATATTTACGTGTGATTACGTAGACATCGAATACTCAAAAATAACTGCAGCGCGACGACTAAGTTTTCCCACGTACAAGTCAGAGTACCGCATAGCAAAGATCCTCTCATCATGTATCATGTATGAGAATAAACACAACGAGAATTTCCCCCGAACAAGAATTCAATGCAGTGTCAGCGATGTTAAATTTTCTTTCTAAAATCCATCGGAGAGATATTTCACAAAGAGCATCTGATAGAATCCAACGCGAAAGATGTCGAAAAATATTTGGATGAAAGTCTTAAGACTTCACATTGAAAATTTTCATCTTTGAATTTAACAAAGATTTCAAAGAGATTTACGTCTTAAGACTTCACATTGATTTTCACTGAGAACTAAATAGCGTTAACATCATTTTTCCCCCGTCGATAAACCATCTATGAAGATCTGATCTCTGGGGAATATCTATGATATTTTCTCATCATCGGAGATACATTTTTATTGCTGCTCGATTAAATTTTTTAGTTGTTGTGTTTCTTTGTTTTTGTGTATAATTTTTTCGTGTTCTTGTATTGCTTTTATTTGTTGTTGTATTGTATTTTCTTGTTGTGTTATCATAGTTGTACGTTGTTTGATTTCTTCATCTAGTTGTTGTTTATTTAAAATAATTTCTTGTATGTTTTTTTCATCGTGTTCCAAACTGTTGTAAAAATTTACCATCGATAATATTTGTTGTTGTTTTTTGTTAATCTTTTCCGTGGTTTGTTTAATCGTTTCAACGTTTTTATCGTGCATGGTTTTCAAATGGGTAAAATATTTTTGTTGTTCTTTAATTTCGTTCTTTAATTTTTCAATTGCGCTCGTTAAATGTTTACCAGCTTCTGTACCAGCTAATCCTCCTGGAAATTGTTTATTATTTGAAGCAGATGTCCATATTTTATACAACTGAGTTAATCCAATGTTATACATTTGAGCGATTTTTATTGGTTTTAGAGTACGCGTTTGATACCATATGAAATTTAACAAGATAGTCTTGTAGTTTACGCTGACTACACGATATTTTTTTTGTTATTATTGAGATCACTCCTGCGATACTTGTCCCCGCTGATATACAAATTGGAACAGCTATCGGGGCGACCATTGTCACGGAAGAAAGTATTATACCTGCTCTGGTAATTACACCCGAAACAGAGTACACGATAACATCAACTGCTGTAATCCTTCGCCGATATTTTTTTTATTTTTGTTTGATACTCTTCGGTGAATGTTTTGAGTTTATTTTGTAGTTCGCGGACCTGATCTTAGCGATACTGCTGTGTTGTCGATGATATGTCATTGTCGATAATGTAGTCATTGTTTATTTATAATAGAAGATTTTAATTAAGTTGTTTATTCAAGTCTGCTACAAATTCCACATACCATGTTATTGAAACCCGAACTAATTTATCATCGGTGGATGTTATCGTGAATCGTTCAGTTAAATGTTCGTCGATGATCGTTGATATTATATTTTTGACGCCAGTTTAACTCGTCGATGAAATATTAAACTGGGTTGGCGACACTAATGTTAGTTGATAAATACTTTTGACAGTTGCGGTGATATCTAATATGTTATTTGTAGGGGTCCACGCAAATGATCCATATTGGTTGATATTTGCTCATGAGGAATTTTAATTTTATCGAGTGCCTGGTAGTCTCAGGCCGTTTCCCTTTTTTTTGGTATCCACTTCCACTGATATTTTTATACATTAATCTGTTAACATCTCTACCAAGAACCTTCCTGAGCCTTCCCGATAATATGTGGAAATGTAAGTTTTTGTCCTACTATGTTTCCTCCATTTTTTTTTTATATCCTCGTCCAAGAGCTTTACTTACACCGGCAGCACCAAGTGCACCAGCAGCACCCAATCTAACAGCCTTAGTGATCATAGGTGCCGCGGCGGCGATTATTCCTGGAATCGCAGCGAGCAGAGGAAATATTCCACCGGATTTGATCATGTTAGAAATTGCGGAGGGTGAAAATTGTAACTGAACTCCTGTATTTGCCTTTAGCGCTTTATTTAAATGGTTAAGTTGAGTTTTTGTCAACGATATTTTATTTGGTCCTCCTTTTATCTGTTCATGCGTCAGGGTTATCTTTGCGCCACACGTAGCAGAATTTTTTGATTGTAGTTTCTTTACCTGACCCTGAGTCAAGGTGACATTAACGTGATTATACGACATTATATTTAGATAACAGATCATCTAATTGTTACATGCTTTCGGAAAACGATTACATGTTTTCTATGGGTGCATCAACTGCTCTCATCTTTCCACCACCACCCTCGAGTAACATTGCCTTATCACTAAGAATATCAGCGATTGCTCTATATGATCCACCAGGAAGAAGCTCTCCTATACGAGCTTGAAATTTTACATCGACGACGGAATATCTAGACAAATCAAGATGTTGCAATGAAAATTAATGAATTGGATACAAATTTTGGAAATCCCATTGTGATATTTGTAGTCCAGTATCAACATTTTGATCACGGCCCATTTAAGACCACAAACGATGATACACACGAGCTATTTGGTTGTTAGGATAGTCGATTAAAATATTTTCAGCGGGTTCTTGTTGATTACTTAATCGCAATGATACCTCACTGACTTTCAACTTATCAAATTTCATATGAATACGTGCTTGTTTATTTTCTCCCTATAGCCTTTTTTATCTTGCAACGCGATGAAAATCTCTCTGAGTGCGGATATATTTTTTGCTAGCGCGACCTGCCAGGTAAATGTACCAACTGTTGTAGCCGTTATAACATCCAACCATGACAACAGTCATTTTCCTCCATGATCCATAAAAGATAGCAACCGTGTTTCTACGGATAACGATGGGGTTATAATTGACATCCACAGAGCTAATTAGGATAATATTACTTTACCATCGGCAACACCATCCCCACGCCAGAGAGCATCATCGTCATTCGATTTTCTCATTACAACTACAGTATGACTAGCTCCAAAGATAACTTTTCAAACATGTCTACTAAATCCAAATATACGAGAAAGAGGAATATACGTGAAAACCTTCCATCGGAATTTAACATCATTTAATAATCATATTTTCGACATCAACATCAGCAGCTCCAACATTATTTTTTGGTCGTCTTACAACAAATTGACTTTGATCGGCATTATCAGTGGCATCCTTCGCGAACATCATTGAATGACCTGCAGATTGGATAAAATCATCGGAGTATCTCGCTAAACCCA
The DNA here is from genome assembly GCA_030141615.1 of Unio pictorum. Taxonomy (NCBI): domain Eukaryota; kingdom Metazoa; phylum Mollusca; class Bivalvia; order Unionida; family Unionidae; genus Unio; species Unio pictorum. Next base: position 6,761,745 of record JARLTB010000186.1, read on the forward strand.
TTATTGTAGTTGCCACATCAACGTCGTTATCGATAAATTCGATTCTATTAGAATTAATCATATACTACGCACTACTAAATAACGCCATTATACTGTTGTTGACAAAACCAATCTGGGCAGTTGAAAGATTATCATACGGGGTATCAAATGGAACATTCTGTACTAGTCGCACCTCCACATCGATGAAGGCCTCACATGGTAAGAAGTATTTAGATGTATCATCAAATCGAAGTTCAATTCGTGATCTAGCACTGGGGTTTATCGCGTTATATGAGAAAAAATTGATAATCGCGTTTGGAATCATTTTTTCGTACAGGAGCATCCATATCAAAAACTTAATCTGGATCCAATTGGAACATTTTATTATATAATCGTCGATCTAAATCATGATCTTCTAAAACCAGAACCGGCAACTAAATTTGCAATAATATTTCTTTGAGATTCATCATCACGATTTATCATCGATGATTGTGCCAACGGAGCTCATTTTTGAGCTACTATATCCTTGATTACTTTACTCACTCGAGGTGGCATTTGTTCAGTAGACGGTAGTTTTACCGGTACTGGTTTTTTTTCTTCTTCGAACTAACGACATAAGCTTTTCCTTTGCAGCATTAAATGCACTACCAGCAAGATCACCAACTGCGCTGATACTTTTATCGCGAATAACACCAATAGCTTTTGACGCTAATTCTTTACGGATTGATATAATCTTCGGAGCATTTCTAGTAAATAACCCCGAGATGATGTTACCTAATCCATCTCCGTAGTATACTTTATATACATGTAACCGTGACTGCATGACGTAAACAGAAGTTGGTCTGTTGTGATTACGATATATGCTCATTTTATTTAAATGCTATTTATCTAATGTGGTGATATTAATCGCTGTGACAGTCATCAACGAGTTCATCGATGAAATTGCAACCAATAAACCAATATCCATTACACCACCCTGAAATAATCGTTGACAGATATCAGCAGCCTCATTAATTATCTCGGGGAAATTATTTCCAGCTCGTTTTCCCCCGATGAGAACTTCTAATCGTGATATATCATCAAAGATACTTCTTGAACAAGGAACGAGGCCACTACCGTGAACTTTCGGCGGAGAAAATCCACTACCGGCTACACCTGTTGCACCTTGTATTGAGGTAGCAACCATTCTAAAAGATTTTATTTCATCAGGTAGTTGAGATTCCTCATATGTTGGTAGACCTATTTTTATATCTTCTATTTCTTTCATATACACGATAAAATTAGAATCATCCTTTGAAGATTTTATTCCATCGTATCTCGCCAAATATACCTTTTTACGAAAAACCCCCGAATCTTTTACCGGTTTTTCATATCCAGGATTCAAATATATTGACCTCGTAGTAAACGAATTATATGTAAAATCAGCTAACTCATCCAACGTAGAAATATCTCTAATAACATACATTGCATTTTTAGTAAGTATTTATTCCGGTTGATATATTTCAAATGGTTTTACCGGTGGAATATCAGCAACATCTCTCTCTCTCTCTCTCTCTCTCTCTCTCTCTCTCTCTCTGAGGTTCAGGTTGTGCGACAACAGGTTCATGTTGAGGTTTTGCTGCTACTATATAACCCGGATGAGTTTTTAGATATTTTTTAGTTTGTTTGGATCTTTATGCTATTTTTTCAGTAACTGTACCAACTTTCTCAGTAGCAGTAACAATTTTTTTCAGTAGCTGTAGTTACCGGTTTAAATAATTGTTCAGCATCAATAGCAAAATCAAGTCTTTGTTGTTGTTTCGCCTGTATATTATCTCTGAAAGAATCTGACACCGGGAGAAATTTCTTAATCGCGGCCAATCGTTCTCTAGTTAATCTAGTTATTTGTGCTTTTCCGATATTTGCCATTTATATATAAAATTATACGGTTAATTTAACATCGATGAAAAATCGACGATTTTCAACAGCGGTAACAACAACAAGAACGATAACCGGTTTTTGTTCTTTTTTTTAAAATGCTGGAAAAAGAGTGATAATAACGTTATAGTGTTATCGATAAAATCATGGTTACAAAAATTTACTTGGCAAAGCTCTTATGCTGCTGAAGCCGTTGGTCTGGCATGCGAGACGCATGGCCTCCTGATCGCAACTGTGATTGCATTAACATGGCGAATATACTGGGGAGGCTTGCTTGAGCAAAGACTTTAGTATTCGGGATCCTGTCTTGCCACTTGATGTTTAGGAGTCTTCTGAGGCAGACAGTGTTAAAGTTGTTCAACCTCTTTGCATGGCACTGATACACTGTCCAGGTTTCGCAGGCGTATAAATAACACAGTGATTATTATCACTCTGTACACATTCAACTTTGAAGACTAATTAATGCCTCTACTGATCCAAACCTTGGCATGAAGTCTGCCGAATGTTGCACTGGGCCTTAAGCACTCTAACATCAACTTTGTATTATATAACTACATTCTGGGACAGAGTGCTGCCAAGATAGGTGAACATGTTCACTGCGCTCGGTTTGTAGCCGTTGACTGTGATGTTGGGCTCAAGATAAAGTTTTCGTGGGGCTGGCTGATACATTATTTCAGTCGGTCTTCTTTGCTTTTGATCGTGAGGCAAAAATTTGTGTAAGCAACAGAGATCTTGTCGAGGCTGGTTTGCATGTTAGCTTCGTTCAAGATTGACATCACAACATGTCATCTATATTCGAACGGACCATTTTAGTAAAATTGGATTCATATTACAAAGCCTTGTCCCCCTAACCATCTCAGAACAAGTCATTTGATTAACCAGTCTGTCCGGTCAAGCTAATCAGAACTCATTTGTTTTGATGTAATGGTCATTTCTTTGCTTTTTATATTTTTAACATTGTAAATACAGAAGGTTCCGAAAGTCATCTTGTGAACTTGATCCAATTCCGACATCACTGCTGCTTGAGTGCTTAGACCCAATATTGCCTTCACTAACTGATGTTATTAATATCTCTCTCTCATCAGGGGAATTCCCATCATGTTTCAAAACTGCCATCGTAAAGCCACTGCTGAAGAAACCAACACTGGACCATAACGATTTAAAGAACTACCGCCCAGTTCCTAATCTCCTTTTCATATAAAAAATCTTAGAAAAGGTTGTTCTAACTCAACTTGTATCTCATTTGAATTCAAACAGTCTTTTTAGCAATATACAGTCTGCATATCGCCCTTGTCACAGTACGGAAACTACTCTTCTGAAAGTATTTAGTGACATTCTTTCTGCTTTGGATATTGGAAAGATTACAGTCCTCACTCCCCTGGATTTATCTGCAGCATTTGACACAATAGACCATGATATATTACTTCAGCGTCTCCAGCATGGATTTGGCATTCAGAATATAGCCTTACAGTGGTTCAAGTCCTACTTAGTCAACATGACACAAATTATATCTGAAAATGGAATACACTCCAACCCAGTTGACGTATGTTGTGGTGTACCACAGGGATCTGTTCTTGGACTTGTTCTCTTCATGCTGTACACTCAGCCGCTCTCAAGTGTCATAGATCATCATCCAGTGTCGCACCAATTGTACGCTGATGACATCCAAATATACAAGTCTAGCCACCCAACTGAAGTTGATACTACCATCCATGGAGTAGAGAAGTGCATTTCGGATGTGAAATCATGGATGACATGTAACAAGCTGCAGATGAATGATGATACAACTGAGACTATTCTGATCACAACACAAAGATCTTCTCTTTCACATCCTATACCTTAGACAATAAATATCAGCAACACCAACATTAAATTCTCAGAGTCAGTACGGAATCTAGGCGTTACTCTAGACAGTACTCTCACATTGCACCGACATGTCATGAACATCTGCAGGGCTGCATATCTTGAATTGAGACGCATCAGTTCCATTCGTAAATATCTTTCAGTTGATGCCACAAAACACTTCTGTGTTCATTAGTACTTTCAAGACTGGACTATTGTAACTCAATTATGTCTGGTTCATCACAATATTTACTCCAGAATCTTCAAAAAGTTCAAAACATAGCTGCACGGATCATCTTTAGAGTACCTCGATCAGAGCACACCTCACCACTGCTCTGTACCCTACACTGGCTATCAATTCGATACAGAATCAAACACAAAATTTGTTCTCTGTGCTATATTTCAATGACAGACTCCAGTCCAACATACCTATCCAGCCTCACCCATGTGTACACACCAGCTAGATCCTTACGCTCTTCTTCTGATAATCGTATACTCATTGTTCCCAAGGTGGAAACAAAGTCATATGGACAACGTTCGTTGCACACCAGGGCCCGGCGACGTGGAACGAATTGCCCATTGAAATTAGACACAAAGACACAGTGGTCCCTTTTAAGAGTGCTCTCAAGACTCACCTGTTTCGACTGTAGGGACAAACTTAGCGACCTAATCATGTTTTTTATCTTATATGTTTTCAGCATGTTTTTATGTTTTCCAATTTCATTGTTTTTGTCATTTGTTGTTCTGTAGTGTAGTCATATCATTATTGATGGTGTAAAGCGCTTAGAGCTTCGAAAGATTAGGAGCTATACATAGTCCTCATTGTTATTATTATTATTATTATTATTATTATTATTATTATTATTATTATTATATTTTAAATGCCGTTGTGTTCATGGTCATTTTCAATGTTAAAAGTACTTTCTCCAAACGTTTTTTTTTTTTTATTAAAAAAATTATATCGACCATTTCCTATCTAAAAGACTAAGAATGGGTGCTGGTCTCAACTTTTCCATTCGGCTAGCACGAATATATTACATTTAATTTTGCATCAGATTTCTCAAATACGAAATGGTTGTAAAAAGATTGTATCCTGGAACCTGTGTTTTATAAATAGCAAAGAGCATAAGATTTGTTTTGTTGAAATCCAATAATATTTTTTAAAAATAGTTGCACTGATAAAAATAAGTTGGTAAGTGTGATAATCAGGCACTATAAATCCTCTCAACGAAGCGGTATAACACTGACAAAAAGGGAGCACATTCAGTATTAAATGGGATATACGGGTATTTTGGAAACTATTTTATTAGTAGAAGAATTTGTAATTACTTCTAGGTAATTACCCATGAATGTAGACCTAGTCTACTTGAAAAACGCGTTTTCTCTTATTTTGGTGTTGACGCATAGCTTAGGTTGTTATTATTCTTGGTATTGATTTAAAGAAGATTGCTTTTAAACTTGTGAATATGAGTGTTACAATATGATTCTCTGTGTGAACCTTGGTGCCGGTGTAAAATGAGTAATTAGGCATTGTTACTGGTGCGCAAGTCAAATCATTGGACAATGCATGTTGCTTTGTTTACAGTACATGTATATCCCCTCCCAAAAACATGTTGACTAACCTAAGGCAAGAATTTAACATTGAGTTCATCGCTGAAGTTACTTCAGGTACACAAATTGTATTAGTACATGGACACACTCTAAAGTTCAGTATTGACAAACAAATGTTATGATTATATATATATATATATATATATATATATATATATATATATATATATATATATATATATATATATATATATATATATATATATATATATATAAGCCTCGTGGGGAGACAAATAATATAACCCCTAGGCTGGGATTTCATTGTCTTGGTCCAAACCCCAACATAGATTCTATATATCATACGTGAACGGTAAATAGATCGTGGAAAACTAAATTTATCACACTGACGTATATTTGTGTTGACATTTTCATTCTCTGACCGCTTAAAATGGCAAGGTAGACAATTTGCATAAAGACATAATATGAATTAGAAACACTGGGCCCAGTATGTATAGCATTACTGTACCAATCAGATGTCACTTTTACCTCCATGTGCGATTAATGTTTTAGTTCTAATAGACCCTCTATTAACACATTTTTTTCCATCGCCAGTACCCCTTTCAACAACTGTTTTTATACAAACTCTAGGTATCGACTTCTTTCCGAGATGGATGAAACTGACCCTAGATGTAGAGTTTGCTTTATGGTCACTACATTATTTACCTACGTCACATTTTCTACTTTATTGTATCTATAAAAAGATGTTCAAGATAGCTATCTGATGCCGATATGTCCTAGGTGTACCAATTTTTTTTATTCATTTGCCCAATCAATGCTCAGAAGCCAGCTAAAGGAAAGACACGAGAAAAAGTGGGAATATATAATGATATTATGATCCACACATGAATTGGATGAAGCAAAGGGAGCTAAATGTGATGACAAAACTATAATAAAACTCTACAGATGTATAGATAAGCACACAAAAAAATTTACTTGCAACCTAAATAGCAACCGAGCTTGTTTCAGAGCTTACAAAGGAAAATGTTTGAAATGAGTTAGATACACATGAAATTATGTTAATTAATTTTATTGTCTGGCTAGTTTCTATAACGTTTTGGTCGCAATAACAAAGCCAAATCAGTAATGTGCCCTTGACCTTGGACACGTTTCAATACGAAAATGTTATAGATGTTTACCTAATGTGTTCCACTTGTATGACAAATCTGAATACTAGGGGTATGCGGTTGAACTGGAATCTGTTAATTGTGGTTCACATACCGCATTACATTGCCATTGAAATGGTTTTTGTTTTGTATCTCTGTTACATCATGTAAAAATAAATCAGTTTTCGTTTTTCGTGTACTATATCTGTTTCAACGTTTGCTGTTTAAAAAAATAGAATGAAAACACGGGCATAAAGACTTAAGTGTTTTAAGATCTGGTACCGAGACAATAAGCAAATTGTTTTGTGTGGCAGCATTTTCCGGTTACATTCACAAAACAGAATGAACAATTATCCATACTTTGAAAGTAATTTTCATGTGATGTACAAAGGTGGAAGATGAACCTGACAGCCCACTTTTGCTAACATCCTCCCATCATCACACCAACCCGATTAAAGCTAAGAAAATGCAAATTAAACATAAAAACAAAAAGTAAAATTTGTATATTGCATGGGCAGGTGTCTATATCGGACAAGTGCTAAATCAAATGATTTTGGGACCACAATGGGGTATTAAATCATTTCTGACTTATTTGTCAATGAGATCCTATATTACTTCATACAATTTAATTCTGTGCTTTGACTATATTTGACCATGTCCTATTTATTCGCTATGAGAAATGAGACACGTGAAGATTACCTTCAGTTCCCAAAATTAGTATAGGTAGTTAATAACTATTACTTTGACCAGGTTGAAAACAAATTTATCAACGTGGATCATCATCAATAAGACATACGTGTGCTTTTTAGTATACATATACACGTTTGTTTCCTGTATGTATATCTGTTTTCCCTCGTTTTCCCGATCTGTTTGTTACTTTATATATAATCACTATGCTTCTAAAACAAATTAAAGAAATGTATTAAATTCTGCATATTTAATTAATTTTTAAAAAATTGTATGTTCCTATGTGTATCAAACTATTACAACCCAACAAGTAGTACAGGCTACACCATTATCAATTTTTTTATGTTCTACTTCATAATGGCACATGAAATTATCCATGTTTATACAAGATTCATTTTGAATTAGACAGTCGTCATGCAAACACACCTGCATACAATTATATACTGACCCAAATCGGTGTCTTAAAAGGGTGAAATATCTGAAATAATGTAAGTTTTGTAGGGATTACTATGGTTTCGTTGTATGAAGTATGCTGGTAAATCCATCTCTATTGTATTATTACACACACAAAAAAAATTAAACTAAACGTAGAATGACGTTAAGATGAATAGATTTATACGGAAATATTTGACGAGTGAAGTGAAACCATTATTACAGGTTAATGATTCAACGATACTATGTAAGAACTGTAGTTGCTGTCAGACTTGAAAAGGTCGAGTCTCTTGGCAACATATGTAGTTATGTAGATCAATATTTGCACGTATTTGTTATTTTTTAAAAAGAAAATGTGATACACATAACTGAAGATGCCGAGTTAAATGTGTCCTCTACGTGAGTGTGTGACTGAAGTAGTATAGAAAGTATATTTATTTAAACAAACATTGACATTGGGATCTTTGCATAAACAACTGGTACGGTGAAACCCATAGGGAACAACAGCCTCGCAGTGTATCCGTAGAGACGTATACACTTGGGGAGCGAGGGGTCGCTGGTTGAGTCATACTAAATACTTATAAAAATGTTACTAGCAGTTGCCTCGTTTGAGTGTAGTGTTAGAATTGGTCGGGAGAATGTGACTGGGTGATACATTTAGCTAAAAGTCTTCGGCGTTATGCCCAAATGCTAGACATCCCAATAAACTGTCACAATACAGACATCGTAGCGATATGACTGAACATTGTTAAAGCTAGGTTGAAAATCCAAACACACACACACACTCTCTCTCTCTCTCTCTCTCTCTCTCTCTCTCACACACACACACACACACACATTTCCTCACATAAGGCCAAACACTTCTGAGTGGTAACTATGTTAGTCCCACGTACATTGCCCATTCCTTCTATTCAAGTCCACTCCTAAGGTCTCCACTACATATAGAATCATGAATTTTATGTTTGAGTTTGTCAGTAATTTATTTGTAGATAATTTAATTGTATGCAAGTTAAATAATGTTTATATGAACAAATTTATATTATGGATAACAATATGCTATCTCCTTTATACCGTGGATAAAATTTCAATAAGTAGAACCTCACATTTTCGGTGCTTCTTTCTGACAATGAAGAGATTTATTGTGAAGCATTATAGTTGTCCTCAGTCTTCATGCAGATTGAATAACAACCGATTTAATAATTGTTTGCTTGGTTTACGTATTTTTGTGTCTAACTTAAACCCATTAATAAAAGCTACATATCCCTTTTAATTTGTTCAATTTCCTCCTGTTTTAAACTTCATTTGACTCGCTATACTCATTTTCTGTATCCCCCCTCCCAAATTTCACCCAAAATCTAAAACAACTGCTTAGAAGCTGTGATCTGCTATACTTGGTGACAGATTGGTTCATTGCATAAATTTGATTCAGGAGGAGAACGTTGTATTTGTGTTAGGAAGAGGTAGGGTAAGCTAACCTTTGTACCAGGACTAGGATTTAGTGACCTCATGTGTCTACCGTCATTGTAAAGTGTTAAAAGCGAATACTTTATAATAACACTGTCACATACCTTTTCTTTCAGATTTTAGTTGAAGAGCACAAGGCTAAGTACTTGGACTTTTTATTACAGTTAGACAGTCAGTTGATCATCGTTTATTACTTATTTACTTACTTTTATATAGCAGAAATGTGGCCCAGCTTGAAAATATGCATAAATTCTATGGATTTGAATCAATTTCAGGATTGTTTCCAAGCATAAAAATGTCAAATGCATGCTAGGGTTTCTTAAATCAGAAAATAACATCATGATCATACAAACATAATGCCCGCCATAAGTCAGCATGATTAGTTCATGTTAACACCTTAAAAACTTGGCTTAGGTCGCAATTTTTGATGTCATATTGGCACATTATTCAAGACTATGGGGGGGGGCAGGGGTACATATGTCCCCGGGCGCCAAGGTACAGGGGCGCCAAAATGAGGCTTGCAACGTTACATTATAATAAGTAAACAAGGGTAATAAATCGGTCACAAATCGCTGGGGCGCCAATTTTATAGTTCTCTCCCCGGGCGCAAAATATCATCGCTACGTCTCTGACATTATGAGAAGTATTTTAGTTTAAACTGCATGTTAATGAGTATGCAGTAAAAAAGGATTAGCGACAAAAAGATTCAAGAGATGGTCGCTGTGTTTGCTATCTTGGATATCCGTGTAGCAGCACATTCATTTAGGACCAACTAAACATCACAAGAAGACTTTTGGTGAAACCAACATTCATAAGTGACTCATTGTACAGAACTAGTAAATATAAGAGTTCAATATGGCAGTGCTGGCTGCCATATTGCACGTAAGATCGGCAACAGTTTTAGCACGTAACAAATAAACATAATAAATCGTCACAAGAGTTTCAATATGGCTGCTGTGATCACTCTGTATGATGGCCTGGCGGAACATTTTTAATTTGGACCATCCGGACACCATGAAATGTATTCTGGTAAAAATTTCAAGTTAATATGTCATTCCTTTCTTGGTAGAGATTTTCAAGAGGACTACCGTGGTTGACATATTGGACGTCAGATAGGCAACATTTTCATTTTAGACTAGCTAGACATCAAATGAACTCCATCAGTGTTGATATAACTATCCATTCAGGAGTCTTGATATCAAAATTTTAAAAAGTCCGAGCGAACCATTTTTATTTAGTACAAACTAGAAAGCATAAGAAGTCTTCGGATGAAAACCTTATATCCATATGACTTTCCGTTCAAGAAGAATATCGTCGGCATCGGTCCGTCTTCGAGAGACGATGGTGTAGCTTCCGATTTGGGTGTCCTATCTGCACCTTCGCGAGTGGCTGAAGAGTCCGACCCTTGAGTGACAGTCTCTGTTGCACTTGCTGCAGGTGTATGCTGATGCTTGCTGAGGATGTTTTTGGTTCGCCTTCCTCCTGGCTCTCTTTGCAGCGAGGTTTGTGTTTCTCATCTCCTCACCTTTCTGAGTGCCCTATCTGACAGCAAGACGCCACGCGAAGCGGTCGTCAGCACAGCTCTCCCAATTGTTTATGTTGATGTTGGCTGTCTTCATGTCCTTTTTGCATACATCTTTGTAGCGCAGACGTGGCCTTCCAGTCGTTCGTGCACCTTCTACTAGCTCGCCGTACAGCAAGTCCTTGGGTATGCGGCCTGGGTCCATTCTCCTAACATGGCCTAGCCAGCGAAGGCGCCTCTCGCTGAGAATGGAGAACATGCTGTTCATGCCGGTGCATTTCAGAACCTCTGTGTTGGGAACTTTGTCCTGCCACTGGATACGCAGAATGCGCCGCAAGCATCTATGGTGGAAGCTGTTGAGTTTTATCACGTGACTCGCGTAGGTGGTCCATGCCTCGCTGCTGTAAAGGAGTGTGCTGAGCACGCATGCCTGGTAGACGCGCAGTTTGGTCTTCTCGGTGAGGTTGTGATTGTCCCAGACCCTCTGGTTCAGTCTCGCCATAACTGCTGATGCCTTGACAATCCGGCCATTTACATCAGTATCAACGGAGAGCGAGTTGGAGATGGTGGACCCAAGGTATGTGTAGTCCTCAACAACTTCCAGGTTGTACCCATCAATGGCGATGGTGGGAGAGGCGTCTGCGTCCTGCACCATTACGTTCGTCTTCTTCAGACTTATGGTCAGTCCGAACTCCTTGCAGGCGTGGGAGAGGCGGCATACTAGCTGCTGCAGTCCATCTTCCGTGTGTGATGTCAAGGCTGCATCGTCGGCGAAGAACAATTCACGGATGAGAACCTTTGTAACTTTAGTCTTTGCAGGGAGACGGGCGATGTTAAACAGCTTTCCGTCAGTCCTGGTGTGTATATACACACCCTCGTTGCAGTCCTTGAAGGCGTACTGGAGGGATGGCAAAGAGAGTTGGCGCAAGGACACAGCCTTGCTTCACTCCGCTGCTGACTGGGAAGGCCTCTGAAGTTGCGCCGTTGAAGCACACTGTGCTGTGCATGTTCTCATGGAACGATGTTATGATAGCGAGCAGTCGTGGGGGGCAGCCTATCTTCTTAAGGATCCTGAAGAGTCCGCTCCGGCTGACCAGGTCAAATGCCTTGGTCAGGTCTATGAAGGCAATGTAGAGGGTCATCTGCTGCTCACGACACTTCTCCTGCAGCTGTCGTAGTGAGAAGATCATGTCTACAGTTGACCTGCCTGCTCGGAAGCCACACTGGGACTCGGGGTAGACTCGGGATGCTAGGGTCTGCAAACGCGCCAGGACGACACGGGCGAACGCCTTTCCAACAATACTGAGAAGAGAGATGCCCCGGTAGTTGTTGCAGTCACTGCGGTCTCTTTTGTTCTTGTATAGGGTGACAATGTTTGCATCTCGCATTTCCTGGGGGATGTGTCCTTGTCCCCAGCAGAGGCAGAGGAGTTCGTGCAGAGGCTGGATTAGTGCTGGTTTCCCTATCTTTAGGACTTCAGGCGGAATGCCGTCTATCCCTGGGGCCTTCCCACAAGCGAGGCAGTCGATGGCTTTGCTAAGCTCTTCCAGGGTGGGTGGTGTGTCTAGTTCCTCCAAGACTGGCAGGTCTGGGATGGCGTCTAGGGCGGTGTCCGTGACGACGTTTTGGGTTGCATACAGCTCAAGATAGTGCTCAACCCAGCGCTGCAGCTGTTTGCCCTGGTCTTTGATGACTTCGCCAGTCTTGGACTTGAGTGGAGCGATCTTGGAGGTGGGTGGGCCTGTTGCCTTCTTGATACCCTCGTACATGCCCCTTGCATCCCCGGTTTCGGCAGCTATCTGTATACTGGTGCAGAGGTTCAGCCAGTAGGTGTTAGCGCAGTGACGGGCGGTCTGCTGGACATTTTTCCTGGCAGTCCTGAGGGCCTGTAATGTACCAAGGCTAGGCGCAGCCTTGTAAGCCAGGAGGGCTTTCCTCTTCGCCTCAGTCACGGGTTCCATCTCCTCCCAGCTGGCCTCATACCAGTCTGTGTTTTTGTGCTCTTTCTTCCCGTAGGCAGTAATGGCTGAGTTGTACACAGCGTCTTGGAGGTGTGACCACTTGGAGTCGATGTTGTCATCAGGTGTCTCTTTGGTGAGAGCCTCGTGAAGTTTGCAGATGAACAGCTGTGTCTTCTCTGAATTGCATGCACAGCAGGTGTTGATGCGTGGGCGACCATTCTTCTTGGCGTGGTACAGTTTCTTGGGTATTATTCGCACCTTGCTGGCCACAAGGGAGTGGTCCGTGTCGCAGTCGGCACTGTGGTAGCTGCGGGTGAGAAGGACGCTAGCTAGTTCCGCGCGCCTGGTGATGACTAGATCTAGCTGGTGCCAGTGGCGGGAACGTGGGTGTCTCCAGGATACCTGGTGGATCTCCTTGCATTTGAAGAAGGTGTTGGTCACACATAAGCTGCGAGTGCAGCACATCTCCAGCAGTCGCTGGCCATTCTCATTGATTTTGCCCCTTCCGTGCGGGCCGAGACACTTGGGTCATGCCTCGTAGTTAGCTCCCACTCGCGCATTGAAGTCTCCTAGTAGGTAGAGGCCCTCGGTACTGGGGATATTTGATATTGCTTGATCCAGAGCCTCGTAGAACTGGTCTTTTTCTTCTGGGTTTGAGTAGAGCGTTGGGGCATACACGCTGAAGATGTTTGCTGGGCCTGAGGATGTTGATAGCCGGAGGGCAAGGATCCTCTCAGTGCCTGATGATGAAGGCGACGAGGATGTTCTTTACAGCGAAGCCGACACCATGCTGCCTGGGTTCGTCTGATGGTTTTCCTTGCCAGAAGAAGGTGTAGTTGGCTTCCCTAATGGTGCCGCTGTCGGCCAGTCGGGTCTCTTGAAGACAGGCAATGTCGACATTCAGTCGGGAGAGTTCTCTGTCAATGACGGCAGTCTTCCGTGCGTCGTTGATCTTCTGCAGGTCAGTGGTGAGTCCAGGGCACAAGGTTCTGATGTTCCAGCTTGCGAAACGAAGAGCTGGAGTCTTCTTGTTTCCTCTTTGTATCTTGCTTGGTGCAGAGTTTTTTGGCCTGCTTGTCGAGATGGTTCTCTAAGCTCCACGCACCCAGTGAAGCAGGCAGGCCCTGGCGGGAAGCACCTTATTGACTGTGGGCTGCCCAGCTTGAATCGGGCGGTAGCTTCCAATGAGACATGGCGATCTCTCCCACCGTCGAAAGCAGCCCCTGGCGCCAAGTTCTACGCCAATCGAGCTATGGCTTATAACCGGTAGACTGCTGCTTCCCGTGTTGTGCCGACGCCTTAAGACGACGCTGGAGTGTCCTCTCCAGTGGAGCTACAAAGCCTGGGCAGTCTAGAATGGAAAATCAGCTGCTGCCCATGCAGCAGATCCCTCCTCTCCACGCAGCTGGTGGACCCAATGGAACGACAAATGTCGCTACAGCTTGGCACCAACGGCGTCGCAGGAGTTGCCGGAATGACGTTGAAGTCAACGTCAGACCGCCTTAGGGACTCCGTCTCCGGATTTTCTGTCGGGGTTTACTCCCTTAGCCTTCCCGTGAGTGGGTATAGCCGCAAGGCAACGGAGGTTTGGGATCAGAGTTTTCCTTCTCCTAGATGAGCTACCATCCAAGGTTTACGAGCCCCATCTACCCGCCTTCACCCCTTCTCCTGTCAGTGAAAACATGGTCCGCCGGACTTAGAAGCTAAGCCACTCGCGAAGGCCAGGAGCTGGATTTTAGTTGACAGAGGCGATCAGAGTCACAAGCCCTATGGGGCATTTTTGAAGGAGTGGGGAGCTTGTCTCCCACTCCCACCCCAGCAATGTCAACTTTGGACCACAAGAAGAATATAAGAAGATAAGATTTTCAATATGGCTGCAGCAGCGGCCATACTTGACTTCATATTATCATCATTTTGACTTATCACCAAGCAGTCATTATAAGAAGTCGTGTTTACCGAAAATCATGTTGATATCACAATCCTGAATGGATATTCATGATGAGTGGCGAAAATTTTAAGATAGTTACTGTAAGTAGCACAAATTTTATTTAGGACCAGCTAGACATTCAGATGAATTAGTGTGTGTGTGTGTGTGTGTGTGTGTAGTTTCATGGCACTTCTCCAAGCAGTTTAGCAGGATCAATATGAAACTTATTAACGTACCTCAGAAGATGGATAACGGTTTACCCCGTGAACTATTCTAATCTATAACCAGACGGGTTAAAAACATGGTTTATGATTTTAAACGTGATCAATAATGTTGTTGTCGACCTGTACAGCAGATGTATCCTCTTTTCTTTGTTTAATGTCCATTATACGTGTAAAACATCACGTACCACGATACATCTACTGAAATTTAACCAGCACTGTTTTTGTCAGTATTATTGTACATATAAACTGACCTCATCTAACTTTAGAAATTATCAAGCACGGTTCAAGAAATGTCGTCTGTTTGTTTGTATGTTGCTTTGTGTTTACTTTGGGTAGGATACTAAACAAATTGGCAAGAATGACTCGACAGGGTGTGCTTGTTATTCCATATTTATTTCATGTGAGTTATACATTCAATGACAATTCTCACCTGATCGGTGTAGATCAATAACGTGAACATTGAGTATTTTCCAACACACCCTTAATGGCCTTCGCAAAAATAAACACCCGTGACTGTGCCCAAAATCACGTCATTATAATTATAAATAGATGTGATTTTCCAGACATTATACACGAGTTATTTTCACGTGGACAGTATGATTTTAGCTTAAATCCCTGTTGAAAACAAACACTGCGTGTCACATGGCGCATATATTTGAAGACGGTGAACGAAATAACAGGTGTAGACCTGTCATAGAGCATGAACTCCGAATGGGAGCTCGCATAGTTATAAATAGTACGGACTTTCCAAAGGTTATAAATAGGTTATTAAATATTCGTATGTATGTATGTATGCATGCATGCATGCATGCATGCATGTATGTATGTATGTATGTATGTATGTATGTGTTTTGATGGTACAGCTACACATTTCTTTAAACCATTCAGATTAGAGTAAAGATAGAACAAAACTGGAATTAGTAAAAATCGCAAAAATCATTGTTTAGTTAAAACTTTCCTAATAAAAGTGAACCATGTACACCTATTAGGTTAAGAGAGAAGGAAAATATATAACAAGGACTTGGAAATTTATAAAGTCTTTATAATGTTTATATGCGAATGATAAATAAAGCACGATACAATCTAGTCATTAGCGATTATAAACACTTGTTGTCCGATCACTGTGTCGATTTTTTCACCATCATTTTGCATTCAATGTCACATGAATGAACTGGAGGTGGTGTAACATCTTTTGTTTCAAAGATTTATTACGCCTCTCTCATATGGTATTAGATAATTTACAAAGACTAATTTTAATACAATATTATATAATATACAAATACTTCTTAAATACAGTAATAAATGCTATACAAATAATTCTATATGATTGATAGTATTACAATAATATTTTTAAGACACTTACAGTTATCTTCTGTGATTACTGAGGATATGTCCAAGGGCACCATTTTTATTTAGAAACAAGTATGGAGCAAAATAAGTATTTTAGCAAAATCCCCATGTCGATACAATCATCCATTCAGGAAAGTAACACAAACAAGACAGATGGCAGGGTGCCAATACTGGACGTCATGTAGGGAAAAAGACTTTCAAAAAGGCCACCACAGCAGCCATATTATTTGTTACATTGGTACTATTTTCATGTAGGACATCATATGAAGTTGATTAGTAATAACACAATGTCAATATGGCAGCTAGCCAGTTGTTCAGGAGTATTAGCGATAACAAGAATGTCAAAGTTACTGTTTGATGCTCATGTTGGATGTCCAAGGGACATTCTTTTCTATTCTCCATGCATCCATCAATGAGAATAACCTAGGGACAAGAAAGGTATATATAAACTTCTTACATTTCAAATATAAAGTAAATCAGTTGTCGGGTCAAAGAGCATCAAGTGAAGGTCAAAGTTAAACAACTTTGTAAACTGCCCACAAACACAAACATATAAAAACAGCAACAAACCTACTTAAAATCTAAATATTAAATGTCTGACCTCGGAGCATACATACGAGAATGAGTTGATGAGATTAAGATACTGATGTATATTCATTTTATTATGTTGCTATTGACTGTCAATGTGTTTTTATTAGCACTGCTAAATTATCAACATTACCTTGATCCTTTTGAACACAAAAATGCGTTTACTTATGTACAACATCTGATTACTTGGCACATTAATGGTAACTGCAAGTCTTTTTACCACAGTATATTGCCAATGAACCCATTCTGGGCATCTTGAAAAATAGACCTTTATTCATTTCTCTTGAGAAAAAAAATTTGTTGCTTTCAAAACGTTTTATTCTAAAACAAAAAAGAAACAGAGATGTTTCCTCTGAGAAAACGACTGACTTGCATGTTACAACATCCTGTAATCTGGCCTGTCACTTTAGCATTGATTCGAAATGACATACATGGAGCCTAAAGTGTTCTATGAGCTGCTGCATAAAGGGCAAAATGACTCATCTGGCAGCATTTTTTTTGGGCTGAAATTATCCAAGAGAGATTGAAACGTAATCAATCATCAAGCTATTTGTTGAGCAAGCTATGCTGCAGTAAAGCTCACAAACGGAATCAAGAACATGACTGGCCATATACACAAACATCATCCCATAATAGTTGCCAATGAAGCGAAGAGTTTAGATAATTCCAGTGAAAGAGCTGGCCTATCCCAAATATATTCAATTTAGAATGTTCCCAAATCAGTGTTTAATTAAAAAGATTTAAAAGAAATGAAAAATATATAGAACGTTTACTTACTGTTTACTCTTTAATATTATTTTGCATTTTCAAAACATTCGTACTATTCAGTATTGTGACACAAAAATTATGCCGATACCCAATACAACTGATAACTATGAATTTGAAATAGTCACATCATGAATTTCACATATATTTTGACCACATTTACGCATACATCACATGCAAGACAAAAATGATACATTCTACACAACAACAGAGAATGTATGCTTAATATTTTAAATACCTGTATCACACAAAGAAAACGGTATAATATATTAAAAAGCAGGAAAGATGTGGCAAATGATTCTAAATCCACTAAGTTACGTTCTCGACATTATGTTCACCATTATCTGCATCACCAGCTGAAGCATGGCAACATGCCAATAATGAATAACTGATTAGGTAAACAGTTTCCATTTTCGATAAATAGCACCAGGTGTTTTCTTAAAACTGTTTTTTTTCTTCTAAAAATCAAAATTATATCACTTTTCATTTCTACTGCAACATATTTACATAAACATGTGCGCACATGAATATCCATGCATCTGAAATTGCAAATATTAAGCAGCTTCCAGAGAGTATATGTTCTAGTTCCGATGATATCTAATACTAAATTAAATCCACGAAACTTTTACTTGATATCATGAAAGTAGCTTCAGATATATACATTGTTACTCTAAATGCTATGTAATGTTTTATGATGGAAGGGTGTAGCCTAGTAATTCTACATTGAATTATGCAAACTCAAAAGTGTTTTAAAATCTAAGTGCAGAATCATCATAAATTGAAGACAAAATAATGAAAAGCTATCAACAAAAATTAGTCAATATCTGAAGAAAAATAAAATAAAATTTAAACATAAAGGAAAAGAAAAAAGAAATACATTACGATCAATAATGAGCCAGCATACTTCATCATTTTCCTTCAATGTGATATATATTTTGACAAGTATCAGTAAGTGAGAATGTTGTTGCATTTAATATGTATGGCTGTTATGTTCTCCCTTCTTTACTGACATTACAAATGTACATCAAAACTACACAATTGCAATCTTGTCTGATCATGTGATATAACATCTCTGATAACAAACTCAAGCTCTGGAAGCCGTGGATATGATATGCTTCAAAGACAAAGAAAACCTGGGGTAATAAGTGATATATTTAAAATAAAGTGATCATACACTGAACTAAAAGTAACCTACTCTTTAAGTGATGAAAAATATGAGGGAATACAAAAGATGGTTTTGTTGTTCAAAGGGTGTTGCTAGTAAAATGTTGTGGTTTAATGTACAACAGGATACTAATAACGTACATTTCGCAACAGTTTGAAACTGATCAGAAGTCCATGGAGTGATTAACTTGATCACTATATCATTTTCTTTAACTACAATATTTGTACATCAGTTTTGGAATAAAAGGTGTGGAGTGAAAAATAATTTACAAGAACCTCAATAAGACTTGAAATGACTTCTGGGTTCTGTAATTTAGATATTATCAATACATGTTTTTAATTCAAACCATGTGTTATGCAGAATCCATTAGCTCACTTGCATTCATTCCGTTTAGTAACCCTATCTTTATCAACATAACAAGCTGGCTTGCAACAACTAATTGTTTCACACAAAAGTTTAAAGCTGACACCAATGCTAATGCCCCGATCTCCAGATAAACGGTATCAATGTTTCACCATGCCTATGCAGGCAAGATAATAATTTGTTTGAAGAAATATACATAAAACTAGGTGTATGTGTAGTCACAGACAAACATACCCCCGGTTTTCCCCCGTTATTGATATGGATCAAATTATTATGTAACCTTCAAAGTGTCCATAAACTCATCCACTTAATCTGTTAAAAGTAGTGACATTCTTCAAGCTGAAATTCCATTTTTTTAAAAAATGCTCCTTTATGTAAAAGGTTTCAAGACATTAATAATATGAACAGAACTGGAAAACTGTAAAAACTTTACTGCACACATACACATTCTGCAGGCGATTTAAAAAGTTCAACAATGTAAAATCATATATACGAATCATAAGAATAGCACAATAGCTAACATGTATACTACACAAGCAAAAGAAGACAAAACACTGGACACCATCACTAAAAAATATCAGAAACCGTGAGTGAAGAAAACAAACACAGAATATAAACTCTGGATTGTACAAGTGGAAATCAGAACACTATTCTTCATAGAACATCAGCCAGCCCTGAGCTGGACGGAGTCTTTGTGTTTCTTTGTTCTCACTGGCTCCCAGAAAACCAGCTGCAAGTCGAAGCTGATACTGCTGAAAAGTGTAACGCTGATCATCAAGGGTCATGGGAGTAAAGGTTAAGCCTGGTCCAATATCATCATATTCTGGACTTTTGCTATTCCGAACAAGTTTGCCGTCGTAGTCTCTGGAGTAGGGAAACATGTCACCTAGCCATCCTGATAATTCTACTTGCCCTCCAGAACCTATTGGTGTTGCAGTAACAATACGATTCCACCAATCGATGTCTGGCTTTCCTTCTTTGCTCAAGATAAATCTGTCCACAATTTTGTGTACTTTGCCAAACCACCAGTTAAGATCAGGCAAAAGTTTTGACAATTTGTCAACTCTTTCTTTGATGTTCTTGTAATCATCCAACGTGCCAAGAAGACAAATTTCTGGAATCCCACATCCCAGTATGCATTTATAGGAAAAATAATTTTGCATTGCTTCCATCAGGCAACAGCGGAAAACCTGGGACTCCAATGTACCAGTTGTGCTAAAGGGCTTCGTCATCACATCAGTTATGTCGCATTTTGTGTTGTGGTTTATCAATTCAGCGATTTCTTCAACAAAGCCAACCCAACCCTTTCGGTTGTGATTGGGATCACATATTCCTTTTGGCTTTATGTCATACTGGGTTCCTTCAACGACCAGTTCTTTCTTTCCAGCATGATTGACAAAAGTCTTTCTGTTTTTCTCAGCAACCTGCTCGTCAGAGAGGTGAGTTGCAACTCCTTGTATTATCATAACCCAAAGATCGTCTGGTGCTAGTTCAAGACCAAGATGCTTATTGTAAGCTTCTATCACAGTTGCCACCAGCCCATGTTTGCACCATGTACTTTTCAAAGTAATGAGAGGGTAATTAGAATTACCTGTTTCATAAACAATGTTTCTTTCTTTTGCAAATTCCTCTGCAACCTTGTCCAGTGACAACTCTTCAAAAGAACAAGCCCCACGTTTGACCTTTGCACACTCAAAAGCTGTCATGATTGCTGTGTTGATTTAAGCTGAAAATGAAATTAAATGTTACATCACTGCATGTTCCTGTATGAAGGATTATTATTATTATTATTATTATTATTATTATTATTATTGCATAAGTATACTATCACAGTCTGATAAAACAAATATAATATTTTGGACTCGTTACCTGGTGCATTAACCATTCACTGCGTGAAGTCTTTCCAATAGTTGATAATGGCAGCCATGTAAATAGACACTTCCATCAAGTAAAGTGTTGCATTTCATGCTAGAAAGAGTTATCACTAGAGATTTGTTCCAAATGACGTTTTTACTTTCATAAATGCAAAAGCTCTACTCAAACTGTTAAATCAAAACGTCGATTGAAAATGAACTTGTATCGACATCTGTCAGAACTCCGTTGTATTAACATATTCCAAGATACATAGCCAGAAATCAATAAATGTAAATGACAGCTCAATATCCGTGCACTTATATGACTAGCGTAGCGTCAAACTAGTATACACTATGGCTAATATATCGCACAATATGCCAATACATAGTTTCTCACACTGACTTTCATTCAATACCTGAAAACGTACTTAAATAATTGGCAAACATACGTTTTTAAAAATATAAAAATACATTTAAATTCTCTAAATCGGGAGAGACTGCTAATTTGTTGGTCACTTTTTCGTAAAGGCGGTCATATATGACAGCAAATTTTAATAAGTTCGAAAATGACTAGACTCACTAGTACTAATACATGTATGTTTTTTGTAAAAGTATGTAAATTTTCGAAAGGCATTATCTAAGAAACGTTCCTTTAAGATTTTGTGTTCTATTTTTATCGACATAAGCCACGCTTGATGACGAATCAGCATAATTTGCATAAATTTAAAAGGTCTGCATATCAGGTTGCTTTTTGTTACGTTGCATCACATTCCATTCGGCTATTTTGGCAGAGCCATTTAATGTTCGTCTTTTCTATAATATAAATAAAGACAATAATATTTGATTGTGGATAGTCATGTGTAAGTATCAGGGTCTACACACAGGATGCTTTTGTTAAATTTTCTAAAATCCTTTGAAGCAATTTTTTAGTAGAAATTATTTAAAGGTTTTGTAGTGTTAGTAACGGCGGCCACACCTGACGGTAGTTTGGTACCTTAGGAATAATTTTATGCGAGGATGTTATGTACTATGGTTGGTTAAAACTTTTCTGGGGGTTGTTTAAAGATATAAAAAGGTGAAAATAGCAAATGGATGACGGACAGTTACCGTTTATAGTAACGGCAGCCACACTGGATTGACAAATCATTTGTACAAATAGGAATTATCTTGATACCAGTATACATTCTGTCAAATTTGGTCTAAATCTGTGGAGGTTTTTAAAAATAATTAAATATTAAGTCGTTTGAAGAGTTCTCTAGATTTAGGAATGGCTGCCACCAATCAGATCACATGCAAAACTATGTAATAATTCAAATAGACTGAAAAAAATATTCACTCAATATTACTGTACCAACAAAAGCCAACTTAAGGATGAGCATTATTAGTCATAAACCACAATTAATTGTATATTCGAAACTCATTACAAGTCAACAATTCGTGACAGTCTCTATCACAAGGTTAAATTAGTACTATTAGAAACTTTATTCAATAGCTTTGTTTACACTCAGAAGGTTACACTTTTTTTATGTACGATGATGAACAGCTGTTTGTTATTCAATGTTTATCTCCAATATGATTAAAATCAGATCTCCTCTGTCCTACCTACAATTGAGTACTAATGTTTAATCATATTGAGTTTATCTCAGAAAAGCTATACGCACAATGACAGGGCTTCGTAAACAAGACAAGTTCAAGTTTATTTCAGAATCAATGTATGGCCCTGTTGACACGTATCGTTTTAATGAATTCAAATCTTAATCAGTACAACGACTGACAACCACTAAAAATTAGGACAGTCATATTTAATCATTTTTTTTATACTGAAACAAACAAGACTAAGTATGCTCGATTATGCCGATGTGAAATTCCAAAACAGTGTTTTCCAGTTTCTAATATGAAGAACATAATGCCAAATTCTATTATTTCATGAGAGAATCCAATACGAGGCACATAGCGAAATACGCAATAGGTCGCACGCCTAATTCAATGTCCAATCTATTTTTCACCAAATTATTTTTCGTGAGCCAGCATTTTGAAGAAAAAGATTACTGCTGAATATGCCAAATACCTAAGATGATGCAAATAACTTATATACTTTACTCATAATTCGCCTTTATATGCTTTCACACGGGAACTTCCGCTCGTTCATGGCGGTTGTACTTTTACGTCTATGGTACGTCACACGCAGTGACATCAGTTTCTAAAAATAACTTTTCGGACAAGGCGAACATGCGTAATGAATCGTTCTAGTTTCTTGTGTCGTGCATTTTGTATCTTGTATTTTTAAGTCTTGTAAATAACAGAAATGTCGATTTTCTCCTGACTGCGGTATATATATATATATATATATATATATATATATATATATATATATATATATATATATATATATATATATATATATATATATATACTTACATTAATCACCCAAACCAGAAATGACTTTGACGTGTTTGATTTATAACTACATTCTTGTATGGTTATGTACCGTTTGAAACAACAAGGCACCCCATTACACCCACCAATACGGTAAGATTCAAATTTACGAGTGCAATTTATTATTGTTGTTATTATTGTTCCAGTGCTTATATTAAGTATTGATATTATTTTAATCTCAAATGATCACAGTAATGTTGTCAGAATTGAATGGAAATATAAGTAATAAACGTTGCTGTTATCTGGTGTTTTTTTTCCTATTGTTATTCCTCAACTCATTATTATTATTATTGGAAATAATCCCCGTAATTTTGTCATAATTTATCTAAATATAATTAATAAAAGTTGCTGTTATCTGGTGGGTTTTTTCCTATTGTTATTCCTCTACTCATTATTATTATTATTGGAAATAATCCCGGTAATTTTGTCATAATTGCATGGGTATGTAAGTAATTAAAGTTACTGTCATATGTTACTAATTGTTTTTGCTATTGTTATTCTTCTAATTATTAATTTTATTATTGTTCTTGACAGACTCTATGACTATATCAAGGCAAGGAAAGACAGGGATATCAGTTTAATCACCAATACATATGTCCTGAATACTTCAAGATAAAAATTCCAAGGGAACTGCCCCGAATTAAATTATTTCAATGAAATGTTGTTATATGTGATTGATGTTTTAAACATGTAAAGAAAGAGGAATGTACATGTAAGATAGTTACTATTTATATTTTGCTTGTGTATCAATTTAAACTCTGCTTAGTGAATGTTTCGTAATGCATATAGATATAAACGTGTAGGGGGTGTATCTGGCTGTAAGGTAGAACATGTCCTGTGGAAAGCAATGGACGTCTGCTAACCCTATCTATTTGGAGCTACTCTCTCTCTCTCTCTCTCTCTCTCTCTCTCTCTCTCTCTCTCTCTCACTCTCTCTCTCTCTCTCTCTGTTTGTCGTATAGTAAATCGTGAAACTTTGCTATACACGACACAGTTCTTCTTATAAGAGTAACTAATCACAGAATTCGAAAACATTTTTGTCAAAAGAATACAGTGTTGTTTGGGATTATTTATCTTTCTCATTATTAATTACATATAATCATTCCCCTAAAGGGGGCTGTTATAATCGTCAAGGAACACAAAATTCAAGCGATTAAAAACTCGCCGCGTGCTTCCTTTTTATGATCATTTTATCATGTATAATTGTATAGTGAGAATGCATTCAAACAGAAAAGGACATTTTATATTGATGTATTCAACATGAATTGATGTTGGGAGTGAGTTGTGGAATTGTTCATTATGCCAAACTGTGACAAGATGCAAATAGTTTGATCTGATCAATGGCGTAAGTTGAGGTTAAATTAATACAGGAACTTTATATTAGAGGCAGTCTTCCTAAACAGACGCTGTTACTGGGATTTTTCACTATACTACAAACAAAGCAGTTATTTTTGAAAAACTTGTACTGAAGCATATTTGGACAAAGACATAATTTGAAGCGTATTTAGACAGAGACAAAGCGTATTTGCGACAGTGGTTAAATCAATGAACTGTTTTTAATCGTTGCCTATAAAATGTAAGTATCCAAAGAGATTTGACAAGATCAGTCTATCCAATACATATCTATGAATCAAACTGGATATACAGTATTAAACGAAATGTCACTATATTCCTATGACCAATCTTTAGATTTTTTATATTTCATTAACATCTTAGGTATGCAGCCTTACACATGTTGACATTTAACACGTACCTGGAACAAATTCCTTTTCTGCGCCAAACTATTCAAGTAATGGCTAACAAAATTGAACAGTATGTTAATACTTACATCAAGCCAAACATACGAAACAAGGTATGCACGATCGTGGAAAAATTACGTATACTACTCTGTTTTGTATCATTGCTACGAATTCTTGAGGCCGTTACAGTTTATATAGTTTGAAAACACTCCTTGTACCTATACATAGTGTGTTATCAATAGTGTTATTCTATATTTTCTAGATTGTTCTATCACTTATTTACACTGTGTTTACATGATTATATAGTCAACACAAAACACACAGGTAAACACAAAACACACCCGTACTAAAAACAGAGCTTATGATTACGTGACTTTTTTATATTGTTTATGCTTTTCATTACTGAAATTGGCAGGGGCGGGGAGGGGGAGAAGGGTTACAAACAAACAGTAATACAGACTCAGACTATATATGTTCTCCGGTTACTAGAAACACCGAAATACACATGTATTTACATGTTCTCTTTGTATATATCGTTTTCCACTCACACATTACTTTTGTTTTTGCTTCAATAATACTATTAAGCCCAAAAACTATGATCTATTATATTTTTAAACGAATTAATTACTTTTTTCCTATTTATATCACAATTAATGTAATGATGTCACTTGGTCGTACTTGATTCGACAGACCTGATATATGGCGTATCAGTAATAATATAGACAGCGTATAAGGGACTTAGACAATTCGGCCCAACTTGGACCGAAAATAAGACAATTTGGCCCAACTTTAAAGACAATTCGGCCAAAGTAGATACTATGTATATATATATATATATATATATATATATATATATACACACACAGATATCGTGCATTTTGCCAGTTTAGTTGCTGCAACATCAGCCTCGTACCACTTAAGTTTCTGATTCAGTATCGTCAATCATGGTTCCTCCTTTACTCCAAACAAATTATAAATGAATAAACTAATTACTAGTCTTAATTATGGTACACATTATCTTTATTCCCTTGTAAGCTGCACACACACACACACACACACACACACACACACACACACACATACATACATACATACATACATACATACATACATACATACATACA
Organism: Unio pictorum; assembly: GCA_030141615.1. NCBI lineage: Eukaryota > Metazoa > Mollusca > Bivalvia > Unionida > Unionidae > Unio > Unio pictorum. Next base: position 6,787,797 of record JARLTB010000186.1, read on the forward strand.
TACATTAAAATTGAAGCTTCCTCAATTAATTGCTTTTGACACCCAAATTCACTAATGAGGCACAAATCAATGTCGCTGACACGTTATCACTAAAAGTAACAAAGGAAATTTTTTCAGATGATCAGGCTATGGGCTCTTGCACATGCCCACAAAAATATAGGTATTCTGAAATTTGACGTTTAAAACTTGAGACGTGAGATAAAAACAAAATATACGAAATTTGAACGACTCAGTAAAATACTATGACTGTTGCCAGAACCTAATATGGAATTAAGTCCAAGTAAAAGAGCCGATGCAGAGGTGTACAAATTTATATCTGATCCCAAGAAGACGGAATCTTGTCAGACGAAAACTCCTTGTTTGCAATTCAGTTTTGTCTGAAACAAAGGCGTTAAGGCAGTCGCGTTCTATAAAATGACTCCGTGTTCTATATCAAATTATTTATTGGTTGAATATTCAAAATGTCCGATGTCGAAATGGAATTAATTAACAATGCATTTGCTTCACGTGAGTTAAATACACCCATTACCTAAACAGTACACGTGAGCGGACTCCTCGCCTTCATCGGCTAAAATATTGTTTTCTATTTGTGAAACTGTATTTAAGTTCAGGCCAATTTAATTGCACACAAAAGTGTACATTTAAGTTGTTTTAATTTTAAAATATATATCCGTGTCTTACATTACGACACATGCGTTACCATTCTACGTTACAAAACATTTTAAAAAATACATGTTATTTTTCTTTTAAATTTCGTGAAAGCACTGAATTAAGTATAACAACGTTATTTATTTCATCTTCTTATAAAATATAAAATAAGTCACAATGATTATATCAGAAATGATCATGCGAATAATGATGTTTATGTCACATACAGGAGAAATAACAACAACAATAACAAAAATACGTGTTTAATATGGTTAATTAAACATATTTGTAATAATTACATGCCATAATTTCATGATCAAAAGGAAACCAAGAAAACTGAGTGAAAACGATTACAGATTTAATGAAGTCTCTTATCTGATACATACGTTATATCTTTGGAGTGACTAAAATGGCATACACATGTAAACTTTCGCGCTAATATTTTGAATCGGAAATTGTTATAATTAGAATGGTATTAGTTTGACAACTTAAAATGTATTGGGTGTTTTGAATATTCATAATCAATTTAAATGAAATTTAAAATACAAGAAATTTTGGTACAGATGCATCTTCGTTTTGTACATTTATCTGTCTTTTTCGTAACTTATAACAGCAAAACGCAATAGTGTTCTGAATTAAATTTATGTCAAATTATCGCAAAATACCTAATTATGCAATTTTCAACTATTTTCCCTTTACAATGTTAGCTGTAACAAAATCGACCTTCTTCCACAGGAGATATGATGCATCTCATTATTGTCTACGTAACTCCCACCACGTCCAGCTCTACTATACTACTTTTTTTTCAGTATCAGTACATGTACTGACCTTTCCATATATGTTATTGTTAAGGGTATTTCATTTTGTCAGACATTTCGCCGTACTTTATTGATAAAACGTCAGACTCCTGTGGTATGAGCAACCATGGCTGCTACAGTTCATACCGGCAACGGAAAAAAATCGTGACAGTTATTGTTGTGTTCTGTTGTGCAATGGGAATGCTAGAATTCACATAGATTTAAGCTTCCACCATATTCCATCAGTGAAAAAGATGGACCTTCGTACAAAATGGATCAATGCAATACATCGTGATGAGGGGCCGAATTTTAAGGTAAGAAACTGGATGAGTGTTGGTGTGTTTGTATTTTCTTGTAACTGAATGATGTAAGAAAGAAAAATCCAAACGCAAAATACATTCTATCTATGAAGCAAATGAATGTATGCATTTGTGATTTATAATGATAAGTTTCTAAAAATGTTACCCCTAGTTCCATTCCATATAATGTGGTCATCGAAAACTGGGCATACTTCCACGCAGAGCATTTATATTAGAAATTATGAATTCATGTATGAGTAGTAAGTACAAAACAAGTGAACTTTATTACCTCGTTAATTTATTTTTAAAGAAAGTATGATAGGGCACTGATATGTAATTAAACTGTAGCGTCGTAACTTTTGTTTTACACATTTATTTCATAGTGTGTATGAGAGAGAGAGAGAGAGAGAGAGAGAGCGCATACAATCAGTGGAAAGCAGCCTCTGTTAAAACTCTTGTATAATTTTAAATTAAATAGTGAAGCTGGTAACTTTGCTAGTTAAACATTTGTCTCCATTATAGTTACAAATGTTGATGAAAAGCTACACTATTATTTTATCTTCTTCAGATCCTGTGAGTTGCATATAGGATGCAAAAGTAAAATTACAGATCTGGAGGAGAGACTGAAAGCAGAAACAGAATTGGAAGAGAAGGAAAGACAACTGCAAGATTTGAATTTAAAAAAAAATAAACATGTAGAAATCTGGATTGAACAGATTTATAGATGATGATAAAATGCTAGAATGTTACACTTGTTTTCCCATATATGAGGTTTTTATAACCTTCCTCAATAGCATCAAACCTACTGCCATTAGAATGAAGAGCTTATATTACAGCACGAGGAATGACATCAACATCAGAGGATGGCAAAATGCAATGGACCCAATGGATACATTTTCATGTTTTTGTGTATATTGATATTGAAATGAGGATTTCCAATTGAAGATATGTCTGTTTGATTTAATATTCACAGGTCTTCTGTAACTGGAAAATAATCATGTGGACAAATTATTTGTATTTCTTACTGGGAAGTATTAAATATTTGGCCAAGTCATGAGCAGGTTCAAGCAATTATGCCTCTTTGAGTTTCAACTGTCCTACCCAGGAAACAAAATTATTATTGACTGCACATAACTATTTACAGAAAGACCCTCATTTCTAGTGCTTACATCAAAGACTTTTTCAAACTACAAAACTCACAACACCTGGAAAGGTTTGGTAGGGATAGCCATACAGTGTGCAATCACATTTGTGTCTTCCTTGTACTCGGGATGCATGAGTAATGTGGAGATCACAAAGCTGTCAGGGCTTAAAGATCTGTTAGAAGCAAGGGACTAAATTATTGCAGATAAAGGTTTTGTTTACAGTTTTCGAACGTACTGGTGTTTCCATTGCAACACCACACTTTTTGTGTAGTGATGGACTGTTCACAGCATCCCAGGTGGATGACAATCAAAACATTGCAAGTCTGAGGATACATGTGGAAAGACACATTAAGAGAGTGAAAGAATAGAAGTTATTTCAGTCTGTGGTGCCTTTGACAATTTCTGGGTCAATAAATCAATTGTGGAAAAATGTACTAAAGACATAGAAAATTCATTTTAATATATCTTATAAAACATTCATGTGCATAAATACAAACTAGAGAACTTACTAACTGAGGTATAATCTATAATAGAAAAGATCAAGCTTGTCCTTGACGGCTTGCCAAAATCCCCCTTCAAACAGAATAATTTCAACATGAAAGTCATTTTCCAACCACACACAAAAATCACACCATTCCAGTCCTGTAACTGCCAACTGCATTTAAACCTGGTAGTAGTAGTTGTGGTTTGTCTTCAATTTCAAGGTAAGGTACTTCAGAGCTAGTAAAGTGTCTGCATCTAGACATTTGATCTCCAACAAATCATAAGGGGTGGGGGTCCTGTTGTGGTTGTAGACTTTACGATCAGGAGTTGCAGCAATTGACATTTTCATTCATTCTCTAGAAGAAAAAATATATATTTTTTAAGATAACAAACCGAAATCATACATCACAATAAATAGGTGGGTTTGTTTCTTCTTCAAATGTTCTTACACATTGGGGTGTCACTTATGCAAATCAAATTAGTTTCATTGATTTCTTAGGTAGGTTTTAAAACATTTGTTGTTGAAATTTAAGGATACAAATCTGATCAGGTTTTTATTCTTCTTCTTTTCTTTGCAGCATACTCATTTTGTATTCAAAAAGCAATCCTAATTTGGGAAAATTCACAGCTCAGGAAATTTTATTTGAAAAATATGATATGGCCAAATTGTAATTTAGACAGCATTTATGCAAGATCAGACTTTCAAAGTCTCTACTGGTGGGGGGCGTGGTTGGTTTAAAAGGCAGTTTGTGTCACTTTGCGCGTTTTGTAAATGTTTTATTCTGACCGCGTGTTTTGACCACAGTATTGATTGCTCATAGCTATACATTTAAACCATACCTAATAAGAAACAAAATTCATAGTTTCATTTCTGTATCGTTAACTAGTAATTTGTGTGCTGTCGAGAAAAGGGACATTTAAGATAGGACGTAAATAAACTTACGTTTAAGAGAATCGACATATCACTGTAATACTTGCATCCTTTTGTCATCTGTTCATTCCCTGAACTGCTGGAGACACATGTGATGAAATTCTCAACGAATGCAAAGAAATATCAGGCAAACAGCTCAGATCATTACTCGATGTACAATAGAACGCCATATTTGTTTACCAATCTGCCTATCTTAGCATCGTTTTTGTGAAACATGAATATTCATGAGGATCTCATTAAGAATGGTCTATAATACCTTGATGAACACGTTTGGTCCACACAAAGCATCCAGAAGGTGGACCTGGCATAGCCCGAATGGAGAACACCATAACCAGATTGATTATATCATGGTGAAGAGACATTTCCACACCAGCGTAAACATTGCCAAGACAAGAAGTTTCCCAGGAGCAGACATTGGAAGTGACCACGACTTAGTGATGATGACCCTCCGACTACGTCTAAAAAAAGTCGACAAAGAGGGCCCCACAAGAATCAAGTTCAACCTTGACAAGGTAAAAGACCCAGAGGTCTTGGAAGCCTTCCAGGCAAGGATAGGAGGGAAATTTGCACCACTGTTACTTCTTAGTGCAGAGAACACAGTTATAGACACAATGATCAACACATTTAACATAGCAGTGACCCAAACAGCCAGGGAGATCCTTGGCAAACATCGACAACCAAAGAAACCTTGGGTTACAACAGACATACTTGATCTGTGTGACAAGCGTCGAGAGCTAAAGAAGAAGAAGTCAGAAGTAGAAGGAGCAAAACAATACAGGGAAATCAACCAGGTTATCAAGAAAAGTATGTGAAAGGCAAGGGAGACATGGATTGAAGGCCAGTGTAAAGATATAGAAAACAATCTAAATAAAAATAATAGTAAAAAAGCATACCAACTGGTGAAAGACCTGACCAGTGTAAAACAAGGACGCTCCTCCATCATTCAAGATAAGGGAGGGAAATGTCTTGCAGAAGAACAAGACATTCTTAAGAGATGGACAGAATACTGCTCAGACCTGTACAACCACAGACCTACAGGGGACCCACACATACTCGACACCCCATCAGTGACCAACACTGACAACTACCCCATCATCTGAGAAGAAGTAGAGGCTGCAGTGAAAGCATTGAAAAAAGGGAAGGCAGCAGGAGTAGACAACATCCCTGCAGAACTAGTCCAAGAAGGGGGTGAAGCCATGATAAGCGCCCTACTAACAATCTGCAACAAGATCTGGCAGACAGGGGAATGGCCAACACCATGGACTCGGTCACTCATAGTAACTCTCCCGAAAAAAGGCAATTTGCAGCAATGTCAGAACTATCGTACGATCAATCTTATATGCCACCCAAGCAAAGTCATGCTAAAACTCTTATTAAACAGACTGAAGCCATGGGCAGAGGAAATCATAGCTGAAGAACAGGCAGACTTCAGATCAGGGCGAAGCACAACTGAACAGATTTTCAACCTGAGAATACTATGTGAGAAATACCTCCGGCACCAATAAGACCTTTATCATGTCTTTATAGATTTTAAGAAGGCGTTTGACAGGGTATGGCATGCAGCCCTTTGCTCCACCATGAAGCTGTACATCAACGCTAACCTGATCAAAGTCATAGAAAGCCTTTACAGCAAGGCCACCAGCGCAGTATGCTTCAACGGTCAAATAGGAGATTGGTTTAGGACAGCTGTTGGAGTCAGACAGGGCTGTTTGCTTTCACCTACTCTCTTCAACATCTTCCTTGAAAGAATCATGACAGATGCACTGGAAGACCATGAAGGAACTGTCAGTATTGGAGGCAGAATAATAAATAATCTGCGCTTTGCTGATGACATCGATGGTCTTGCAGGAAATGAGGAGGAGCTAGGTCAGTTGGTGGAAAAACTGGACAGGACAGCTACTGCTTTTGGTATGGAAACCAGTGCAGAGAAGACCAAATTGATGACCAACAACACCAGTATCATCAGCACTGACATCATGATTAGTGGCCAAAAACTGGAAACAGTTAATAGATTCAAGTACTTAGGAGCCATCGTGGCAGACGAGGGATCGAAACCAGAAATATTGTCCAGGATTGCACTGACAATAACAGCAATGGCAAGGCTGAAGACAGTTTGGAAAGACAGAAACACCTCAGTCAGCTCAAAAATCAGACTGATGCGCTCCTTGGTTTCATCTGTATTCCTATATGCCTGTGAGTCATGGACCATCACAGCGGATCTTGAAAGGAGGATACAAGCTGTTGAAATAAGATGCTTTCGAAGGTTGCTAGGCATTAATATAGAGATCATGTTACGAATGAGGAAGTGGGAAACATAATTAAGCAAGCCATTGGGCCCTATGAAGAGCTATTAACCATTGTGAAAAAGCGCAAATTGAAATGGTATGGACATGTCACATGATCAACAGGGCTTGCTAAGACAATCATGCAAGGTACTGTGCAGGGAGGTCGAAGGAGAGGAAGACAGAGGAAAAGATGGGAGGATAACATCTCAGAGTGGACATGTCTGATGCTGAGTGACATAGTGAGAGTATCAGAGAACAGATTGGAATGGAGGAAGCTGGTTGTCAGGTCTTCAGTGGAGCCCCAACGGTCGGCAAGACTAAGGGATAGATAGATAGATAGATAGATAGATAGATAGATAGATAGATAGATAGATAGATAGATAGATAGATAGATAGATAGATAGATAGATAGATAGATAGATAGATAGATAAATAGATAGATAGATAGATAGATAGATAGATAGATAGATCGTCCAGGGTGGCAGAAAGAGAAGTAGACCACAAGAGTATGACGTTTTATCAATAAAGTACGGTAAAATTTCTGAAAACATTAAATCACCTTATCGGTTACGAAAGACGACCACAACCCTCCGCTCCATTCGACTTTTCTCGCGCATCTTTTATCGCTTCAGAATCGCAAGGAGACTGAAAAACTACACATATACATTCAAAAGACAGTGACGTACCAACGCATAACTCTCATAGGACCGTGTCATTAATCCAATCCAACGAATTAACCTTTATTTTCACCACAGCGGTCAAAAATTTAATTTCTTGTGTAACAAGATCGTGGGCTTATCTCAAATCACAGGAGTCTTACATTTTATCAATAAAGTACGGCGAAATCTCTTACAACATTGAATCACATTATCGGTATTGTAAGTGACCACAAAGAGTGCAAGCGTTACTACAACACTCCGCTCGATTCGACTTTTCTCGCGAATCTTTTATACCGTTTGTCATGCACTCAATTAAACATCAGAAAGAATAGTAAATATGAACACTTTGACTCTCCCCATTAATTTCCACCAACAAATGCATATAAATTCCCCATTCATTAATTAATTGTGTACTGCAAGTAATAATGTTTATTCCGGATAGATGGCCGCTATCGCTTAACCGGCTTCCGTTTTGTGCCGTTTTTCATGATGTACGTGCTTGTTGTCTATCTTCGTCGACATTAGTGTTTCATTATCCATTGGCCGTTCAGTTCCTATGTGTTTCTTCATCTCCTTGTTTTGAAAACGAAAACAATTATATTGTTTGTCAGCTGTCTTGTTCCACGTCCATTGCTTTTGAATAAACCGCCATCACGTGACCGCCAGTTAACCCGTTATGCTATGATGGAATAGTGGAGAACTCGCCCCATGGATTACTCGCCCTGGGAGAACTCGCCCTGGGAGAACTCATCCCAGGTGTCAGGAGAAGTCGCCCCATAGTGGTCGGAGAAGTCGCCCCACTTTGCCTGGAGAAGTCGCCCCAAGGATAATATATAATAATTCTGAGATTTCGCCACATGGTTATCAAGGCTTTATTTATTGTTGTTTTTCTTAAACTTAATATGTTATTAAATCTTTAAAATTTGCAATTCTTTTATCCGCATCGAATGAAAGACAATGGCATTGTGCTAATTCTTGTGGACATATGCACCTCTTTGATATAGTATTTTGTACTCGGTAATTGTGATCTTTCCTCCGTGAGCAATATAATACCATTGTATTATGTCTGTATTTTAGTGAAACCATTTCAGTATTTCTAACTCCGTTTTGTTTCTATTGAAAAGAATATTCGCCGATATAATTTATATATTACTAAAATTAGAGGTCACGATTAAATTCCATTGAAAATAGTTAAATAATAAATCAACTGTTAACAATGAACGGTTGAATAATTTCGCATTTAATTTGTGCTTCTTCAAGTACGAAGTGTTTTAAAAGAAACGGACAACGTATTTTGTTAGATGAAAACTGAGGATCTCTAATTTTATATATGAAAGTGATGATTATTCATAATACTAGTGTCTCTTATGTTTGCACATCGCATCAATGTATGTTACATTTAGATAACGAAAATGTTTTTTTCTTCTTTTCTGTCTATTCATGTACTATTTAAAAAAAATCGTGCAAGTTCTTGAGATTTGCTAACCAAAATTTACTTGTACGTTTTATTATAAAAATCCAACCAAATAAATGATTATTATTGATGCATCCATTTTTTAAGTGCCATATGTTGTGATATTCACTGGTTATAAAATTTCGGCATGAAAGACAATTCGCTTAGAGAGTTATTATTGGTGTTAAACTGTGTTGAAATACTAGATGAAAACTGCGGATCTCTATTATTTTATATATGAAAGCGATGATTATTCATAGTAGTTTCTCTTATATCTGCACATCAAGAACACCGGTGTATGTTGCATTTAGATGACGAAAATGTTCTTTTTTCTTTTTCTTTTTCTTTTCTGTCTGTTTAGTACTAATAAAAGAAAATCTGGCAAATTCTTGGATGTTCTTTAAGCGATAATTGATTTATTTTTGTAAAGTGTTTTTTACGCTGGTAAATTGATAAATTTATTTGATAAATTTTACGACATAGATTAGATAATGAAGGATTCTATTGTATTGTGAAAGGAATTACATCTCTCTCTCTCTCTCTCTCTCTCTCTCTCTCTCTCTCTCTCTCTCTCTCTCTCTCTGGTACATACTGCTTTGTTTAAAGCCCAATGTTGAGTAATATTGCTGACATTGTTCAGCGCAGAATCAATTGTATGTGTAGGATAATTTCTGTTTTGTAAATATGTTTGGAATTTATTCAACGAATTTTGTAATTGACAGTCATCTGAAATAATACGTCGGTATCTTTTCGACTGGCTATGTTGTATACCGTTTTTAAATGACATGAGAAGACATGAAGATTATTGACATATTGGTGGAAATTAGTTTCCTTGATATGAATATTTGCAGAGATAGTGTTATCAGTATTTTATATCACATTTACATCTGAAAATGAAACATGCGTACTAGATGTAGTATAAGTAAATTGAATTGTCGGGTGAAAATGATTTAGGCGATCAATACAATTTTACAGTTCTTCGGTTGACTGCTTCCAGATATAAATGTCATCGAAAATTCTGAGCCAAAGTGATGGATTCAACTTTTCGTTTTGAAGAAATTTACCCATGAGAGGAAAGCGTATGAAGGAGCCATATTAATACACATTGCCGTACCCATTATGTATATGTATTTCGTATTATTAAATTGAAAATAATTATTTTCCAAGATAAGTTTTAATATTATACAAATATCTTCACAAGATAGTGGGCTGTTATTAGCATTGTAATCAAACAAATTTGTACACGCTTCAATACCAACTGCATGCGGAAAGTTGGTATATAGTGATATTACATCTAATAATACCAGGATTGAAATTAACAGATAGCTGTGGAATAGACTTAAACTTTTTAATGAAAAGTTGTGGTATCTTCAATATATGATTTCATTATGAGTTTTGGGTAATATGTAGAATTGAGGTGTACGCATGTTAAGAGGGAAAGTATCAAATTCTTCGTATACGGAATTATTTTTTTTAGCCATCCCATTAAAGCATGTTGAATTTTTTTTAATTTAATTTCTATTGAAGGATCTTCGCCAATATGTTTGTAGTAGTTTTCCTCATTTAATTGACGTTCAACTTATTTAAAATAACCGTCTCGATTCATAATAATAATAGTGTTTGACTAATCATCATTTGTAGTCACTACACTGTCGTCATTCATTAGATTATATAAAGACTGAATTTAGTCTTAGAAAAATTACTATGATATTGCTTTAATGATTACCAGTTAATATCTCTTTTGTGATCGCGTATAAATAAAAATCTAAAAATAAATCACGTAAAAGATGTTTTAATTCTGCCATAAAAAGGTTATCTGGGTTTTGGGGCGACTTCTCCAACCAGTCTGGGGCGACTTCTCCAGATACGTTGGGGCGAGTTCTCCATGGGGCGAGTTCTCCCAGGGCGAGTTCTCCATAGGGCGAGTTCTCTGCATACCCTATGATGGACCCTCATTAATTGCTTTAAATGACCTCTCCTTGGCTCTTCATACTACATTGTGCTCAAGACTAAACGAACTGGGACTACATTCATCATTACTTAAATGTAAACGGAAGCGAGAAAAAAAGAAACGTTGCTTCAAATCTTCAAAGCCGGCCGGCTTAGAACAGGAAGAAGAATTCCAGTTATCTCCCTTTCGCCCCTTCCAGCTAAACGATTTCAAAATTAGGCCCTTAATTTTGATAACCTGGTGCAAATCCATTTTAAATCGTCAACCGTTATGTCAACTGTCTCAGAGATACCACTGCGTATTGCATTATTCCACGCCCAATCAGTAGGACCACCGGAAAGGCAGAAATAGTTAATTTTATCAACGACCGAATATAGACGTTTTCTTCCTGACAGAAACATGGCTAAAAACGTCAGGCAATGAGCCCAAGTGCGCGGATTTAACACCCACCGCTTACTCCATCAAGTCATTCCACCGCCACTCTCGGGGAGGTGGAATTTCCTGTCATCACAGATAATTCCATGATAAAAGTACAACACAACCTTCAATTTCTGCTACACATCGTTTGAACTAGTCTAAAAACAACACTCACACTGTAACAAAGGTCAGTCCATTTTTTCTGCCTCTACCGTCCTCCTCCAAGTGGAAAAAACAAGCTGGCTGAATCTCTCCTGTTGGAGCAGCTTCTGAATCTTCTGGAGTATGGAAATTCGATAGGTAACAACCTAATTATTCTTGGAGATTTCAATTTTCCCTTTGTCCTGGAAACCCATACACGTCAAAACTCCTAGATTTCATTAATGTTTTCAATCCTAAACAGTCGGTTAACCAACCTACCCATAAATTTGGTCGCATTTTAGTCTTCATTATTCATAGACCTGATGATAATATTCTGCGATCCACACTTGTATTCCACAAACTTGCATCAGATCACCTCTGCATTATATGCCATCTGGACGTATAAATCCCTAACCCTCCACCTCTATTTGCTAATAAGAGAAACCTCTGTATGATAAATAGAACCAAACTAATGCATACCATCCAAGGAAACTTAACAACTTGCTATCTCCTACAGCAGAACAACTCGATAACTGCCAGCATTGATTGCTTGAAAAACATGTCACAGCCACGAAATGCAGAGTATCAATTCAAAGGTGTTCTCGGTGGTATAGCAGTGTTAGGTACCAGCTTCGCACTGCTTAAAAACACTGTCGTAAAGCAGAGTGGCTTTATCTTTCCACTAGAGTCACTATTCATAAACAAATCTATGAAGCCGCTAGTCCATTGAGCCAAATTATGCCAATACAGTACTAAGATCACGGATAGTTCCAGCTGCAAAGAGCTCTTCGAGATAACTAGCAAACTAATGCCAAGGAACAAATGTACACCATTTCCAACTTCCTTCTCTCCAGTAGACTTTCCGGACCTATTTGCAAATTTCTTCCGTGACAAAGTAGAAACCATTAGAGATAAGCTTGACAACCCAGTTTCAATTGACTCGTCGTCACCATACAGTTACGATACAGAATTTCAGCGACAACCATTAGGAGCATTTGAACCTGTCTCTGTGGATTTAGTACGGAAAATTGTGATGATGAGTGCACCAAAGTCATGTGAACTTGATCCAGTTCCAACATCACTGATGCTTGAGTGCTTATAACCAATCATGCCTTCACTAACTGATGTTATTAATATCTCTCTCTAATCCGGGGAATTCCCATCATCTTTTAAAACTGTCATCGTAAAGCCTCTTCTAAAGAAGCCAACACTTGACCATAACGATTTAAAGAACTGCAGCCCATTTTCTAAACTGCCGTTCATATACAAAATCGTAGAAAAAAATTGTTCTAACCCAACTTGTATCTCATTTGAGTTCAAACAGTCTTGTTAGCAATGTACACTCTGCATATCGCCCTTGCCATAGTACTGAAACTACTCTTCTGAAAGTATTTAATTACATTCTCTCTGCTTTGGATAGCGGTAAAATTATAGTCCTCACCCTCCTTGATTTGTTTCCAGCATTTGATACAATATACCATGATATATTACTTCAGTCTCTCGCATGTATTTGGCATTACAGCCTTACAGTAGTTTAAGTCCTACTTAGTCAACAGGACACAAATTGTATCTGTAAATGGAAAAAATCCAGCCCAGTTGATCCATGTTGTGGTGTCCACAGGGGTCTGTCTTTGGGCCTGTTTTTCTTCATTCTGTACACTCAGTCGCTCTCAAGTGTCATAGATCATCATCCAGTGTCGCACCAATTGTACGCTGACGACACCCAAATATACAAGTCCCAATTGAAGTTGATGCTACCATCCATGGAGTAGAGAGGTGCATTTCTGATGTGAAATCATGGATGGCATGTAACAAGTCATATTGGCAACGTTCTTATGCCTACCAGGGCCCAGTAATGTGAAATGAATTACCCTTTGAAATTAGACACAAAAGGCACAGTAATTCTTTTCAAGAGTACTTTTAAAACTCACCTTTTTCGTCTGCAAGAACAAACTTAAAAGTCTAATAATATTGCGTACCATAAATATTTTCAGAGGTTTTTTTTTTCCAATTTCATGGGTCTTTTTTTGTAGTCGTATCATTATAGATGTTGTAAAGCGTGTGTGTGTGTGTGTGTGTGTGTGTGTGTATATATATATATATATATATATATATATATATATATATATATATATATATATATATATATATATATATATATATATATAAAATTATGTTACTCCCCCTGGGATTAATTATCACACATACAGTTTAATCATTATTTACGATGACAAAAATAATGTAAATCACGCTGTAACAATGCTAGGTAACTCTTGAATCACTCTCTACCGAAGAAAGGTCACTGTTAGAGTTATCTCCTTTCCTCTGGATCTAACCAAATTGCGATATATATATATATATATATATATATATATATATATATATATATATATATATATATATATATAATGATATGGAGGAGTTTGAGATACGATTGAGATTAAGCCTTCTAAATCTAGATTAGACCTTGACAAAAGAACCCTTGACTCTGGTGAGAGAAGTGAGCTCTGGTTGATCCGATGAATAATCTAATTGAAAGTATTCGTGGGTGTCAAGAAAGAATTTAGCAACAATGGTGCATCTGATGTGTGTTCAACATTAAAAATCACACGCAAACGCAACACCAAAGGTATTGACAAAGTTATCAATGCTACAATGAACGACCAACGTGCGGCAACTGATATTAATTATCTCGACAATCAAATATATCTTTTTAAAGTAAAATTTATTTTATTAGCAGAAACGGACAATACTATCTGGATTATTCATGACAAACATGACACCGTCCTTCATAACTAAAAAAAAATATTGCCATATTGAGTAAAAATTATAAACCAGGAATGTTGACTGGTACTGACAAACTGTATTAGGAACTAGCGTATCTTGTAACCGCGGTTATTTATGGGATATATCCGCTGGATTATAAACCCAGCGTTCATGATCTAAAACCTATGAAATTTTCAAAAGAAAGTTGTGAAGCCAAACGAGTCAATGAACATTTCACAAACGCGATAGGTTGAAATGGTCTAACAGATTAAAGACGTAAAACAATAGAAGATTGTGACGAAACAGTTAAAGACAACGAAGCGACTATTGAAGATGTTGTTAAGCTATGAAAGATATTAACATTTCCAATAATAGTAAAAACGATAACAAGAGAGATTTTGTACGAATCGAAATTTAAATTGAAATTAGCTTCGAAAATATTATTGAGCATAATGCGCATGCGTGGACTAATGCAGTAATAATATTTCCACCAAATCGAACTGTAAGACTGGCTGACCGGGATATAGTTGATTTTATTAACGAAATAAATAAAAGTGATCCTGTATCCCTGTGGTTGTTTTCAGGGTCAGATAAAGAAAACTGATCAATATCTAATTTATGGTCCAGAATCTCTCCACGAAGAAAATGAAAAACTTGCACAGAAATTTTCATCGTAGACTGATAATATTAAACTATTACGAGATAATTATTTAACCGTTCCGTCAGTTGCTGTTTACTTTGCAAGAAAAAAAATTTATGGAAAACAACATGATTTTAATTTTCACAACATAGTTGTATCGAATGTGAACATGGCGGGGTGTAGAACACTAAATATAATTATAAATGTTATTTCAGTTGATATGGCAGCGTGTTATCTCTGATGTTTTCTTGGAATGGGAGAATGTTATGGATAATTTTAAAGATTTGAACATCCGACACACTAGTTGACCAGTATTGCGATAAACGGACCATTACCGGATTTTGACCTTGCCAATGATCTTCATCCGATTTGTTGTCTTGTTTGGTAGACTCTTTTCAGAAAAGAGATGGGTACCGCTGTATTATTACGACATATGATAGACCTAATAATAGTAATATCTCTGACAGTGAATAAAGCAATTATATCATATCGTTCGCATACAAAAGTTTGCTTACCACAGCAAAAGAAACATCTGATGATGAAAATCCTGATATAACCAAATTTGAAGAAGAAAAACCCGCAAAACATCTTGGCGGAAAATTTGCGAAAGGAGGACGAAATTATGCAATATTGATTATGGACGATGCTGATGTTGATTCTATAATCGCCGATGTAATGAAGAAAAATGTGTTTGTAAGTCGAGAAAATTATTACTTTTCTAACGAAGCTAAATTTGTTACAGGCAGCGCCGGTGCAAGGCATTTTGGTGCCCTAGGCGAGATTAGATATCTGGCGTCCCCCTTCCACTCACGCCCTCCCCAACGTGCCCATCATGAAATAAACCCTTAGCCCAGCGCCCTAGGCGATTGCCTAGTTCGCCTAGCGGAAGCGCCGGCCCTGGGTACAATTGTTAGTAGCATTGATAGCGAGTCACAGCAGTTTACTCATTTTAAAACATCAGTTCGATGATAAACATATTTCCCAAAACCGCGATTGGAGTCGCTACTGATTCAATCCATTTCGAAAGAAAAATATTCAGAATTGCTAAATCAATTACGATGCATCATTGGGCGAATAGAGAATAAAACAAGAAAAGTTACATAATTTATCTGAATCTGCCCACTTTGAAATCAATAATATTTATTTCAAATTTAATCAAAATTCAAAATTGTCATCTACTCCATCACTATGATCATGTGACTAGACATTAAAATGGTAAGTCTTGCTGGGTCTAGAGGTTCTGGTAAAACAACTCGTGCGATTTAATTATTTCGAAATTTTGATATGATCACTTTAACTCCAACACACAGATTCGCCAGATAGATGAAGGAAAACAACGTTAAATAATGCATTTATCAAAAATTGTTTGGATGGAAAGGAGATAAATTTTCTTCTAAAGGAATGGGTGCAAACGATATCCCACGGATCATCATTTGGAATGAAATATGCACCTTATCTAAAGATATATTATTTCTTGATTGCTTATTGAGAAAAATTACTGCTTGGATAATGTGCGGTGATTATGGACAACCACCACTATTTGTTGGATTGTCTCCACATGAATGGCTGAAGGCTTTTGCAACTCATTATGAAGAAATAACTGATGATCATAGCGTTTAATCCAGAATTGAGAGAATTTAATGTTGATATCCAAATAACCGCTCAGAAAGTGTTCGATTAAATCGTTCAACAATGATCTGGTCACGAATATTTGCGTCATGTCCTCGTTTGATGTTGACGCTATTTGTTTTATATATCTGAGATAATTTTTCACCAAGAAATTATTATTCAGGATCAACCTGTAGTAAGTGAGGCCATCGCATGCGTCTTCGTTGATAAATTCGTTTAAAAGGAAATGAACTTCAACAGCTGTTTAATTGATAATGGTCCTGCTCATTTCTACTTGCAATGTCAACAACAATTAACGCATATTTATGAGTGCATTGAAGTCTAGCAATTTTAATAATATCGTGCCATAAAATAAAATCACTGAAATCAAAAGATGCGTACTGAATTGTTTTAGGTGGTGGTAGATTGCCATATTGCCTTTCGTGCTAACCGGGCTATGATAAATTGTAACTACAGCTGGGTAAGCTATTTACAATAAGCATCACCATTTGAAGAAAGATAAATATCCTACCACATCTGGGAGGTGCTGATTTAATGTGGAACTTTGGGTCTTGCATTCGGCTAACAATTGCAAAAACGCACCTAAAATCCAAATGGCAGCCCCTGCCCTAGTAAAATCCTTATAGGGTTGCTCGTTTGACCACATTACTTAAACTTAGGCTGACATTAGAGGGTCTTGCATATTTTGTCCGAAATGTAGATTTAGGCATGCCTGCTCTGAGTGCAGGGGACCTGACGCTACATTTAGCTATAAACAAAGTAAATGCTCCTTTCAATTATCAAGTTCATGTATAGTCTTTAGGGAAAATATTGAATCTTTGTCTAAAGCGCCTGCTCAATATCCGTCCCAAACATTTTGTTGCAAAATAAATAATGGTTTCACTCACGGTTCCTCGATGCATCACAGCGGGCCTCAACAATTTCAGAATTCTACAAGTTTAGGCAAAGTTACTTAAGAAGCACCCAAGAGGGTTGCTGGACCTTATTCCTTGCCGGATTTTTTTTTCGGCTTTGAGCTTAGTACCATCAAAAAAATGAGGATTTTCGAGTTATACATCACATTTCTTATCCAAATAGTAAAACTCTCAATGATTACATAGACCCTGGGATATGCTCTGTAAAGTACTCTCGATGATGCAGTCAAAATGGTTCTGAATTTAAGTCCAGGGGCTCTGTTTGCCAACTCTGATATTAAATTACCCTTTCGTCTGTAATCAATCTGCCCTGGGGAGTTTGAGCGGCTTAGATTAGATTTTAATGGCAAACATTACCGTGATAAATATCTCTTTTTGGGAGCATTGTTTGAAACATTTAACTTTTGTTTTGTTACCACTATGGTCTTGAACTAACCTAAAGAAGCAAAACCAAGAAGATTTGTAATACAATTTAATTCTGTAAGTTATAAAATGAAAAAGTAAGATGAACTTACAGTACTATGAATTAAATCCAAAATATTGAGCAAATTATTGAAAATGATGATATGGAAGCCGCCCGAATAATAGTGAAACTTCCTGTATAATAGTCACAAGTCCAAACAGAGGTTTCGATAGTTTTTATGTATTCACAATGTCATTGTCCTGAACACCTATGAAGAAAGTCACAACAATCCCAAAATATTATTTTAATTCAAATTCAATGATCACTTTGTAATTCGAAGAACATTCCAAGCAAATTATTCCTCTCATATTATATCTAAATGAAACATTCAATATATCTGTAGACTGGTTTTAAAACAAGAACATAGGAATAAGAAATGAATCAATTGTCGACTTATTCATCCTTATATAAAACATATGGCTTTATTTCCTACATCCATCTTTGACGTAATACCTCTCACGTTACATTATTCACAATACCTGCATCGCAACATAACCACCCCACACTCCACACCCGACTTGATCATCCAGTTGGAAATTATCTCAAGCTTCTAAACAAATTCATTACTAAGACTGAGTTTAAAACTTATCAACAACCTTTGTATAGCTCATTGCATGCTACAGTCATGGACAAAAAGTTGAAGGTGTAACACGGATATAAATGACACTTTATTAGCTAATAAAACAAATTAAACATTAAATTGTTGATTTATCCTTAGTGGATACAATTGTTCATAGTCTGGATAATAATGTGTATTCCAGGAAATGCGTAGTGAGTTGGGTGTTGCTTTGGTACAAGACCGTATTGAGTTACTATTAAATATAACCTTACTTTTGCATATACCACTGTTCTGTAATTAAAGAATTAATGTATCGTAGAGCCGCAAACATAGTACATGTAGTTCTTTTCACCGGTTGTCACATTAGCTCGCACTTGTCGCAAGAGGAAAAATTCGCGAAAATCGCACGTTTCGGAAGCTGTAACTTCAGTTTGGTACAATATAAAAAAGTCAATGATGGTTTGATGAATAGAACAATATCTCAGAAGTAACACAAGCCATAGAGAATGGTCGTGTGCTTTTAAGCACGGAAATAGCAGAATGAAATCAAGGGTCATGGGTGGAACCAATTATTTGGAAGTTACGTACCTTCTCTTTTTATATAGTATGATAGAGAGGGTCCTATGTCAGAATGGATCATGGGGATAATCTAAGGTATTTTTTTCACTCTTTGTGATTTTTTTCCTTTAGATTATTGTGGGTTTTCTTCCCCACATCAAGCTCGCGTCGATCACCTGTGCCAAGATGTAGATGGTTAATTTATCAGAACCGTGTTTGGCGAAGATGAATCCTGGAACACCTATCAGTTATAATTACAATGTGCAACTTTTGATGTGCTCATTTTAAGTCACACGGTCACACTATATGGGACTATAACCATGAAGGGCACTTGAACCTTAACGTGATGACGAGTTGAGTAACCGGCAGCATATTGCTTGCGTTGGTCACATTACAGAATATGGTACATGTGCAATTGTTTTCGATCACTGGCGCCTTGGCATAAATGATAATCGGCTCCTTTGACCATTGCATTCTATATTTGGTTCATATTACTTCAAATGATTGCATCATAAACGATATGGTGTAATTAATTCTAACTTATAGGAGAACATTGATTATATAATTAAATAATTTTAAAAATATTTAATAAACTACCTACAGAACAAGTAATATTGCTTTTTATAAGTCTACAGACCATTAAACAACCAAGTTCAACAAATTTCTTTTCAAACAAGTTTAAAGTCTACATAAGTGCTCATGCGCCTATGTCTACACGCCATGGTGGTTATGTAGTATGTGAGTAGCTTTGACTATTCATGTGATTAGCTTTGACTATTCATGTGATTAACTTTAACTATTCATGTGAGTAGCTTTGACTATGCGTGAGATAAGCTTGCACTGGACTGAGTACGATTCCTGCCACTCTGGAAGCCATATATTTTTTAATATATTGAATAAACCTACAATCCAGGCTGATATTATCTTGATTTTGCACTAGTTCAACAAATATGAGATCGACGTACACTTATGTATAATCTTGAATTTGTATTCTGACTGACGAAAATATTGAATTAATGCTTATATCATCAAGATTTCTGACAATTTCGATAATGCGCAAGATCCACGCAGATTAATGAGGTTGTCTTGCGTATGAATCCTTTTAGTACTCGAGATATTGTCAAGATGCTGACTATCTTTTATGTGTATATTTCTGAATTAGACTTGTATATCTGGTGGAATTTTGATAAAACTTGATAAACAGGTCTACGTCATCATGGTCTTGCTTAAGTGTGAGCCAAACTGCATGCATAGTATTTGATGTGTTTGTCAACAATTTAGCAATTATATTTTTTTACCAGATTTGGATCAAACTTGAACAATAGTTTTATATTATCAAGCCGTTGGATAGGGCAATATTCGCAATATGATCGTGGGAAAGAAACTGTGCATAGCAATTAAGAAATTAGCTTTAGAACAAACTTTTAGCACGATTGAGAAAAATAATTGCGATCATCATGCTGTAAAATTGGTGAGATAGTCTACCTAAGTTGTATTCTTACAATACCACGTGAGCCTGAGTAGTCAAAAGGTCAATTAATATGTTTTGCAAGCAAGATGATCAGTATATGAAACTGTGGGCTTGTTTTGTATGTAATGCTGGTAGTATGCGTGCTTTCGTCCAATAAAGACTGCTGCTGACAATTTAAGCATCGAAATTGTTTTTCTTTTGTTAGAAGTTGGTGTTATAGTGGCAACAACTATCCATGACTTTAAGAAAGACAAATCAAGCTTCTAAAAGTTGACTGCTTCTTGGGTATAGGTAAAACGTTATCGAAATGTAGGCTACCAGGTAAAAGATCAGGGTCACAGAAGGTGATATCCGTACTTTGCTATTCCCACGATGTATTGTGACGTATGTACTGCTGCCACTATGACCCGTCTGTATTTAGACAGTAATTAGAGTTCTCCACTATCTACTATCAACTGTTTATGAAACTTTGCAACGTGGAGTAAGGAAGAAAGCTATAAAATATGCTGTAAAAGTTCAAGTTTGTTGTGACTACACGGGTTCCTTTCAGGAAGATATGAATATAAACATTTTACGGTGATTGATGCAACAAAGAAGATTTTTTTTTCGTTAGCATGGGTATTGCGATTTTGTTTGCATATGAAGGCAATACAACTAATTGTCTGAAATTAGATGTAGCTTATACAATAATACAATACAACAGTCAAAATACTGCTTAAAACCATGCCAGTTTTGTCCATGGTATATATCGATTTATTACATAAAACAAACCCCCGAGTATTAAGTTTAGTACAAAACATTCCGTCATGAAACCTTTTCGTAATAATACTAAAGCAAAATAGTTCAGCTTCTTTGATAATATTGACTAGGAACAAAATGTCTCGCAAGTTCTTTACTGACCTGCACCAACACGTACTAGCCAATATCTGTCCTTACACACTAGTACCCACACCTATTAATAGAGGCGTAAAGATAAGTAAGGTGGTTAAATAGAAACAAATTCCGTATAATCAAACTTAAACCTCACACTCCTATATATATATATACATATATATATATATATATATATATATATATATATATATATATATATATATATATATATATATATATATATACATATATATATATATATATATATATATATACATACACACACATATATATATATATATATATATATATATACATACACACACATATATATATATATATATATATATATATATATATATATATATATATATATATATAATCTCTGACAACCTCATACAGCCCGTGTAAACAAAGAAAACAAACAACCGTACATCCCAATCACTATATAGTCAAAGAGCTGGGTATAAAAGAAGAAACAGGTAAACTGCTTACTGTGATATAAAAATACATTCACACCCAAATACGTTCACACATTAAAGAGCCACAATGGCGAGGAGGAATACAATTTGCATGAAAGATAAACTAACAGACAAACTAAATAGATAAGTACTTAACACAATTAAAACACAAAGTCTTTGATAAGTACTTAACACAATTAAAACACAAAGTCTTTGGCAACATTGGAGTAGTATACATGTTAGATCTAGGTGGCCTGAAAAAGAACTTTTGTGCTTAACAACACAATTGTTAACAGTGGCAACACTATTTGACTCTTTATCTATTAAGCTTCTTCGCACCGTCCATACACTAACCTTTCTTCAAACACCCTTGGCTTACCACGTACAATCTTAGTTTCCATCATGCATTATCTGTGATGCGTCTGATCGCCTAAATAGACTTGAGTAGTTAGGATTAAAAACAAACAACATGCTGGTAATAACGATGGACTATTCTACACATACACATACACATGCATCTTGTTCGTTGTCTTGAGAATGGATGGCACTGTGATGATGATGATAGTTGCATTACAGTGCTGTATCGCCCACTGGGGGCATGTGGTACTGGTTTAAGTTTCCAGCAAGGCTGGATATTTAATACTCCTGGGGGAGGAATGGAGCCTCTTTACCCAGGCATTTATGTACTTAAGGAATACTGTTTAATTTCATCATCAGGTCGATGTTGCTATTAAGTAACCATCGGCTTAAATGGAGGACCCAGGGTGAGTGGGAAAGGACCCAACACACACTCAACCCTAAAAGCCAATCAGGTGTATTTATGGTGTGCAATGGCACAAGTGTAGCGTGGTGGCGGGTGAAATTAGTTTCACATCTCCGCCATTTGGAGCTATCCGAGTTGTAGCAAGTAGAGAGAGTAAAAATTATGTCCAAGGATGTCGTACAGCTCGCAACGTCGTAATTCCGTGCTTAATTCAAATATAGGCCAGTTATTACTAATGGACAGGAAAATACCAATAATGTGTAAGCTACCTATGCAATTAAATCAGATCAATGAAGTCGTAAAATTTGTATAACTATCTTAACTTTCCAATATTTCTAGTACAAAGTGTACATGTATTAAGTCCCTAACAAGTTTAAATACTAAAATGTCTATGCTACATAAATACGTATAGTCACTGTTTGGTAAAAATAGGTTGTTAATTTTGAACCGTGTGCAAAAATGATCCAGTCAGGTTTCATAAATTAGATTGTTCGAAAAGGGTTCTCGTACCAAATGAGAACCCTACACTCGGGCAATGAAAGCAATCGGTTTCTTTTCTGTGTTGCTTTCTTTTGTCTGTTTGTGTAGCCCCTAAGGTAGGGCTGCCATCTTGTTCTTCTGGTGTTCCAGCATATGATTGTTCCCTCGTACCAGCCATCATTTTTATTTGTCCTGGATTCATTGATGTTTTTCCCCTTCTGATGTTTTTTCGGTTGTGGTCCAGCGGTGATGTCCTTTTATCCAAAAATCCCATCCCCACCCCCCAATTAGATGAAGTCTGTGCTGTTTTGAATTAATAGCGCATACAGCCTCACATTAAATCTAAGATTTTGTTTTGCGGTTATTGCCCAGCCGGTTCTAATGGTCTGAGTCGCCTTATATTTCTTAAGTTTGATTGTCTATTTTCTAATTTATTTTTATTGGTTGCAGCATTGTGCCGCTGTGTCTGATGGTCTTGCAACCTTATATTCATTATTTTGGGCCCTATGTCTTATTCCTTAGTTTAGTGTGCAGCCTTGTGTTGATGGACCTGACAGTCTTGGGTACTTATACGGGTATTTTGGAAACTACTTTATTTGTAGAGGAATTTGAAATTACTTCGAGGTAATTACCCATGAATGTAGACCTAGTCTACTTGAAAAACGCGTTTTCTCTCTTAATTTGGTGTTGACGCATGGCTTAGGTTTAATCATTCTTGGTATTGATTTAAAGAAGATTGCTTTTAATCTTGTGAATATGAGTGTTACAATATGATTCTCTGTATGAACCTTGGTGCCAGTGCAAAATGAGTAATGAGGCATTGTTACTGGTACGCAAGTCAAATCGTTGAACAATGCATGTTGCTTTGTTTACAGTATATCCCCTCCCAAAAACATGTTGATTAACCTAAGATATTTTATGATAGTTGCTGTAAGTAGCACAAATTTTATTTAGGACCAACTAGACATTCAGATAAATTAGTGTGTGTGTGTGTGTGTGTGTGTGTGTGTGTGTGTGTGTAGTTTCATGGCACTTCTCCAAGCAGTTTAGCAGGATCAATATGAAACTTATGCTAACGGATTAACGTACCTCAGAAGACGGATAACGGTTAACCCCGTGAACTATTCTAATCTATAACCAGACGGGTTAAAAACATGGTTTATGATTTTAAACGTGATCAATAATGCTATTGTCGACCTGTACAGCAGATGTATCCTCTTTTCTCTGTTCCTGTACAGCAGATGTATCCTCTTTTCTCTGTTCCTGTACAGCAGATATATCCTCTTTTCTCTGTTTAATGTTCATTATACATGTAATAATACCACGATACATCTACTGAAATTTAACCCGCGCTGTTTTTGTCAGTATTATTGTATACAGAAACTGACCTCATCTAACTTTAGAAATTATCAAGCACGGTTCAAGAAATGTCGTCTGTTTGTTTGTATGTTGCTTTGTGTTTACTATGGGTAGGATACTAAACAAATTGGCAAGAATGACTCGACAGGGTGGGCTTGTTATTCCATATTTATTTCATGTGAGTTATACATTCAATGACAATTCTCACCTGATTGGTGTAGATCAATAACGTGAACAATGAGTATTTTGCAATATGCACTTAATGGCCTTCGCAAACATAAACACCCGTGACTGTGCCCAAAATCACGTCATTATAATTATAAATAGACGTGATTTTTCAGACATTATACACGAGTTATTTTCACGTGGACAGTATTTTTTTTAGCTTAAATGCCTGTTGAAAACAAACACTGCGTGTCGTATGGCGCAAACAAACACTGCGTGTCGCATGGCGCCCATATTTGAAGACGGTGAACGAAATAACAGGTGTAGACCTGCCACAGAGCATGAACTCCGAATGGGAGCTCGCATAGTTATAAATAGTACGGCCTTTCCAAAGGTTATAAATAGGTTATTAAATATTCGTATGTATGTATGTATGTATGTATGTATGTATGTATGTATGTATGTATGTATGTATGTATGTATGTATGTATGCATGCATGCATGCATGTATGTACGCATGCACGCACGCGCGCACGCACGCACGTACGCAGTACGTACGTACGTACGTACGTACGCACGCACGCACGCACGCACGCACGCACGCACGCACGCACGCATGTATGTATGTATGTATGTATGTATGTATGTATGTATGTATGTATGTATGTATGTATGTATGTGTTTTGATGGTACAGCTACACATTTCTTTAAACCATTCAGATTAGAGTAAAGATAGAACAAAGCCGGAATTAGTAAAAATCGCAAAAATCATTGTGAAGTTAAAACTTTCCTAATAAAAGTGAACCATGTACACCTATTAGGTTAAGAGAGAAGGAAAATACATAACAAGGACTTGGAAATTTATAAATTCTTTATAATGTTTATATGCGAAGAATAAATAACGCACGATACATAATCTAGTCATTAGCGATTATAAATACTTGTCCGATCACTGTGTCGAGTTTTTCACCTTCATTTTGCATTCAATGTCACGTGATTGAACTGGAGGTGGTGTAACATCTTTTGTTTTAAAGATTTATTACGCCTCTCTCATACGGTATTAGATAATTTACAAAAAGCTATCTTTAATACAATATTATATAATATACAAATACTTCTTAAATACAGTAATAAATGCTATACAAATAATTCTATATGATTGATAGTATTACAATTATTTTCTGCTCTCATAAAGTAGTAACAAAATATCCAGCTAAGTTTTTCTTCTACAGAAGTTTTGGGTCAAATGTTAGTACTATATTAAAACACAAGGTATCTGTGTTTGCCTAACAGGCATTAGACTTTAAAAAGAGAAATAATTAGTGTGTCTTGTTCTTTCTTTCTTTGTTTTTATTTTCTTATTAGTCAAACTTTTTAAACATGACACATTAAGGGCGATCTCAAAAACGGATTAGAATTGTAATTCACTGTGGATGAAATAATATTGTAGGAAGGGATGCTGTATATTCTGCAATTTAAGAATATGACTTGACTTCTTCGCCTACTATTGTTTAATAATTAAAGATATGCATATATTTGTGAATTATGTGTTTCTGTTTGGTCTTGTTATTGAAATTGACGTAAAACATATAAAGTATCAAGACCAGGGGTACACAAAAAACCGACAAGGGGGGCAACAGGGGATATATACCCGGAGCCATGGGTCCGTTGGATAGCCCTGACGGAAGAACATTTTTTAATTTTATGAAAGATATATTTTGTTTGAAAAATAAATAGGACAGGCCTGTGTGATTCTTATCCCAGGTCCTGTGATCGCTCTCTGCGGTATGGGTACACAATTTAGATGTTTGTAATGGCCATAATCGACCTTGATTGGATCTATGAGGCCCAACGTCATTTTGACAATGGAATACCAATTGTGGGATATGACCTAGAGCTGGCCACCCACATCTGTAGACGCTCTTGAGTTAAAATGGCCTGGTAGCAACCATTTTGACTTGTATCAAACTGTTTAGTATATAAGCGTTCCAAAATTGTCACAGAGAAAAGAACTTTGCACTGCGAACATTAGTATAAAAATATTACCTTGAGACCTGAAACATGCATTTATGAATTTTAGGCTGGAGTGCATCAACTTCTTTTGTTATGAGTATGCATTTACTTGTCAGGTAATTTAAATTATTATGTCTTTTTTCTTCTAAATATCCAAAAATATCGACTTTTTTACCCCACAATGCTACATGTGTATTTGTTTAAATTGTATTACTTTTTATACTTGGCAAGTTAATGCGGTTTCAAATTCGCGCATACGAACTGTCCCTTCCGTCCAATATATTACTTTTATACTTGGCAAGTTAATGCTGTATCAAATTCGCGCATACGAATGTTATGACAGTATTCTGTTATGTGGGTTGTGATTAGCTTTTCATAACCTTCTTCTCATTTCTTGCTATGAGAAGGAATTCCTCATAAGTTAGGAGCGTCAATATCCATGGAGAGAGAGAGAGAGAGAGAGAGAGAGAGAGAGAGAGAGAGAGAGAGAGAGAGAGAGAGAGTTCAGGCTCTCTTAAAAGAGTGTCACCGCGATGATAAGACAGCTACATCTGAAATGAGAAGGCGAAGGTCTATTTTCTCGTCGATACGGAACTGACTTTATTTAATTAATCAACACACATATATTGACTACATTCTAGAAACACATCTAAAATCTTTATAATAAAAATTCATGAAATGCATATTATATTTTCCCTTTTTAAGCTTTCCAACTTCATTCATTCGTATAACTTCTGCATTTTAGAATATTATACAAATAGTTAATTCTCGATCAATTTCAAGATAGCCAAAAGTATAAAAATGTAATAACCATAATTAATGTAACAATTAATTTAAAGAAATGCATTTTACTTATTTTAAAATAGAATATTGATTTAGAATATGTTGCTAGATATTACTCTTTCTTGCTTAAAAAAATACTTTATTTCAACATTAAATCTAAATATGAAGTTGGTAGCGAATTCAATCTTTACAATAAAAATTACATAAATATAATTAAACATTCCGTTACAATGTATTATAAATAAAAGTATTAAGTGAACAATGTTGCTAACAGAACAATGTTACTATTAAAATCTCAAACATTAAAAGTACTTATTCCTAAAGAAGTTACGACATATACAATTGTTTTACCTGAAATGAGAAGGCAAAATCTATTTTCTCGTCGATACGGAACTGACCTAACCCTTTAATGCGTGGTCTATTTATACGCATCTCGTGTCAGGGTTAAGGTATCGGTGAGAAAATATGTCCGCTCTCTTCAGGTAAGAATCAGTTTCTCCCGGTCAAAACCGGTTTATTTGACGTCATCTGACATAAGGTAAAACTCAAATTTGTAGTTTATCTATATTCGTTTGGCACAAGTTAGATCCAAATATGATAATTCCTTAATATTCTAAACCAGCAACAATGTTTTAACATACTAAGCCAGCAGCGATGTCTGTCCATCATTAGATAAGAACCATTTTGTAGCGACGACTGTCCATCATTAGATAAGAACCATTCTGTATTTACGTCAGCACGGAAGTTTGTTCTACTTTTTATTAACCGAATTGGGATTTTGCCAATACCTAGGTTTCAAAATATATGTTGTACTGATAAGACTTAGGAGCTGACTGACCCAGTAAGATTTTTGCTTTATAACCTAATTCCACACAATAATGTACATTCGTATAGCTAGTGATTTACGTTGCCAACTTATGCTTTGCACATCAACTATTTTCCTCCCATTAATATATAGTTGTGCTTTGGAAATAAATGAAATTAATCTTAACACACTTTAGAACTTACTTTAATATAAAATATTACTTTAATACAATTTAAAGAAAATAGCAATCTTATTAATTTTACTAAAAAATCAATCCTAATACGAACATCAAATTCGCGCATACGAACTGTCCCTTCGGTTCAATATGTTATTTTTATACTTGACAAGTTAATGCGGTATCAAATTCGCGCATACGAACTGTCCCTTCCGTCCAATATATACTTTTATACTTGGCAAGTTAATGCGGTATAAAATTCGCGCATACGAACTGTCCCTTCGGTCCAATGTATTACTGATGATTCCATGTCTTCTCAAGACGCAAAATACTTTCTTTTAGCGCTCAACAAATGTCCTGAGACACCTAATTTACTTGCAATGTATATTTGTATACTGGCTTAAAAAAATTCTGATACAAAATAAATGCTAAATTATTTTGCATCAGTTCAGTTTATTAAACCTAACCATAATTAATGTTATATAAAACCTTTCTTTTTGAAATATAAGTTGCACAAATAGATCAAATGATTTCTAAGAATATATTGCAAGAGAAGTATTTCAGTTGTCAGAAACAGACTTAACATTGCTCTTTTAGGTCATTGTAATCAGACGCGATAGTTTAGCTCTCTACATAATTTAGTGCAAACCAGGTTCGGTATTCTATTGGACTAAGTAGCGTCTTTTGTACTTGCCACGGTGAAAATCTGCACTCATTGCTGGAAACATTGACTTATCTTGCCGTTTGTATGAAAATGATTTACAGTAAATACCAGAAGATAAATCAAGAATTACCAAGGAAAAATTAGGATTTTAAACAGAAACTGGTATGCTTTTAAAATAAACTACACACTGTAACAGCCAATTGTAACCACTCTCAAAACTCACATGACCAGTTAAATGATCACCATGGAAACAATACTTGACAGATAATGGAATGAAAGGTAAACAAAACGTATTGAAAATACGAAGAACATGAATTATTGAGATGGCTGTTATGACTACCTTATTGAATATTCAAGGTATACTCCGTTTCCCTTAGGACCAGGTGGATCTTGGGATAAATGTGTTTGCAAATGTTCGCGGCAATTGTCGCTTTGGTCTAGAAGTTATGAGAAGAAAAAATCCAACTGGTGTATTAACATTCAACAGAAGATGCATTTCCTGCCATATAATTGGCATTAATATCACGTGATAATAATTGGTAAAAACTGTTGATTATATCAGGTACCCAATTGGCTTCCATAATAAATTTTGGTCATTCTCTGCAATCCTTAAGAAGATCTAAGATCAGAAGTTCAGCCCTGTAAAAAAATTAACTATATGTAGGTTTTGTGAGCCACTTTATCTTCATAAACTCAGTCAACTATTGTCATCCAGGGTCATTTGCGGAGCTTACATGGAACGTTTTAAATGATAAATGTTTTGTTAAAAATTAATTAACAAATAATAATAATAATAATAATAATAATAATAATAATAATAATAATAATAATACTTTTATTTTTGTTGTTGTTGTTCATATGAACATCTGTTCAAGAGAAGAAGCGATAACATGATATTCCAAGATGTGGATATCATGAAAGTTAGAGTTGTACCATTTTCATTTTGGACATGCTATATATCATAAGTGTTACAGTCAAAGCGCCATGTAAATACGGACAAATCTTCACAGAAAGCAGCAACAAGAAT
This sequence comes from Unio pictorum, assembly GCA_030141615.1. Lineage (NCBI taxonomy): Eukaryota > Metazoa > Mollusca > Bivalvia > Unionida > Unionidae > Unio > Unio pictorum. The sequence goes on from JARLTB010000186.1 coordinate 6,817,574, forward strand.
CTCAGTTTTAACGTAAATGCTGGAGGTCAGACCGGTAAAATTTTCATTTAAGAACGGATACGTGTTACGAAGTCGTTCAGTGAAAATCCAATCAATCTTTGTGAAAGCCCTTTGTCGAAATGAGAATCTGTTATGGAGCAGCAGTGATAATTTTGAATGGTCAAACCGAATTTCACAATTGGCACAATTCTGTTTGGAACCAACCAGACCATCGGACTGTGTGGCAGTATGTTGTGTGTGTGAATTGGGCACCATGGGCCCAACTAAGAACAATGATCAGGGCCAGGAGTGGCCAAGCAAGGAATTTAAAAGGTATGGAACCATGTTACATAACTGACAGAAAGTGAACTGAGTTTCTATGAACTGAAACTACTGTGGAAGAGAAAAAATGTTAACCAAAATATGTGCTCCATTAACTTTCTGGCTCTTTTGAGCCACCCATAGAGACGACCCTGGAGCAGGAAAATGTTTAAGGGAGTATCAATCCATCAAGGGTACTGAAATTTTAAACTTATGAGCTAACACTCCAAACCAAGGTCAAGATGTTAGAAAATGAATGCTAACATAAGTAAGGGAACTATAAATGTTACATTTCAGATCACGTTTAAGCTGAAAGAATTATGAAAAAATGAGTTATGTGAAAAAACGCATACCAAGACAAAAGTCACTGGAAGGGGCTGCTGTTCTGGAGAAACTCCAACATACCACCTTGGAGAACTAGCAAAAGTCAAATTTTCCAGATGATCATTGAGGTGGCCATATTGGATGTTGTAGTATCAATTTCATCTAAGGCCAACTGGACAACACCCAAAGTATTTTAATGAAAATACCATGTTGATACGACTGTCCATTATGGACCAGTAGTGATAATATTTTTAAGACACTTACAGTGATCTTCTGTGATAACTGAGGATATGTCCAAAGGGCACCATTTTTATTTAGAACCAACTATGGAGCAAAATAAGTATTTTAGCAAAATTCCCATGTCGATACAATCATCCATTCAGGAAAGTAACACAAACAAGACAGATGGCATGGTGCCAATACTGGATGGCATGTAGAGAAAAAACTTTCAAAATGGCCACCATAGCAGCCATATTGGGTGTTACATTGGTACTATTTTCATTTAGGACATCATATGAAGTTGATTAGTAATAACACAATGGCAATATGGCAGCTAGCCAGTTGTTCAGGAGTATTAGCGATAACAAGAATGTCAAAGCTACTGTTTGATGCTTATGTGGGATGTCCAAGGGACATTCTTTTCTATTCTCCATGCATCCATCAATGGGAATAACCTAGGGACAAGAAAGGTAATGAAAGAATTGCGACTATATAAACTTCTTACATTTCAAATATAAAGTAAATCAGTTGTCGGGTCAAAGACCATCAAGTGAAGGTCAAAGTTAAACAACTTTGTAAAACTACCCACAAACACAAACATATAAAAACACCAACAAACCTACTTAAAATCTAAATATTAAATGTCTGACCTCGGAGCATACATACGAGAATGAGTTGATGAGATTAAGATACTGATGTATATTCATTTTATTATGTTGCTAGTGACTGTCAATGTGTTTTTATTGCTAAATTATCAACATGACCTTGATCCTTTTGAACACAAAAATGCGTTTACTTATGTACAACATCTGATTACTTGGCACATTAATGGTAACTGCAGGTATTTATACCACAATATATTGTCAATGAACCCATTCTGGGCATCTTGAAAAATAGACCTTTATTCATTTCTCTTGAGAAAAAAAATTTGTTGCTTTCAAAACGTTTTGTTCTAAACAAAAAAGAAACTGAGAGATGTTTCCACTGAGAAAATGATTGACTTGCATGTTACAACATCATGTAATCTGGCCTGTCACTTTAGCATTGGTTCGAAATGACATACATGGAGCCTAAGGGGTCGTCCATTTAGTACGTACGCAAACATAAGACAAAACTTGACCCCTCCCCCCCCCTTGTACGCATGCATACTTTTTACACACACACACACACACACACACACACACACACACACACACTATGCGTACGTACGTATGAATGACCCCCCCTCCCTCGTATAGAACTTCCAATATTTCATCCACGCAGAAATGACACAGGATTAATAATATTCAAATGTTTCATGAAACGGAGTAAAAAAGACAGTCCTCAGCTGCTGTATATATAAAAGAAATAAGTTGCATGTTATTAAACCTTTAAAAAGTTCGCCTGTGTCTGCTAAAGGTCAGACAAACGCCGACTGACAAAGCAAAGAGCAACCATCATCAAAATTTCAATAAAATAACTAATAAAATATACACAAATATATACACAATACTAACACATTCATGGGAAAGACAAGGTAAACATTACACCACCGTAAGACACATTTGACGTAGATGGTGTACCTCATTCAACTCGAACCATCTTTGTGTTGGGGAGAGTAACGAGGTTCAACACAGGCCTGCGACGAGTGATACACGCCGCACACAGGACACGTGCGCTTGATAATTTCAGATTGTGCAAGTGACGGACAATGCAGATCAAATGACGCATTAAAAGGAATTTTGGATCCAAAAGCTAGCCGCTGTGCAAGTGAAGTGTAGTATACATGCGTCTGATCCTTTACAGATTCTGGCTCAGGAATGCTAAGACCAGCGGTATACCTACTAGTTTGAAAGCTGAAACGATGGAGCATTTACCCCCCCCCCCCCCCCGTTTCTTATGCGCACGTACATTGCCAGTAGACCCCCCCCCCCATACGCAAGCGTAAGCATTTGTGTTACCATGCGTAAGTACTAAATGGACGACCCCTAAAGTGTTCTATGAGCTGCTGCATAAAGGGCAAAATGACTCATCTGGCAGCATTTTTTTGGGCTGAAATTATCCAAGAGAGATTGAAATGTAATCAATCATCAAGCTATTTGTTGAGCAAGCTATGCTGCAGTAAAGCTCACAAATGGAATCAAGAACATGACTGGCCATATACACAAACATCATCCCATAATAGTTGCCAATGAAGCGAAGAGTTTAGATAATTCCGGTGAAAGAGCTGGCCTATCCCAAATATATTCAATTTAGAATGTTCCCAAATCAGTGTTTAATTAAAAAGATTTAAAAGAAATGAAAAATATATGGAACTTTTACTTACTGTTTACTCTTTAATATTATTTTGCATTTTCAAAACATTCGTAGTATTCGGTATTGTGACACAAAAATTATGCCGATACCCAATACTACTGATAACTATCTATGAATCTGAAATAGTCACATAATGAATTTCACAGATATTTTGACCACATTTACGCATACATCACATGCAAGACAAAAATGATACATTCTATACAACAACAGAGAATGTATGCTTAATATTTTAAATACCTGTATCACACAAAGAAAACGGTATAATATATTAAAAAGCATTAAAGATGTGGCAAATGATTCTACATCCAATAAGTTACGTTCTCTATATTATATTCACAATTATCTGCATCATCAGCTGAAGCATGGCAACATGCCAATAACTGATTAGGTAAACAGTTTCTATTTTCGATAAATAGCACCAGGTGTTTTCTTAAAACTGTTTTCTTTTTAAAAAATCAAAATTAAATCACTTTTCATTTCTACTGCAACATATTTACATAAACAAGTGCGCACATGAATATCCGTGCATCTGAAATTGCAAATATTAAGCAGCTTCCAGAGAGCATATGTTCTAGTTCCGATGATATCTAATACTAAATTAAATCCACGAAACTTTTACTTGATATCATGAAAGTAGCTTCAGATATATACATTGTTACTCTAAATGCTATGCAATGTTTTATGATGGAAGGGTGTAGCCTAGTAGTTCTACAATAAATTATGCAAATTCAAAAGTGTTTTAAATCTAAGTGCAGAATCACCATACATTGAAGACAAAATAATGAAAAGCTATCAACAAAAATTAGTCAATATCTGAAGAAAAATAAAATAAAATTTAAACATAAAAGAAAAGAAAAAGGAAATACACTAAGATCAATAATGAGCTAGCATACTTCATCATTTTCATTCAATGTGATATATATTTTGACAAGTATCAGGAAGTGAGAATGTTGTTGTATTTAATATGTATGACTGTTATGTTCTCCCTTCTTTACTGACATTACAAATATACGTCAAAACTCTACGCAGTTGCAATCTTGTCTGATCATGTTGCACAATTTCTAAAACCTTGTTATTTGATAATGCTGGACAATTGATGAAGGTCACTCTTGTTATGAACAATGTCATAATAATGTCCTGCCTAATTCTGGCCTTTTCAAACAATTAAAATATCCACTTCCAAACATAATATCGAGATTAATATCTAGTGCACATCGTACAACATACATGTATGAGCTACAAACACTATTATACAATCCCAATATACTTTGCACATACGTCATACATGTTAAAAAAATCTGACATGAAATAATGTAATGAAGCAATTAAAGACCTTAGTTTAGGTAAATATAGATTTATTAACTTGTAAACCTATCAGACAGGCCTCAGCTTAATGTAGTAAATTATGTAGTTTACTGGTTCATAGAAATGAAAGGGTTTCGATCCCAATTTGTACTGGATTTAGTGTTTGAAATATTTAAAGCAATAATATTGAGCACCAAACATCCAACCATAAAACAAATATATAAAATGGATGAATATGCAACGTACAGTACAACTTGTAATTGCAATTTGGTTTAGAGTAATTTCTCTGATGTGACTGTGTTATTTACCCAGTCAGTTCATTAATATTGAATGAGTTAATCAGTCACGTGAAATAAAGCCACTATTTTAAAAATTAGTCATGGAACACAGATGATTGTTACATGATTGTTTTTTTTATTGTACATGATATCTTGACCAAAATTATACTGAATTCTTTCACACACTATTTTTTGTATTTGTAACAAACATGTATTGCTTCATAAACCAAAACTTACAATATATACACTAACATATTGTTACGGCTATTGTATTTATTTATTTTTTAATTGTTAAACCCAAATTTATTATTTAGGATTTAATATTCATTAATTGGGAAATTGTTCTAGAAAGTTCAGCTTAATCACTTTCTGTAAATAGGCTGACTTAGATTGTAAACAAGTTTTGACCTTGGCTTACAGTGGTCTAGTTCCTGACCTTGCTTTGAACATTGTCAACAGGTATTCAATTTCATTGGTTAATTTTAGGGACAACATTCTATTTTTAGTTCTTAGGGGTAAGAAAAATCTAGAGTATGTTATTTTTAGTAAGGTAGTCTCTTTCTGTGACCTTCCATGACCTTCTATCAATTTCTAGAAAAGAGCATGATCACTTGTTTACTTCAGAAAAACAATATATATAGCTGTATTTTAGAAGCTGACAGTAGTAGAAATATTGGGCTGTAAGTTATTGGTTATGTATTTATGTTTGAGTGTTAATATTATTCTGGACTTGTGTCAATTCGTTGGAAAAGAAGAATTATTCTATTTATCTGGAAAAGGACATATGTTTCATAATTTCATCTGGATGATTTAAAAACAAGAACTGCATCACGTGACATTGTCAGCCATTTTGGATTATTACATCGTCAAGATTCGAACCTGGAACTATTAGAACATTTATTTATCAGGACTTGAAATTCCATTAGTGGATTATTTTGTGAATTCTATATTTGTTGGATTTGATTTTCTAAAACTGTAAATTCAATTGTTTTATTTAAATAATTGTACTTAATAAAATCATTGTTAAAGTTTTACAAGCTTGTTAGTTTTCACTCTTTCTTTGTTGCTGCTTATTCGAGCCTAAGCACGTAACATAGAATTGGGGGCTCGTCCGGGATTGAGATTGAGATTGAGATTGAGATTGAAATAAATTGGAATTTAAATTTGAATTTCCCCTAGTTTTTGAGAATTTTAAATCTTTAGTGAGGCTAACACGCTTGTATCAAAATGACATCTAAGGTAGAAATATTTCTTTCTAATCCTACCCAGGAGCAATTAGATCTTTTCAAAAAAGACGAGTTGGTTCAACTTGCCAGAAAATACGATCTTTCTGAAGTGAAGGCTTCTTTAACGAAACAAGATATCAAAAAGATTTTGGTCCAGTATTTGGTAGAACAGGATGTTTTTGAACAAAGTGCTTTGATTCCAGTCAGTAAGTCTACACCAGACTCTGACATTAAACTGAAGGAATTAGAATTAAAATTCAAGATGGAATTAGAGTTGAAAAAGCTAGAATTTCAGGAAAGGGAGAGAGAAAAGCAATTACAATCTGAAAAAGAGGAGAGAGAGAGACAAGAGAGGGATAAAGAAAGACAATTACAATCTGAATTAGAGTTTAAGAAGCTGGAATTTCATGAAAGAGAGAAAGAAAGACAATTACAATTTGAAAAAGAGGAGAGAGAGAGACAGGAAAGGTTACAAGAAAAACAAATTGAACGAGAGAGAGAGAAGAAAGAAAGGGAATATCAGTGTAAAATGAAAGAATTAGAGCTGGCAAGTGAGAATCACCGTCATACTTCAAATCAGAATTTTGATTTAGCAAGGAATATTAGATTAGTGCCCCCTTTAAAAGAAAAAGAAGTAGACAAATATTTTATTCTTTTTGAAAAAGTTGCAGAAAATTTAAAGTGGCCAAGAGAGAATTGGACTCAGTTACTACAATGTGTACTTACTGGTAAGGCTAGTGAGATTTACACTTCACTGTCTGTTCAGCAAAGTGGTGATTATGACGTAGTTAAAGAATGCATTTTAAGAGGTTATGAGTTAGTTCCTGAAGCTTATAGGCAAAAATTTAGAAATTACAGAAAAGAAGCTGGACAAACTCATGTTGAATTTGCTAGACAAAAAGAGCAGTTGTTTGATAGATGGTGTTTAGCCAAGAAAGTCGAGCAAGATTACCAAAATCTCAAGCAAATTATATTAATTGAAGAGTTCAAAAACTGTGTCCATAGTGATGTTAAAACTTATCTTGAGGAGCATCAGATTGAAACCTTGGAAAATGCTGCTCGAGCTGCTGACGAATATTCTTTGACACATAAAGTTCCTTTTGTTAACAAGACTTCTACTCAACAATTTTCTGGCAGAAAAGAATTTCCGCCTAATTCAAGCCCTTCTAAAACTCAAACTAACACAACTTTCAAAAATCAGACTTCAGAGAAGTTTGATTCTAGATCCTTGTCTCTTCCGACGTGTAACTTTTGCAAGAAAAAAGGACACGTTATTTCTGATTGCTATAAATTGAAAAATAGGCAACAGAATCAAGATAGACCAGTTCCAAATGCTCTTATTTACAAGAGGTCAAGGTCACAGTCATGTATTGAAAGCAATACATTTGTTGGGTCTAATAAATCCCAGTCTGATTGTGATATGGAGAATTATGAACCATTCATATCGAAGGGTTCTGTATCACTCTTGGGTGATTCGGCCAATCCCACCCCTATTAAAATTTTAAGGGACACAGGAGCCTCTCAGAGTCTTTTATTATCAGGTACTTTGCCTTTTTCTGAGAAGTCTTCTTCTAATGAAAGTGTTCTTATTCAGGGGTTGGAGTGCTGCTTTGTTAATGTTCCTCTCCATTGTGTAAATTTGTCATCAGACTTAGTGTCAGGACCTGTGACAATCGGAACAGTCTCGGTTTTGCCCGTAGAGGGAATTGATTTATTGCTAGGCAACGACTTAGCTGGGGACAAGGTTGTGGTTAATCCACTTGTAACTGACAAGCCTAATTTGGATCAGAAAGTTGATCCAATTGAAAAAGAAATCTCTGATATATTTCAAGCTTGTACAGTTACTAGAGCTATGGTAAAGAAAGCTCTTGAGAATGAAATTGAAAAGGGCAGTATTCCCTTCGTTGACAAATGCATGGGTCAGGTTTATGTTATTGAGGGCAGCATTCCCTTACCTGATACCTGCGTGGGTCAGGCTTGTGTTGAAAAAGCCAGTATTCCTTTAACTGACGCTTGTAAAGGTCAGGTTTTCAATGAGGTCACATTTACTTCTTGTTTAGATCAATCAGAAAGTATTGATCATAGTGATCCTCTTTTGACAACTCATTCTCTTTATTCTAATCAGGGTGGTGATTTTGAGAGTGATGTTACAGGAGGCAGCATTCCTTCAACTGGCACTTGTATAGGTCAGGTTTTTGATGAGATCACGTTTACTCTTGGTTTAGATCAATCAGAAGGTATTGATCATAGTGATCATCTTTTAATAACTCATTCTCTTAATCAGGGTGATAAACGACAGTCACTTGTCGTTGAACAGGAAAAAGATCCTGAGATCTCCTGTTTGTTTCAAAGGGTCATAAATGAGAATGAAGTCACTGAAGTTCCTGTCTGTTATTTCATTAAAAATGGAATTCTTATGAGAAAATGGAGACCTTCCGAGGTACCTGCTGGTGATGAGTGGTCAGTGAACTATCAAATAGTAGTTCCAAAACCTTACAGACAGGAAATACTTAATCTGGCCCATGAAACTCCTTTGGCTGGTCATTTAGGGATTAATAAAATGTATCACAAGATCTTAACTCATTTCTATTGGCCAAAAATCAAAAGTGATGTTGCCAAATACTGCAGGTCTTGTCATACTTGTCAAATGGTAGGAAAACCCAATCAGAAGATACGTAAGGCTCATCTGCAACCTATTCCTGCATTTGATGAAACATTCAGTGGAATTATGGTAGATTGTGTGGATTCTTTACCTAAGACCAAGTCAAATAATCAATTAAAGTTAAAAATGAAACTATGGTTTGAGATAACTGAAAGAGAGAGAACTTTTGAGTATGATAATGGAGTTGTGTTACTCTTATTCATTCTTCTTACTTTACTTCAAATTAGATATTACGGCCCTTATAAAGTTAAGAAGAAAATGAATTAGTTAAATTATAGTATTAGTGCTCCTGGGATCTAAATTAATTATAGGAGTACCAGTATTGAAAGAGATAGCCATGTTAAATATGTAATTAATTTAGTTGTGCCTGTCCCACTCGGTGAAGAAATATCATCAGGATTCGACTGATATTGGAGCTACGAATTGTTGGAATTCAGAAATTATAAAAAAATCTAGACCAGAAACTTTCATAGTTGCAAGTGCAAGAAAGAAATGAAATGAAAGTTATTATTATATGAGCACTTATGTCCAGATATTCTTACAAGGACAAACAAAATTTTCATGACGTTGAAATTGAAAATTCCAAACAGCATCCATGCTGGACGAGTCCACTCAAACAGGAATACTTGAAAAAGGAAATTCAATATTTGCTGGAGAATGATTATATCAAGCCCAGTAAAAGTGATTGGAGTTCGCTATGCATACTTGTTCCTAAACCAGGAAAAAACTTTCCGTATGTGCACTGATTAAAGGAAGGTGAAGAGAGTGACAAAAACAGATTCATTCCCATTAACAAAAATTGACTATTCTATTGATAAAATTGGGAATGCCAAGTACGTCACTAAATTCTGACCTTCTGAAAGGATTTCGGCAGATCCCACTACTGAGAGAGCAAAGGAAAACTCAACATTGCGACTCCAAAAGGACTCTACCAATATAAAGAAAGTCCATTTCAATGTCTTATAAAAAATGTTCATCTCTGGTCTAGAGATTTGTGACGTCATCATTTACAACGACACCTGGAAAGAACATCTAGCAACAATTCGATAATTCTTTAACAGACTCACTAATGTATGTTTGACAGTTAATTTGTATAAAAGTGAGTTCTGTTGTGCTTGTGTGCCTTTCCTAGGACATTTTGTGGGACATGGACAAAGTTAAAAGGTTGAGGCTATTTCTTGATAAAATAATTGTAAACACTCTTTCCCGTGTATAATTCATTATATTGTGTAATTTTTAATTTCAGATGTAAATTGGTTTGTGATAAAAAGAAAGTTTTATCATATAAACCTTTCTTTTTATTTTATGGGGGAAGGTGTTACGGCTATTGGATTTATTTATTTTTTAATTGTTAAACCCAAATTTATTATTTAGGATTTAATATTCATTAATTGGGAAATTGTTCTAGAAAGTTCAGCTTAATCACTTTCTGTAAATAGGCTGACTTAGATTGTAAACAAGTTTTGACCTTGGCTTACAGTGGTCTAGTTCCTGACCTTGCTTTGAACATTGTCAACAGGTCTTCAATTTCATTGGTTAATTTTAGGGACAACATTCTATTTTTAGTTCTTAGGGGTAAGAAAAATCTAGAGTATGTTATTTTTAGTAAGGTAGTCTCTTTCTGTGACCTTCCATGACCTTCTATCAATTTCTAGAAAAGAGCATGATCACTTGTTTACTTCAGAAAAACAATATATATAGCTGTATTTTAGAAGCTGACAGTAGTAGAAATATTGGGCTGTAAGTTATTGGTTGTGTATTTATGTTTGAGTGTTAATATTATTCTGGACTTGTGTCAATTCGTTGGAAAAGAAGAATTATTCTATTTATCTGGAAAAGGACATATGTTTCATAATTTCATCTGGATGATTTAAAAACAAGAACTGCATCACGTGACATTGTCAGCCATTTTGGATTATTACATCGTCAAGATTCGAACCTGGAACTATTAGAACATTTATTTATCAGGACTTGAAATTCCATTAGTGGATTATTTTGTGAATTCTATATTTGTTGGATTTGATTTTCTAAAACTGTAAGTTCAATTGTTTTATTTAAATAATTGTACTTAATAAAATCATTGTTAAAGTTTTACAAGCTTGTTAGTTTTCACTCTTTCTGTGTTGCTGCTTATTCGAGCCTAAGCACGTAACAATATAAAAACATAAAACAAAAACCTTGATAGAAACCCTTTACCATTTTTTAACTATAAATTGTATCTAACCTCACAACCTAAACTGTGATATCAAATCTCTGATAACAAACTCAAGCTCTGGAAGCCGTGGATATGCTATGCTTCAAAGACAAAGAAAACCTGGGGTAATAAGTGATATATTTTAAATAAAGTGATTCATACACTGAACTAAAGGTAACCTACTCTTTAAGTGATGACAAATACGAGGGAATACAAAAGATACTTTTGTTGTTCAAAGGGTGTTGCTAGTAAAATGTTGTGGTTTAATGTACAACAGGATACTAATAACGTACATTTCGCAACAGTTTGAAACTGATCAGAAGTCCATGGAGCGATTAACTTGATCACTATATCATTTTCTTTAACCACAATTGTACATCAGTTTTGGAATAAAAGGTGTAGAGTGAAAAATAATTTACAAGAACCTCAATAAGACTTGAAATGACTTCTGGGTTCTGTAATTTAGCAATTATCAATGCATGTTTTTAATTCAAACCATGTGTTAAGCAGAATCCATTAGCTCACTTGCATTCATTCCGTTTAGTAACCCTATCTTTATCAACATAACAAGCTGGCTTGCAACAACTAAGAGTTTCACACAAAAGTTTAAAGCTGACACCAATGCTAATGCCACGGTCTCCAGATAAACGGTACCAATATTTCACAATGTAGGCAAGATAATAATTTGTTTGAAGAAATATGCATAACACTAGATGTATATGTAGTCACAGACAAACATACCCCCGGTTTTCCCCAGTTATTGATATGGATCAAATTATTATGTAAAGTGTCCATAAACTTTTCCACTTAATCTGTTAAAAGTAATAACATTCGTCAAGTTGAAATTCCATTTTTTTTTAAAAAAATACTCTTTTATGTAAAAGGTTTCAAGACATAAATAATATGAACGGAACTGGAAAATAGTAAAACTTTACTGCACACACACACACACACACACACACACACACACACACACATTCGTTCAGCAGGTGATTACAAATTTTAAACAATGTAAAAACAGATATATGAATCGTAAAAATAGCACAATAGCTAACACGTATCGTACACAAGCAAAAGAAGACAAAACACTGGACACCATCACTACAACAATATCAGGAAACGTAAAGATAACAAACACAGAATATAAACTCTGGATTGTACAAGTGGAAATCAGAACACTATTCTTCATAGAACATCAGCCAGCCCTGAGCTGGACGGAGTCTTTGTATTTCTTTGTTCTCACTGGCTCCCAGAAAACCAGCTGCAAGTCGAAGCTGATACTGCTGAAAAGTGTAACGCTGATCATCAAGGGTCGTGGGAGTAAAGGTTAAGCCTGGTCCAATATCGTTATATTCTGGACTTTTGATATTCCGAACAAGTTTGCCGTCGTAGTCTTTGGAGTAGGGAAACATGTCACCTAGCCATCCTGATAATTCTACTTGCCCTCCAGAACCTATTGGTGTTGCAGTAACGATACGATTCCACCAATCGATGTCTGGCTTTCCTTCTTTGCTCAAGATAAATTTGTCCACAATTTTGTGTACTTTGCCAAACCACCAGTTAAGATCAGGCAGGAATTTTGACAATTTGTCAACTCTTTCTTTGATGTTCTTGTAATCATCCAAAGTGCCAAGAAGACAAATTTCTGGAATTCCACAGTCCAGTGTGCATTTATAGGAAAAATAATTTTGCATTGATTCCATCAGGCAACAGCGGAAAATCTGGGACTCCAATGTACCAGTTGTGCTAAAGGGCTTCGTCATCACATCAGTTATGTCGCATTTTGTGTTGTGGTTTATCAATTCAGCGATTTCTTCGACAAAGCCAACCCAACCCTTTCGGCTGTGATTGGGGTCACATATTCCTTTTGGCTTTATGTCATACTGGGTTCCTTCAACGACCAGTTCTTTATTTCCAGCATGATTGACAAAAGTCTTTCTGTTTTTCTCAGCAACCTGCTCGTCAGAGAGGTGAGTTGCAACTCCTTGTATTATCATAACCCAAAGATCATCTGGTGCTTGTTCAAGACCAAGATGCTTATTGTAGGCTTCTATCACAGTTGCCACCAGCCCATGTTTACACCATGTACTTTTCAAAGTAATGAGAGAGTAATTAGAATTACCTGTTTCATAAACAATGTTTCTTTCTTTTGCAAATTCCTCCGCAACCTTGTCCAGTGACAACTCTTCAAAAGAACAAGCCCCACGTTTGACCTTTGCACACTCAAAAGCTGTCATGATTGCTGTTGATTTAAGATGAAAATGACATTAAACGTTATATCACTGCATGTCCCTGTATGAAAGATTATTATTATTATTATTATTATTATTATTATTATTATTATTATTATTATTATTATTTAATAAGTATACTATCACAGTCTGATAAAACAAATATAATATTTTGGACTCGTTACCTGGTGCATTAACCATTCGCTGCGTGAAGTCTTTCCAATAGTTGATAATGGCAGCCATGTAAATAGACACTTCCATCAAGTAAAGTGTTGCATTTCATGCTAGAGAGAGTTATCACTAGAGATTTGTTCCAAATGACGTTTTTACTTTCATAAATGCAAAAGCTCTACTCAAACTGTTAAATCAAAACGTCGTTTGAAAATGATCTTGTATCGACATCTGTCAGAACTCGGTTGTATTAACATATTCCAAGATACATAGCCAGAAATCAATAAATGTAAATGACAGCTCAATATCCGTGCACTTATATGACTAGCGTAGCATCAAACTAGTATACACTATGGCTAATATATTGCACAAGATGCCAATACATAGTTTCTCACACTGAATTTCATTCAATACCTGAAAACATACTTAAAATATTGGCAAACATACGTTTTTAAAAATATAAAAATACATTTAAATTCTCTAAATCGGGAGAGACTTACTAATTTGTTGGTCACTTTTTCGTAATGGCGGTCATATATGACAGCAAATTTTAATAAATTCGAAAATGACTAGTACTAATATGTTTTTTGTAAAAGTATGTAAAGTTTCGCTAGACATTAATAATAAATGTTCCTTTAAGTTTTTGTGTTCTATTTTTATCAACATAAGCCACGCTTGATGACGAATCAGCATAATTTGCATAAATTTAAAAGGTCTGCATATTGATATATGCAGTTCTCGCGTGTATAGATTTATTATCGATGATAAACATATTTCCCAAAACTGCGATTGGAGTCGCTATTGATTCATTCCATATCGAAAGAAAAATATTCAGAATTGCTAAATCAATTACGATGCATCATTGGCCGAATAGAGAATAAAGCAAGAAAAGTTATATAATTTTTCTGAATCTGCCTACTTTGAAATCAATAATATTTATTTCACTATGATCATGTGACTAGACATTAAAATGGTAAGTCTTGCTGGGTCTAGAGGTTCTGGTAAAACAACTCGTGCGATTTAATTATTTCGAAATTTTGATATGATCGCTTTAACCGCAACACACAGATTCGCCAGATAGATGAAGGAAAACAACGTTAAATCATGCATTTATCAAAAATTGTTTGGATGGAAAGGAGATAAATTTTCTTCTAAAGGAATGGGTGCAAACGATATCCCACGGATTATCATTTGGAATGAAATATGCACCTTATCTAAAGATATATTATTTCTTTATTGGTTATTGAGAAAATTACTGCTTGGATAATGTGCGGTGATTATGGACAACCACCAGTATTTGTTGGATTGTCTTCACATGAATGGCTGAAGGCTTTTGCAACTCATTATGAATAAATAACTGATGATCATAGCGTTTAATCCAGAATTGAGAGAATTTAATGTTGATATCCAAATAACTGCTCAGAAAGTGTTCGATTAAATCGTTCAACAATGATCTGGTCACGATGATTTGCGTCATGTCCTCGTCTGATGTTGACGCTATTTGTTTTATATATCAGAGATAATATTTCACCAAGAAATTATTATTCAGGATCAACCTGTAGTAAGTGAGGCCATCGCAAGCGTCTTCGTTGATAAATTCGCTTAAAAGGAAATGAACTTCAACAGCTGTTCAGTTGATAATGGTTCTGCTTCTTTCTACTTGCAATGTCAACAACAGTTAACGCGTATTTATGAGTGCATTGAAGTCTAACAATTTTAATAATATCGTGCGATAAATTAAAATATCCGCTGATGAACTTCATTAGGAGCACTGAAATCAAAAGATGCGTACTGAATTGTTTTAGGTGGTGGTAGATTGCCATATTGCCTTTCGTTCTAACCGGGCTATGATAAATTGTAACTACAGCTGGGTAAGCTATTTACAATAAGCATCACCATTTGAAGAAAGCTAAATATCCTACCACATCTGGGGGGGGGGGCTGATTTAATGTGGAACTTTGGGTCTTGGATTCGGCTAACAA
The DNA here is from genome assembly GCA_030141615.1 of Unio pictorum. NCBI lineage: Eukaryota > Metazoa > Mollusca > Bivalvia > Unionida > Unionidae > Unio > Unio pictorum. The sequence continues at coordinate 6,832,764 of JARLTB010000186.1, forward strand.
TTGCAAAAACGCACCTAAAATCCAAATGGCAGCCCCTGCCCTAGTAAAATCCTTATAGGGTTGCTCGTTTGACCACATTACTAAAACATAGGCTGACATTAGAGGGTCTTGCATATTTTGTCCGAAATGTAGATTTAGGCATGCCTGCTCAGAGTGCAGGGGACCTGACGCTACATTTAGCTGTAAACAAAGTAAATGCTCCTTTCAATTATCAAGTTCGTGTATAGTCTTTAGGGAAAATATTGAATCTTTGTCCAAAGCGCCTGCTCAATATCCGTCCCAAACATTTTGTTGCAAAATAAATAATGGTTTCACTTACGGTTCCTCGATGCATCACAGCGGGCCACAACAATTTCAGAATTCTACAATTTTAAGCAAAGTTACTTAGGAAGCACCCAAGAGGGTTGCTGGACCTTATTCCTTGCCGGGTTTTTTTTTGTCGGCTTTGAGCTTAGTACCATACAAAAAATGAGGATTTTCGATTTATACATCACATTTCTTATCCAAATAGTAAATCTCTCAATGATTACATAGACCCTGGAATATGCTCTGTAAAGTACTCTCGATGATGCAGTCAAAATGGTTCTGAATTTAAGTCCAAGGGCTCTGTATGCCAACTCTAATATTAAATTACCCTTTCGTCTGTAATCAATCTGCCCTGGTGAGTTTGAGCGGCTTAGATTAAATTTTAATGGCAAACATTACCTTGATAAATATCTCTTTTTGGGAGCATTGTTTGAAACATTTAACTTTTGTTTTGTTACCACTATGGTCTTAAACTAACCTAAAAGAAGCAAAACCAACAAGGTTTGTAATACAATTTAATTCTGTAAGTTATAAAATGAAAAAGTAAGATGAACCTACAGTACTATGAATTAAATCCAAAATAACCCGGAAAGTTCACGAGTCCAAAAGTATATGCTAACTGTCTTGATATTGAGCAAATTATTGAAAATGATGATAGGTAAGCCTCCCGAATAGTAGTGAAACTTCCTGTATAACAGTCACAAGTCCAACAGAGGTGCCGATAGTTTCTATATATTCACAATGTCATTGTCCTGAACACCTATGAAGAAAGTCACAACAATCCCAAAATATTATTTTAATCCAAATGCAATGAGCACTTTGTAATTCCAAGAGCAATCCAAGCAAATTATTCCTCTCATATTATATATGTAGACTGATTTTAAAATAAGAACATAGGAATAAGAAATGAATCAATTGTCGACTTATTCGTCTTTATATAAAACATATGGCTTTATTTCCTACATCCATCTTTGACGTAATACCTCTCACGTTACATAATTCACAATACATGCATCGCAACATAACCACCCCACACTCCACACCCGATTTGATCATCCAGTCGGAAATTATCTCAAGCTTCTAAACAAATTCATTACTAAGACTGAGTTTAAAACTTATCAACAATATTTGTATAGCTCATTGCATGCTACAGTCATGGACAAAAAGTTGAAGGTGCAACACGGATATAAATGACACTTTATTAGCTAATATTACAAATTAAACTTTAAATTGTTGATTTATCCTTAGTGGATACAATTGTTCATAGTCTGGATAATACTGTGTATTCCAGGAAATGCGTAGTGAGTTGGGTGTTGCTTTGGTACAAGACCGTATTGAGTTAATATTAAGTATAACCGTACTTTTGCATATACCACTGTTCTGTAATTAAAGAATTAATGTATCGTAACGCCGCAAACAATGTACAAAAGCTCTTTTCACCGGTTGTCACATTAGCTCGCACTTGTCCCAAGTGGAAAAATTCACGAAAATCGCACGTTTCGGAAGCTGTAACTTCAGTTTGGTACAACATAAAAAAGTCAATGATGGTTTGATGAATAGAAAATTATCTCAGAAGTAACACAAGCTATGCAGTATTGTCGTGTGCTTTTAAATATGGAAATAGCAGAATGAAATCGAGGGTCATGCGTGGAACCAATTATTTGGAAATTACTTCTCTTTTTATATAGTATGATAGAGAGGGTCCTATGTCAGAATGGATCATGGGGGTAATCTAAGGCATTTTTTTTCACTCTTTGTGATTTTGTTCTTTTAGATTATTGTGAGTTTTTTCCCCACATCAAGCTCGCGTCGAGCACCTGTGCCAAGGTGTAGATGGTAAATTTATCAGAACCGTGTTTGGCGAAGATGAATCCTGGAACACCTATCAGTTATAATTACAATGTGCAACTTTTGATGTGGTCATTTTAAGTCACACGGTCACACTATATGGGACTATAACCATGAAGGGCACTTGAACCTTAACGTGATGACGAGTTGAGTAACCGGCAGCATATTGCTTGTGTTGGTCACATTACAGAATATGGTACATGTTCAATTTTTTTCGATCACTGGCGCCTTGGCATAATGATAATCGGCTCCTTTGACCATTGCATTCTATATTTGGTTCATATTACTTCAAATGATTGCATCATAAACGATATGGTGTAATTAATTCTAACTTATAGGAGAACATTGTTTATAAAAAATATTTAATAAACTACCTCCAGATCAAGTAATATTGCTTTTAATAAGTCTATAGATCATTAAACAACCAAGTTCAACAAATTTCTTTTCAAACAGGTTTAAAGTCTACATAGGAGCTCATGCACCGATGTCTACACGCCATGGTGGTTATGTAGTATGTGAGTAGCTTTGACTATTCATGTGAGTAGCTTTGACTATTCATGTGATTAGCTTTGACTATTCATGTGAGTAGCTTTGACTATTCATGTGAGTAGCTTTGACTATTCATGTGATTAGCTTTGACTATTCATGTGATTAGCTTTGAATATTCATGTGAGTAGCTTTGACTATTCATGTGAGTAGCTTTGACTATTCATGTGATTAGCTTTGACTATTCATGTGAGTAGCTTTGACTATCCATGTGAGTAGCTTTGACTATTCATGTGAGTAGCTTCGACTATTCATGTGATTAGCTACGACTATTCATGAGAGTAGCCACTATTCATATGATTAGCTCTGACTATTCATGTGATTAGCTTTGACTATTCATGTGATTAGCTTTGAATATTCATGTGAGTAGCTTTGACTATTCATGTGAGTAGCTTTGACTATTCATGTGATTAGCATTGACTATTCATGTGAGTAGCTTTGACTATTCATGTGAGTAGCTTCAACTATTCATGTGATTAGCTTTGACTATTCATGAGAGTAGCTTTGACTATTCATGTGATTAGCTTTGACTATTCATGTGAGTAGCTTTGACTATTCATGTGAGTAGCTTTGACAATTCATGTGAGTAGCTTTGACAATTCATGTGAGTAGCTTTGACAATTTATGTGAGAAGCTTTGACTATTCCTGTGATTAGCTTTGACTATGCATGAGATAATCTTGCACTGGACTGAGTACGATTTCCTGCTACTCTGGAAGCCATATATTTGTTTTAAATATATTGAATAAACTTACAATCCAGGCTGATATTATCTTAATTTTGCACTAGTTCAACAAATATGAGATCGACGTACACTTATGTATAATCTTGAATTTGTATTCTGACTGATGAAACTATTGAATTAACGCTTATATCATCAAGATTTCTGACACTTTCGATAATGCGCAAGATCCGCGCAGATTAATGAGGTTGTTTTGCGTATGAATCCTTTTAGTACTCGAGATATTGTCAAAATGCTAACTATCTTTTATGTGTATATTTCTGAATTAGACTTGTATATCTGGTGGAATTTTGATAAAACTTGATCAAACAGGCCTACGTCATCAACGTCTTGCTTAAGTGTGAGCCAAACTGCATGCATAGTATTTGATGTGTTTGTCAACAATTTAGCAATTATATTTCTTATCAGATTTGGATCAAACTTGATCAATAGTTTTATATTATCAAGCCGTTGGATAGGGCAATATTCGCAATATGATTGTGGGAAAGAAACTGTGCATAGCAATTAAGAAATTAGCTTTAGAACAAACTTTTAGCACGATTGAGAAAAATAATTGCGATCATCATGCTGTATAATTGGTGAGATAGTCTACCTAAATTGTATTCTTACAATAACAAGTGAGCTTGAGTAGTCAAAAGGTCAATTAATATGTTTTGCAAGCAAAATGATCAGTATATGAAACTGTGGGCTTCTTGTTTTCTGTTTTATGCTTGTTGTATGAGCCCTTTCGACCAATAAAGACTGCTGCTGCAATTTAAGCATCGAAATTGTTTTTCTTCTGGTAGAAGTTGTTGTTATAGTGGCAACAACTGTCCATCACTTTAAGAAAGACAAATCAAGCTTCTAAAAGTAGACTGCTTCCTGGGTATATGTAATACGTTATCGAAATGTAGGCTACCAGGTCAAAGATCAGGGTCACAGGTGATATCCATACTTTGATATTCCCACGATGTATTGTGATGTATGTACTGCTGCCACTATGACCCGTCTTTAATTAGACAGTAATTAGAGTTCTCCACTATCTGCTATCAACTGTTTATGAATGTTTGCAACGTGGAGTAAGGAAGAAACCTATACAATTTACGGTGAAAGTTCAAGTTTATTGTGACTACACGGGTCCCATTTAGGAGATATGAGTATAAACATTTTACGGTGATTGATGTAACAAAAAAGATTTTCTTTCGTTAGCATGGGTATGGTGATTTTGTTTGCATATGAAGGCAATACAACTAATTGTCTGAAGTTAGATGTAGCTTATACAATAATATGCTACTTCAAATGTCGTTAGAAATTGTACACATGATGTAAATGAGCCCTAAATTTAGTTGAACCTGCCTTAAAGGTCACTTCCGTGAAGCAATCACCGATTTTCAACAGTTACAATGTTATAAGGACTTTGCAGTAAACATAAGCAACCAACTGTTATAAGAGGTTACTTATTTCGTTTCCCAGATATGGCTCCTTATGACATGTTTTTGACGGTATGAATCTATTAGGACATAATACACAAACAAAACCAGTACGGGGATCAAATACGTCATTATACCAGGCGTGTAGTTGTCTATACGCAGATACACAGCTACATACAAAACATTTGTTGCTTGCTACATGACGAGGGAAATATCTTCGTCATTCTATAGTTGCGTGCGACGAAACATGGCCTAGATTCACGCCTGTATATAGTAAAGAGTCAAAATATACATATATAAGGAAAAGCACGACTTTTAATGCAGCTACTAAAAACCATACCAGTTTTGTCCATGGTATATATCGATTTATTACATAAAACTAAACTAAACAACATGTATTAAAATAAATGTTATCAAATTTCCCAGATGCTCTTAAGAGTTTAATGTGGTTGAGAAACATTTTCGTGCATTTGACTAAATTCTACTTCACATTTTACATACTCTCGTGAAACAAACCCCCGAGTATTAAGTTTAGTACAAAACATTCCGTCATTAAACCTTTTCGTAATAATACTAAAGCAAAATAGTTCGGCTTCTTTTATAATATTGGCTAGGAACAAAATGTCTCGCAAGTTCTTTACTGACCTGCACCAACACGTACTAGCCAATACCTGTCATTACACACTAGTACCCACACCTATTAATAGAGGCGTAAAGATAAGTAAGGTGGTTAAATAGAAACAAATTCTGTATAATCAAACTTAAACATCACACTCATATATATATATATATATATATATATATATATATATATATATATATATATATATATATATATAATATCTGACCTCATACAGCCCGTGTAAACAAAGAAAACAAACAACCGTACATCCCCATTAGTATATAGTCAAAGAGCTGGGTGTAAAAGAAGAAACAGGTAAACTTCTTACTCTGACATAAAAATACATTCATACCCAAATACGTTCACACATTAAAGAGCCACAATGGCGAGGAGGAATACAATTTGCATGAAAGATAACATAACAGGCAAACTAAATAGGTAAGTACTTAACACAATTAAAACACAAAGTCTTTGGCAACATTGGAGTAGTATACATGTTAGATCTAGGTGGGCCTGAAAAAGAACTTTTGTGCTTAACAACACAATTGTTAACACTGGCGACACTATTTGACTCTTTATCCATTAAGCTTCTTCGCACCGTCCATACACTAACCTTTCTTCAAACACCCTTGGCTTACCACGTACAATCTTAGTTTCCATCATTCATTATCTGTGATGCGTCTGATCGCCTAAATAGACTTGAGTAGTTAGGATTAAAAACAAACAACATGCTGGAAATAATGATGGACTATTCTACACATACACATGCATCTTGTTCGTTGTCTTGAGAATGGATGGCACAGTGATGATGATGATAGTTGCATTACAGTGCTGTATCGCCCACTGGTAGGCTTGTGGCACTGGTTTAAGTTTCCAGCAAGGCTGGATATTTAATACTCCTGGGGGAGGAATGGAGCCTCTTTACCCAGGCATTTATGTACTTAAGGAGTACTGTTTAATTTCATCATCAGGTCGATGTTGCTATTAAGTAACCATCGGCCTGAATGGAGGACCCAGGGTGAGTGGGAAAGGACCCAACACACACTCAACCCTAAAAGCCAATCGGGTGTATTTATGGTGTGCAATGGCACAAGTGTAGGGTAGTGGCGGGTGAAATTAGTTTCACATCTCCGCCATTTGGAGCTATCCGAGTTGTAGCAAGTAGAGAGAGTAACAATTATGTCCAAGGATGTCGTACAGCTCGCAACGTTGTAATTCTGTGCTTAATTCAAATCTAGGCGTTATTACTGATGGACAGGAAAATACCAATAATGTGTAAGCTACCTATGCAATTAAACCAGATCAATGAAGTCATAAAATTTGTATAAATATCTTAACTTTCCAATATTTCTAGTATAAAGTGTACATGTATTAAGTCCCTAACAAGTTTGAATACTAAAATGTCTCTGCTACATAAATACGTATAGTTACTGTTTGGTAAAAATAGCTTGTTAATTTTGAACCGTATGCAAAAATGATCCAGTCAGGTTTCATAATATAGGTTGTTCGAAAAGGGTCCTCGTACCAAATGAGAACCCTACACTCGGGCAATGAAAGAAATCTGTTTCTTTTCTGTGTTGCTTTCTTTTGTCTGTTTGTGTAGCCCCTAAGGTCAGGCTGCCATCTTGTTCTCCTGGTGTTCCAGCATATGATTGTTCCCTCCTACCAGCCATCATTTTTATTTGTCCTAGGTTCCTTGATGTTTTTCCCCTCCTGATGTTTATCCGGTTGTGGTCCAGCTGTGATGTCCTTTAATCCAAACATTCCCCCCCCCCAAAAAAAAAAAAATAGATGAAATTTGTGTTGTTTGAATTAATAGCGTATACAGCCTCATACGACAGCTAAGATTTTGTTTTGCGGTTATTGCCCCGCCGGTTCTGGTGGTCTGGGTTGCAAACCACCTTATATTTTTTAAGTTTGGTTGTCTATTTTCTAATTTCTTTTTATTGGTTGCAGCATTGTGCCGCTGTGCCTGATAGTATTGCAACCTTATATTCATTATTTTGAGCCCTATGTCTTATTCCTTAGTTTAGTGTTCAGCCTTGTGCTGCTGGGTCTGACAGTCTTGGGTTTTTGACTACCTCATACGGGTATTTTGGGGATCTGTATGCATAAAGTTAGATAAAATTGAAATGCAGCTTTGTGCTGCGGTGCCTGGTAGTCTTTGGAGTTTTATATACTACCTTATACTGTCTAAATTGGGACCATAATATCGTTATGATAGTTTGGTCTCAGACCATCTACTTATATTTAACGTTTGGCTTTCTGACTTTTGAATTTGATATGTATTAGTAATTATTATATGCTGTCAATAGGGCTGTATTGAGATAGAAGTTAGAGAAGGTAAGCGGAGTGAAGGTAGGTTCCTATACTTATTTTATGGGATGTTGTTTAACATATTTGTTGTTATTTGTTTGTTTATTTTGCCTTTTACTTGGTGTTTTTTATTCCGTAATTGTCGTCAATATATGTTCGTTGTGATTTGTATACCCCTATAACGTTTTCTTTTCATCTATTTTGCTGACTTGTTATTATTCCCGGAGTGTTTTGATTACTCAAAAGGCTTTGAGTAACTTTTCCTGGTTCCCTAGTTTGTTTCTAGGGTTACTCGCGTCTTTATTTTTCGGTCTGGTTGCTCAGTGTACGAGCCTTGGTCATCTTATACCCACCGTAGTGGAAGTGGGGTGGTTCCTGAATAGGTCGAGATTTACCTGCTTGTTCCTGATGGTTCTTCCATCCCTTAAAAAGGCTTTCCTTTTTGTTGATTACTTATGGTTTGAGTAAGTACTAGGTTTGTTTTCCTTATTTTTTTGTTTATCCTTTTTTACTCTTTCTTTGCCTATTTTCTAAAAAATTTCTAGTTGCCCTCTTGCTGGCACAGTGAGTCCATTCGCCTCTATATATAAATACTAGGTCAGGATGGAAACTGAGTCTCAGCCAATCAGAACGCCTTTCACATAGTTCAGGATATATAGTCGTGTGTGTGTGTGTGTGTGTGTGTGTGTGTGTGTGTGTGTAGATTATGCGTCGTTTATATATAGCCGTTTACCGTCTAAAATCAAGTAAATGGCCGGGTCGGACGTTCAAGAACCTTAACTCTTTACATGGCAAATAATGCAGAAAACTTATCTCGGCCGAGATCTCAGTAGTATCAAGCTGCATACGAGGCTGATTTAGTGCAATACAAGTTATTGAGTTATTGTGCACATATGTAAGAGAGTGGGCAGGAAAACCAGGGGATATTACTCAGCTAATTAATGATGTAAAATGCTGATAATCAACCTTCGGTAAGCTGTCAACTAGCATCGGTTGAAATTCTTTTATCAGTAAATGAGTTGTTTGAAGGAAATGGAAGTTGGTGGGTCTGTCAGTCAGTGAACCTATACAGATTTTGTTTATTGCAGTGGTTAACACGTACTCTTTTGCCCCGCCCAGGTACCGGGTCCGATTTTACAGTTGTATAGAGAAAGTGGTTGCCTTTTCGAACCTCAAGTAGTTGCTGAATTTAGATTAAATAAAGATTGTACATTAATTCTCTGTAAATATAAAGAACCGCTGCAACTAAAGGTGGTCAGCACGCCTGACTCGCGAGGTTGGGGGCTCGGTCAGTACCGTTGTGTGTCCTTGAGCAACGCACTTTACATCATTTAAATAACCTGCTTATTTTGCTGTGCCGTAAAACAACTAATACAAATCAATTTTAATTATCTATATGCCACAGTTGCTCACCATGCTGTACACAGTGATTACAGTATCATAAATCAGAACATAAAAAAATCGAATCCTGTGTCATGGTATATCTAAAATCTACCTTTTCTAGTCAAGAAATTACTTTGGTACAGATGAACCCTTCATATTGAAAAATAACTTTATGCTCGTGTTCACTTGTGAAAACTTGTTTCGTCCAATAAATGAATTAATCACATCATAACACAAAGAACACGGTTGTATTAAGAGCCGATCAATCAGAAATGTATAATAAAGATAGAACTTATCGCCCCGAGAGTGTAAGCGATAACAAATTACGGTATAATTCATCATTATAAGTATTGGTATTCCCTTAGAAGAGTTAGTTCGTGAGGAAGGTTAAATTAAATAAACAACTTAGAATTTATTTTAGGGAGACAATAGACTAGGAGTGAAGGAATGAAAATCATCAGTGTCTGGCCAATAAATGGCATACTCGCTAAACTCGATTAATGGACGACACAAAATTGACTGAGAGAGCTTAAGACAGGATTTCGAGTTAATCACATTCTCTGATT